>CM030367.1:194148496-194748496 GCA_017893485.1 Hemerocallis citrina | reverse complement strand
CACAAATAGCCAACACATTTTGACATATGTCACCTTTTCGACCACGGCAACTGTTTTGTCGACTTGCGGGTACGGTAGCAGGTATTAAAGTACCATCCGCAGCACCAATTGCTCCCTACATTATTGAGGTAGAAAGCTACTACTTTATCAAACGCATTTGATTGATTAGAATAAACGGTTTTAAAGCACGAAAAGCACAAATTACCTCAAACCATGGATAGAAATCTGTGGAAAGCCTGATCTTATCATGGACAACTTCCGGGTCTGGGTGTTTAATAAGAACTGCTGATGCTCTTACCAAACCATACAACACTTCAGTGAAATGTCTATCAATTGTTTCCAACGAATGATCAAACCTACCACAGACAATCCTCAACCTAGTACTATGAGCCACAACAAACAAAAAAATAGCAACACTTTCATAATGTGATATTCGCCTGTTCTGTATCTTCTTCGGCGTTTCCTGAAGAAAATTGTTTGTTATTATAAATTGGCACAAAGCCATGAAACAGTCCTTGTTCATGCGAAACACCCAAAAGAATTTGGCATCAGGACCGTCTAAGAGTTCTTGCAGGTATTCGCGCCCTGATAGTTTGGAGGTTGAGTTAGGACTTTTACTATTATAAAATTGTTCGGCCTGTTCAAGAAAGGCCAAGTCCTCAAGATCGGATTCATCAGAACTTGACGACGAATTGCTTGAAGTGTCCATCAGTATGGTTGCAAGTGCAGTAGTGCAGTAGACTGTAACAATTAGATTACATTTACATAAAGAAGACTTCTGATTTTAAATACTCTACGACCATAATGGATGTCATGTTAATTATAACAGTTACCGAACGAATTGAAAGATAAATAGTGACAACAAATAGTCCAAATGTAGGAAAACGAGTGCAGATGAAATTAAAACCGATACAATATGAAAGCCCACCATGAACCAATGCATATAATCACCCAACTAATAGTACAGAAAAATGTCAAATAACTGATACATTTAAATTATACATAATGAAGGTGCTACGTTACGGAATTTAATAAATTACATTTATTTGCTCGAAAGTCTATCTAACCACCCTAGCCTCCACTCCGGTTTCATTACCATAAAGGTTTTGCGCCAATTTGGGTCATTAGTGATTTTCTCCAGTGCAAAATCAATCATAACGTGATTAAGCCCATCGATACCAATCAGTACCTGCATGGCATTCTCAATGGAGTACTGGTCGTCTGCGGCAGAGTGATCAACCATGCCGGCCTTCTTCCTATAGTATTCACTCTTAGCAATGGACTTTTCTGCGTTGGCAGAAACAGCCACGTCCATTCTTGAGCTTTTTGTAGCTCGGCCACTGGACCCACCACTAGAGCGTCTCTTACGAGACCCCGACCCCGTATGCATTGGCTCGTACTCATCATCATCATCTAAATTTACATGCGGTGCATTGGAGGGAGCGGGGTGGGCGAACTCATACATGACCCTATGTTCCTCGTCGAGGTCATACACCCTTTGGGATGAAGCCCTAGATAGGAGACCCTCGGCGGTAGAATCTTGAAAAAGTTTGGTCAGCACATCATAGTTTGGCAAACCCTTCGATTTAAATTCTCTTGCATTAGGGTGAGCCTATTAATAAGTTATTGTGTTGTTAGTTTACAACTATACAAGTAAATAAAAATTATATTACGATCATAATCCCACATTAGCATAAAAAAAAAATTATTTAAGATGAGAACCTGGACATATGACTTCCAAACTAGGGGATCGCAAGTCACTGTCTGGGTGTCTTCATCCCAACCCATACCGCTTTGGTTCTTCAAATCATGAAAGGCTCTCCACTGCATCTTAAGCCGTCCATATTTGTCTTTTATTTGTTTAGGATTGTATGAACGGTTACATCGTTCGTTCAATAAATTCAACAATTGAGACCATTGTCTCGCATCGAATTTGGCACTTTTCAAACTATTGCGATCTACCTCGGCCTCCATCAATTCAATAAATGTACGCACATGACTTGCGGGCCAAAGACCAAAATCACTGTCCATATCGATCTCCTTACCCTTAACGATCAGTAATAGATAACAGTCATTATTTGGGTGAGCATAAACAGTATACACTTATAATTTGAGGTTACTAGAGAAATTGTAGATGATGCGTTCTATCAAATAAAAAAACAGTACTCAAGATCAGCACGGAAGATCTCCGAATCAGCATTCGAAATAACCCAGTTCAACAGATCAGTACCCGACATTTTCAAATCACAGCAAACCCCCCCCCCCCCCCCAAAAAAAAGGAATTTTTTTTTCCGATCCTCAAATCTACACTACGACAAACAAATTAACCCTAAAATAGGAATTTTTTAATGAGGCAAGTGCCCAAACATAGACCAGTTACCATAACAGCATCAACAAATGGGGCAAAGATAAGAAACATACCCTCGATTCCGGCTTACCAAACCTGATGAAGTTGTCTCCGACGGATTCCCTCGACCGGTGTCGGATTCGAGAGCTACGATTTCGAAGACACCTTTTAGCAAAAGCAGATCTGGTCTCTACGACCATGAAGCGAGCTCCGACCGGTGTGAGGAGGGGCCCGAAGAGAGCAGCGAATGAGGGTGCGGGGTGAGAAGGAGTGAAAGAGGGCGTTAGGGTTTTCCAGATCTGCCGACCCGGGGAGAGACGAGAGGGGAGCAGCAGGGGGTTAGGGTTTTTTTGGCTCAACAGATGGGGATCGAAGATGGGGGTAGCAGAGACGAGAGGGGAGCAGCAGGGGTTAGGGTTTTTTTTGCTCAACAGATGGGTTTCGAAGATGGGGGAAGCAGAGACGAGAGGGGATTTTGCAGGGGGTTAGGGTTTTTTTTCCTCAATGGGGATCGAAGATGGGGGGAGGGGAAGCGTACTCTAGTCACGAGCGAAAGTGTTGTGAAAACAGCTGGCTTCATCTTTTCAGAAAAGATGTGGTTGAGAAAATAGTACCAAACGCGTTTTGACAAAAAAAATTTCTCAAAAAATTTCCAAAAGGTGGTACCAAACGCACCCAAATAATTTTTGAGGAATAATAGAATTTTTTTCCAATTTTTATTGCTCTTAAAAACTATTAAAATACTCAAAAAATCATAAAATGTTAAAAAAATCAAAACCACTGTGGGTGGCAAGGGTCGGATTCAAACCCAGACCAAACACCCCCATTCTGCTACAGTAACAGACCCAAAGCGCACCCGACGATCACTTGGTCCTGAGTGACTAACTGATATAAGAGGGGCTTAGTTTATACTTAAAGCATAGTTTGGTAATTTGATTTAAAAATCAAAATTTCATAAAAATAGAGTCTCTTCAAGACTGGAACCCATGAACGCAGATATTGTATAGAGCGCCTAAACCTCACTCCGAAAGACAGTATGCCCAAATTCAATTATTGTTATACTCACGAGTTAAAATTGTTTTATCCTACTAATTTGTATCTAGCTCTTTCTTTAGTAAACTCGATTTCTCAATCGATTTGTACTCACTCAAAATCTAAATTTTTTTCCAGAATGTGTTCTATCAAAATACAGTATAGTATGTTCATTTAAACTTTATAAAATTCTCATTTTTGATAATGTAACAAAAAGCTTCCTCCCAAATTGTATTAGGGAACACATATTATCAATTTTCAAATAGATTGTTGTCTCTCATCAAAAACTTCATTATACAAATTTCTATACTCAAAAAAATATATACTAGTGAGATTAATTCCCCATTTCTTCGCTATACTAGCATTTTAAAACTATTTTCATATATGGTACATTATTTTGACTATTGTAAAAATATTCTACCATGCATAAATTTTCATTCCAACAATAAATATTTCTCTTTCTAATTCAACAAGAGTTCTAGCCATTTATATAAATCACAATATTCTCATAACACAATTAAATTAAGATTATGCAATCTATATTTAACATACCAATCAAAATTTAACAATTAAATTATATATCGACTAGTATGCAACCTAATCCTGAAATTAGAAAGGATTTAAGAAACACCCACCCAAAGAAGCATTGTAAATATATATATATATATATATATATATATATATATATTTACAATGAAGCAATGTAAAGAAACACCCACCTAGTTTGATTATATAAAATAGTTTTGGAGGTCCACCAAATTAATTCTATTAGCAAACATATTTTAACTTCAGCATCACTTTTATATGCTTGTAATAATTATGCAAGGACATTATCATATAGGTTTTATACAGCTTACTCTAATCCCATAATCACTATGAGCATGTCTAAATACAATGGTAACGCAAGTGCATGTGTGAAGATATCTACAATACCAATAATCTAAACATTTGTTTGTCTGAGACTTAATTTGCAATTGAAATACCTCTTATTATTATTTCAACAGAAATAAAATACACGAAGTTCTCAAAACTCTAATCCAAGCTAATCATTTCTTTTATCTTCACTTTGTCTCCCCATTGCACCTTTACAAAAAAAATAAAATCAAAATGGATAAATAACAAATTTACTTTAGCTGTCTTTCTTGAGTGGAAAGTTTGCACCATTCACTGGTAATCTTCAGTCATCTCAATCCTTTATATCCAAACATACACTAAAAGTTCTTTTATGTTATGTTATCCATGATTTCTAATAACCAGTGAAGGGAACAATTCACGATAGTATTTTCTCTTGTAGTAAAGAAATAAATGTTGCATATTTGTCAAATTATTTTAGATTGCTGGTTAGTTTACCTGTCCTGCTATGGTTTGGAAGCCAAATTGAGGCCACCAAATAATCAATCTCTCACTTGCGTACACCTTAAATCAAAACCAATAAAAAACTCATTAAATAAATCACCAAATTAAAAAAAAATTTAAATCCAAAAATAAAACAATCAAACCTCTATGAACTTAGATCTCATGCATACACAAAATTCGAGTCAGCAAAAAACTGAGTAATTCCCTGCACACACAAAATTTAAAATTAGAATGAGAATCCGGTTAATGAGATGAAATTAGAGTCGTCGCATTGCATATAGAGGCTTTCGATTCGGTGGAGGGGAGTTGCCGATACAGAGTCGCTTGATATTTGCGCTCGATTTGGTGGAGGGGAGTCACGGATACGAAATCAGCAGCAGACCAGATATCGGCGACGACCTCTTGATTGGGATTCGACATTGGATTTGGATTCGATTTGCTTTGAGATTTTCAAATTTTCAAATGTTCAAAATTTCAAAATTTTCACATTTTCAAAATTTTCACATTTTCAAAATTTTAAAACTTTAAATTTATTCAATTTTTAGAATTTTTAAATTTTTTAAATAATTTTTTATAAGTTTTTTGATTTTTTTTTTTTTTGATTTTTTTGAATTATTGTTAATGTTTTAAAATTTTTTAGTTTTTAGGTTTTTTGAGTTTTTAATTTTTTTTTTAAATTACTTTTAATTTCTTAATTTTTTAAATAGGAGAGAGAGAGAGAAATAAATAATGAAATAAATAAAGGAGTTGTTTTGGGTGGGCGATTTGAATTTGAGTTTTGGGGGAGAGGGGGGGGGGGGAACTTTTGGTGGAAAAAATGTGTTGTGAGGTTAGATCTGAGCCTTTGATTTTGGGGGGATTGAAGGAGAGCCACTTGATAGCTTTCTTTGTGTTTTATTATATAGATATGTATATACATATACAATAAGATATATTGTAGTTGTATGTGGGTGGGTGGAGGAAGAAGAAATGAATGCTGGGGGATATTGACAGAGAAAGAAGGAAGGAGAGATGAGGAGAAAGTGTGAAGATTTAGGGACCATTATATAAGTAATTATAGTAGTAGTTATACTAACTAACCACCCATTAATCAAACCCATTATCCCACTAACTTAATTCAAAAGTGTTACTCTTTGCCTCCATGCCAAAACAACCAGCCACCTTCTTCATGTAAAACACGTGCACGTGCATTGCACTTGTACATACTTCATTCATATATATATATATATATATATATATATATATATATATATATATACTGGATTTACCCGTGGGTACGTGCCTACGGCACGTATTCCGAATGATACAACATATGAAAAGCTTTGTAAACAGTAAATCAACAATTATGTAGCTCAAGTTTAAATAGTATGACAATAATTAGTTGTACATAAAAGTTAATGTTTCCATAAGTGTGTTTATATATATATATATATATATATATATATATATATATATAGAAAGAGAGAGAGAAAGAGAGAGAGAGAGAGAGAGAGAGAGAGAGAGTTAAATAAATAAAGAAGTTGTTTTGGGGAATTTGAATTTGAGTTTTGGGAAAAAACTTTTGGGAGGAAAAATGTTTTTTGTGAGGTTAGATCTAGGCCTTTGATTTTAGGGGGATTGAAGGAGAGCCACTTGATAGCTTTCTTTGTGTTTTATTATATATATATATATATATATATATATATATATATATATATATATATAGAGAGAGAGAGAGAGAGAGAGAGAGAGAGAGAGAGAGAGAGAGAGAGAGAAACCTTCCGTTGCTCACCAATCTGGTGAGCACTCTCGTGAGCACTCGCTCAGAACCGTTCAATTTCAGATCGCATCATCATGCGAATCTAAGGGTTATTACTCTCTCCGCTCTAATCAGTAATGAGAAGGGTTTTTTCGTCAATTCCATCCTCACGCTCTCCAGTTCTCCTTACCTTCGAAATCCCCAATCTCTATCTTCCTCACGCATCGATCGCTAAACCCTATCTTCCCCTCACGCTCTCCAGTTCTCCTCACCTTCGAAATCCCCAATCTCTATCTTCCCCTCACGCTCAAGTGCTCAACCCAAATCCATTCTCCTCTTCCCCGTCCTCAAATCGAATGGTTCCCGAAGTTCGATTCTCCTCTTCCCCGTCCTCAAATCAAACGGTTCCCCTTCTCCAGCCGATGCGATCGAAACCCTACCTCAAATCGTGAGTAACCCCAAATCGAAATTGCCAAACCAGAGTTTCCTTCTCATCTTCTCCTCTTCCCTCTCTATTCCCCCAATTCGAGACCATAATCACCTATCCCCACACCACCTCAAATCGTAATGAACTGTGCATTTGATTTTTAGGGGGGGTTGGGGTCAGTTACATTATGGAGGTAGACGACGAGGACAAGCTTTTGCTGAGTAGTTTGGGGATTGCGTCTGCGAACCCAGAAGATATTGAGCGCAAAGTACTTTCAGAGGTATGTCTTGTTCTATGTAATTTTTGTGTAATAGGTAGAAAAAACCAAACTAATCTAATACATTGGTGCTAGTAATAGGCTTTGCTTGGCATTGCTTTTGGAAGTGCTTATGGGTGTGAAAGCTCTTTAAGGTTCAAAATAGGTGTTTGACAAACTTAATTAAAAGTGTGTTTAGCCAAAAGTACTTTTTCTAAAACTACTATTTTAAAACTTTTTTTTTCTCAAAGCACCTAAAGTGATGCGTTGAGCTTTTCAAATAGCGCTTTTACTTACTAGGAAAATTTTGAAGTCAAAACATAATTCCTTCTAACAACATTTTTGGTAACAATACTTTTAAGGGAAAGCAATTTCCGTTCATAGATACCATACAGAGCCTTAGTTTGGTAATTAGGTGTATGTGCTTGCTATTTTTGTTGTAATCACCAGAATGGCATGTGTATATATATGGTCGAACAGATTCTCTTGAAAGGGAATCATCGAACATTTAGTTTATCCAGATACGTGAATGTTTAAACATAATTAAATGATACATTATTTAGGAATGCATTTTTTTTTGGTGTGTTGCCACTAAATTTGATATGATATAAGCGATATCTGATACCGTTTGGTATTTATTGGTCGGGATGATATGTATGGATTTTATTGTGTTCATGGGTTTATGTATTTTTGCATACCTCATGATAGTTTCCAATAGAGTTAAAAGTATGTTTTAATTAATTTTTTCTATTGTAATTAAATTATAAGTGGCTATCACCATATTAAGTGTTCTGTAGATTAAAGTAAGTATTGCCACTAAGGCCAAAATTTGGCCTTGACTGGAATGTTATCAAAGCTGATAAGAAATTTAAGTGATTTACATGGTTGAATGCAAATCTGAAGAGTCCACTAAATCGACTTTTTCATTATATATAACGATGGCAAATAATTTTGTCTCTGAAAAATAAGATTTGATGCCAAAAAACTGAAATCATAGATATTGTCATTAGTCATTACTAAAATAAACTGAGAACAGTTTAGATATGTTACTTGTCGGCAACTTGGATGTTATATATAGGTGGCTAATTCAAAGGTGTTCTAGAGCGGTGAGTGAAATTCATTTGCTTGGCTTGTTATATATTGTCATTAGTCAGAATTCCCCTATATAAATAGGGTGCTTTGCACACTCCATTTTGTGCACTCAATTGCTGCATTTTCTGATTTTCCTGCCTGATGCTTGTCACAAAATTACATTTGATGAACTTGTCTTGTTGCTTCCTTAAAACAAGTGTGTTCTGAGCATATAACATTTCAAAATTCTTTCCTACCTGATGATTGTCCAGTTTAGTAGTCTGCAGTCCATAACTGATTACTCAATTTTTTTTCATCCTGTGTTAGAATGAAGCAGGCTTCACAAGAAACCCACTACAAAGGAGGCTATGAAGAATATCCTTCGCTGCTAATCAAAGATTGTGGTTCTGTTCCAGCACAACAATCTGCGGTCATCAAAGAATCTAACTGGCAGTTACTGTAGAACTCTTTTTTTTTTCCCAGTGTGTTGGGGGCATTCAAATTATTCATATAAAAAAAGAAGACACTGTTAATTTGTCTCTGTTGTTCTTTGTAATGAATGTTGCATGTTTCAATAACATATTAGGATGAATAATAGAACATGAACTGTATCCTATTTTTGTAATTGATGCTTTTTGGATAATGTGCATGTAATTGGAGATCTATATCAAGCAGAAGGGCATTACTTATTGTCTTCAATGTAGAATTTGTATCTGAGTTTTAGAATGATTTTATGCTGTGGATGATGGTGTGAACAAATTCTGTATGGAATGGTTTAGATTGTTGGTTTTATCAGGGCAGAATTGAACTTAGCCAAACAGCAAATGCCTTTGGTTGGTTTTATGTTATATAAGTGTAGTGAAATTCGTTCAATTCTTCTAGATTCCTTCTATGCTTTGTGAAATTGCCAAGTAAGCAAGCTCAAAACTCAATAAAGACAAATGCAGTAGACTACAACAGCATGAGAAAATCAGCATTGAGTCGAGGTCCAACAAATAGTAAGAAAGCTGATTCATCGAAGGACCCAATCAGAGTTCGCAGCAACATCAAAACTCAAAGTGATCAAAACTCACAGCAGCTCGGCCAGAGATCAGAAGGCAATCAAACACCTCAGCTGGCAATTGCCAGAGGTCAGAAGGCAATCAAACAGGTAGCCGCAACAAAACAAAACACACCCAACATAGATAAAACATAGGAAAACTATAAGACCTCTCAACTGACTGAGAAACAGGAACATGCTTAGCGAGAAGAAAACCTCAATAGAATAGGAAGAAAGTATCTAAAACCTTCATAAAGCCAGAGAAGCATTAGCAATAAAGGAAAATAAAACTAGAACATCTGGAACCTTCACACACGAAGCTTCACGCACGAAGCTAGAATTCATATAAATAGTACAAGAAAATAACAACAAAGGAGTAGTCACAAGTGATAAATTTAGTGAAATGATTGTACAGGTTTACACTCCAGAGCTGAAAACTCAATATCCAAGTCTTCAGTAATTCAAACTATTAGCACAAACTGTTAGCATATAAAATCACCTATTCTTATTCTTGAGAATTTTTCCTCTAGAAACCTTTCTTTCCAGCGTTTCCCTCTTCTTTCTACTCTTTTAGTCCTGGACTCCCTCCTGCACATCACAAAGAAGAACAGATCAATTTTTTGTTGTAATTTTCTACAAAGGGAAAAATCGCATTTGGGGGTTTAGCCACAAAAAGAACTCATTCAAAAAAATTAAGAAGATAAAATAGTACGCTCAGAACTGGTTTTTCTAACTAGGGCTGCATTGACGTGCCATGCCAACTAGTTGAAATAAATACATAATAAAATCATTAGTTCAAAACCCGATCAGAGTTCGCAGCAACATCAAAACTCTGAGTGATCGAAACTCACAGCAGCTCGGCCAGAAGTCAGAAGGCAATCAAACACCTCAGCCAAAAGCTACGCCAAAATAGCCTGAAGAGCAAAAGTGTAGGAAACACAGTGCTCCCAAATAGGCAGCCGCAACAAAACAAAACACACCCAACATAGATAAAACATAGGAAAACTATAAGACCTCTCAACTGACCAAAGTTACTGACCAAAGTGAACCAACAAAGTTTCAGAACAAACATCAAACAGCAACCTCAATTTGTTGGTTGCTATGTTTCAGATCAAACATAGGAAAACTATAAGACCTCTCAATTAACAGTTTCATTCATCACTGCCTACAACCAAAACAAAAGAAAGATAGAAAGACCAATACCCCAAAATGCATAAATCAGAATCGAATACTTCCCTAATCAATTTGTTGGTGTCCATCTTGTTAGAGTATCATCAATATTTTTGTTGGTATGCAAAACATTACCTGCCAATTTGAGTAAAAACTAATTGAATCACCAAACTAATTGAGTAAAAACATATAACAACTAACAATACAGAGTAAATTACCTCAATTCGTATAATCGGCAGTGTCATCAGAGCTTTCGCCAGTAGAGGAATCCACCTCTTGTGCTTTCGCCAGTAGAGGAATAGAGAGGGAAGAGGAGAAGATGAGAAGGAAACTCTGATTTGGCAATTTCGATTTGGGGTTACTCACGATTTGAGGTAGGGTTTCGATCGCATCGGCTGGAGAAGGGGAACCATTTGATTTGAGGACGGGGAAGAGGAGAATCGAACTTCGAGAACCGTTCGATTTGAGGACGGGGAAGAGGAGAATGGATTTGGGTTGAGCACTTGAGCGTGAGGGGAAGATAGAGATTGGGGATTTCGAAGGTGAGGAGAACTGGAGAGCGTGAGGGGAAGATAGGGTTTAGTGATCGATGCGTGAGGGGAAGATAGAGATTGGGGATTTCGAAGGTGAGGAGAACTGGAGAGCGTGAGGGGAAGACAGGGTTTAGCGATCGATGCGTGAGGAAGATAGAGATTGGGGATTTCGAAGGTGAGGAGAACTGGAGAGCGTGAGGATGGAATTGACGAAAAAACCCTTCTCATTACTGATTAGAGGGGAGAGAGTAATAACCCTTAGATTCGCATGATGATGCGATCTGAAATCGAACGGCTCTGAGCGAGTGCTCACGAAAGTGCTCACCAGATTGGTGAGCAACGGAAGGTCTCTCTCTCTCTCTCTCTCTCTCTCTCTCTCTCTCTCTCTCTCTATATATATATATATATATATATATATATATATATATATATATATATATATATATATATATACTTAATTTAAAATATAGGTTATAATATATAGTAAATGTTTAAGTAAAATTAGTTTAGTTTAATTATAAATTAGATTTTTCATGCACAAAATAAAATAAACATACACACACTTCAAATTTTCATTTTGAAAAAGAATATGCCTAAATACGTGCACCGCAAACACGTGTGTCGCATGTAAAAATATTAAAATACAAAATTGACTTTATCAACGGAAAAATATTTAAAGATAATCGAAATACAATATAAGAAAAATATACTTATTAATTTTTATATATTCCACAACGTAATCAATACGTACATAGAAAACACGTGCACCACACACATAATAATATTTTAATCCAAAATTGGAGAAAAATGAATTTCCATTTATAAAACGAATTCAAAAAACATTATTAAATAAATAATTGAAACACAGAAAAAATATTGCACATAGCGGTGGAAAATACGTAATCGATACGTGCATCGATAATACGTATAAAGCACGTAAAAATACAGAGATTGAAATTTAATATTTGAGTTGACTCAAATAGGATAGAAAAGATTTTGAGAAGAAGGAAAATGCATAAATAGTCGGAATCCAAAATACGTATTGAAGTAAGTTACAAAATATACGTGCATAATACATGAGAGCAAAATTATCATTTCCAATTTTGCGAGGTGTTACAGAGACGCGGTGTAGCCTTGGTCGCCAGTGCTAGATATTATTGATCCAAGCTCCTTGAGAAAGAACATCCGCATCCAGGTTCCATGCCGCAACGGCGAGTGTAGGGCACAACGCGGTGATGTTGTTGCCATTGATCCATCTTGACGTCCAGAATTTGATATGGTTTCCATTTCCTAGCTTCCAGTTTACATTATGCAATAATTGCTCCTTGATCAGGAAGATTCCTTTCCAGAAGTTTGAAGCGTTAGAGGGGCATATCAAGCAGTTAGAATTGCATTTATAGTATAAGCTCCACAGCGTTTGGCTAACGAGCGTGTCTGAAGAGACAATCTTCCACCACCATTTCATAAGTAGGGCCTCATTGAAAACTTTCATATCAAGAATTCCAAGTCCTCCCTGTTTCTTGGGTTGTGTCACGCCCCGCTTACCAAAAAGAGATACGGAATACGGATACATGACTAAGCCCAGCGAATGATCTTCATCATCCATAAGCTGCCAGGATCTTTACAACATTTCACAAGAATAATTAGAGTCAGAAGCAAGAAAAGTCAACCAAGCATGCATATATGAATTAAAATACCAACAAGAATACTTAAAACCAAAATATTATAATATCAAATAATCCAAATATGAATAAGTCAAATATTCTGGGTCACATTGCCTAAATACAAATAATTCAAGTAACAAAATACATTTGTTCAAGATAAGCAATAAGAAATAATAAAGCAAAACTCCAGCAGCTAGTATCTCATGTCACTAACTCCATCTGGCAACTGTTCTAAAAAATCTGCAATATATAAATTGCAGGAAGAGGAAAAAGAAAACAAACTTCCGTCAATGCAAGTTACGGGCCGTTTGTAGTGCATGATACAAGTACATATGAACACTACAACACACGCTGGATTCACTGGCGTTTTTTCGAATTTACACCGGCATTTAAAAATGCCAGTGAAACATTCACCGGTATTTATAAAAACGCCAGTCCAAATACCGCTGAAGCGAGCGTCGTGGAATACTATGGGTCTACACCGACGTTTTTACGGAACGCCGGTAAATCTTGTGTATACACCGGCGGCCGTAAAAACGCCAGTGTATGGGTATTTCTAAGTGCCCTATTTTTCAGCTGATATACATTCACCAGTGTTATACAAACGCCGCCGTAGGAGCTGTAATTTTTTTTAATATCTACACCGTCGTTTGTAAAAACGCCGATGTAGGTATATAATTTTTTAAAAAAAATTTAAAAAAAAAAAAAACATGCAGCACTCTTACAATCAAAACCAAAATATGGAGTTCAAATTATTGAACTACAAACAGTGAAAGAGAATACTTTCACTCTCATTTTCAAACCAAAAATGCTACTAACTGAAATGAATCTTATACTTTTATAATACTCATGAGATAACTGTCAATTGAAACCATAATGTAAGTTCAAACAGGATTATTTCATCACTAGTCACTCCTCTGTAAATCATAGTATGCAACTTCATTTACATAATCCATCTCATCATCACTTACAAGCCTATTTGGCAAAGAACAATCTCATTTTCAAACCCAAGCAACATGCATGAACATTATGTTAGAAACTGATACTCATGTAGACATCATGATATAATTGTATATAAAGTTTAGATTAAAAAAAATTCCATCACTAGTCGCTCCTCAAAAAATTCACTTAAAACCCAAGCAACAAGCATGAACAATCTCATTTTCAAACCCAAGCAATCCCCTTTCATGATATAATTGTATATAAAGTTTAAATAAAAAATTTCCATCACTAGCCGCTCCTCAAAAAATTGTGGTGTGCAACTTTAGATATATGATCCATCTCATCTTCAAATTCAGACAAAAAAGCATCTCCAAATTCACTTAAAATCCAAGCAACAAGCATGAACAATCTCATTTTCAAACCCAAGCAATCCCCTTTCATGATATAATTGTATATAAAGTTTAATTAAAAAATTTCCATCACTAGTCACTCCTCAAAAAAATCGTAGTGTGCAACTTCAGATATATGATCCATCTCATCTCCAAATTCAGACAAAAAAACATCTCCAAATTCACTTAAAACCCAAGCAACAAGCATGAACAATCTCATTTTCAAATCCAAGCAATCCCCTTTCATGATATAATTGTATATAAAATTTAATTAAAAAAATTCCATCACTAGTCGCTCTTCAAAAAATCATAGTGTGCAACTTCAGATATATGACAAAAAAGCAACTAACCCATCTCCAAATGCATTATAATTCCAGTTTACTCTTAACCAAACTAAAACTCAAATACATAATAACCCATATCCAAAAGAAACTAACCCATCTCCAAATGCATAAGAAAGCAAACTCAAACGAGTTAGTATTCTCATGCTATGTTCACCAAAAACACTTCGTTGATTTATAAACTGAGATCTGTAAAATAAACTTGTATATAACCTCACATAAAGCTTCAAAATGGGACATGATCGAGATCCAAAAACCTAGCAAAATCCGAGCTAGAAACACCTGGCTCCGAAGTCCACTAACTCCTCAGATCCAAGCCAGTTAGTTCAACTTCTTAAAGCTCTCTAGCTTCAACAAGAATCAACAAGAAGGTAGCCTAGCCGAAAATCAACAAGAACTACCAAAAAGAAGCTAGCTTAGCCGATAATCAACAAGAAGAACCAACAAGAACCAATGCTAGTTTATTAATTTACGATCATGCTCGGATTTTGCTAAAGTTTCAGCCGATAATCAACAAGAACCAACAAGAACCAACAAGCCTCTTGAAACTGAGTATATTGCCACATTTTTGGCAAATTCAGTTTCAAATCTCCCCTAAATTACTCCTTACAAAAACAGTGAAGTCCCAAACCATTACCATCACAGAATCGCAGAATCGCACAAACATAAACATCCAAAATTCCCCTAAATCGAGATCTCCCCTAAATTGAGTATCAAACCATTACCACCCAAAATTCCCACAAACATAAACATCACAGAATCAATCGCACCATTACCATCACAAAATTGCACCATTACAATCAAACCATTACCATCACAAAATCAAGAAGTAGAGAGAGAGAGAGAGAAAGTAATTGCTTTGAGAGAGAAATGACTGAGCGGGATAGAGGAAGAGAAGGAGGCCCAATGGCGACGGCGACGAAGGAGTTGTCGAGGAAGGGAAGGAGGCCCAATGGCGACGGTGACGGAGGAGTTGTCGAGGAAGGGAAGGAGGCCCAATGGCGACGTCGACAGAGGAGTTGTCGAGGAAAGGAAGGAGGCCCAAGGGCGATGGCGCGGGGAAACTTAGGGTTTGGTATAAAAAAAACAAAACAAAATGTGCTAAGGGTTTCGCGGTAGGATTAGGGATTTATCCCTGTATATTCACCGGCGTTTTTATTAATAAACACCGGTGAATGGGAGAGGATTTGTGGGGATATATTTCTGCTTTCTATTTATTGGCGTGTTTTTATAAAAACGCCGGTGAATGTTATAATTCACCGGCATTTTTCAGAGGCCGCCGGTGTATAACTATACATTTTTGCGACCCTATCCTGGTCTTATCCTACCCCGGTGCGATTGGTAAAATGCCGGGGAATATACGCCAGTAAATCCAGCGTGTGTTGTAGTGGAAAAAGGATAACTAATAACATGGAATAGACATGGTAACAAAAATAGAACAACTAGCATGAATCATGAACAAAATCAAGTAATGAGATAACAGGTGTATGTACATGGAATAGATGTCAAGTATCATGCAAGCAGGTAAACAGGTAAACATGTAACAGGCAAACAGGTTGTAACCCCTGTTTCCGTTAATTTGTATTTTCAAGTATTTTCCCATATTTTAAATTAAACTATTCTCTTTTAATTTAATATGTTATTCAAATTATTTTGTGAAGCCCAATATTTGATTATTCAACTATTTTAATATTTGAAATGTTCTGGAACCCAATTTTTATTGTAAGCCTAGTAATTTAAATTAAACCCAATGGTCTAATTATTTATTTTGAGCCCAACTCTATATTTAAATAATTAAATTGTTTTGAGCCCATGGACCAAGCCCACCTCCTATTGGGTGTTGATCCGCTAACCCAAACCCAAACTCCATTGTTGACCAGATCCAACAATTAATCCCTAAATCTGTCTTCTAAATCAAGTAACCCCCAATATACTATCCCACAATCAGCCTATTAACTGTAGTCCTGTAACCCCCTCTCCCTAAAATATCTCCGTTAATTCTCCTCCACTAATAGTTATTGATCCCCGTAACTCCCTCTCCTACTATCTCTCTACTCTTTACTATTATATTATTTTATACCTTTATTATAATATAATATCTCTCTCTCTCCCCCCCTTCTTCTCTGATTAAAACCAAACAACCAGAAAAGCAAAACCCCTTCTCTTCCTCCCGCTCACCCCCACTGTCGAACCCAAAAATCTAACCCAAAATGCCCCCTTCTTCCCCGTCTCCTTCTTCCTCCATTCATTGTGTTGGGAAAAACTCGGTATTTTCCCGTTTCATGAAGTTAAGATGGGCACTTAAAGATAGATAGAAATAGATGTAAGAGAGATTTACAACTCAAATGGAGATTCTTCTATTATACAAAGAGTAGTAGGATTACAAGAATTTGACTCTCTATAACACACTCTCACAATTTTGTGGCTCACTCAAGCTTGAGAATTAGAACTTCTCAAGTTATCTTACTTTCTCTCAAAGTGGCTCTCTAACACTCACTTTGGATTACAAGAACTTGTTTTTGGAGTGTGTTATAAAAAGTCAAATTCTTGTAATCCTACTACTCTTTGTATAATAGAAGAATCTCCATTTGAGTTGTAAATCTCTCTTGCATCTATTTCTATCTATCTTTAAGTGCCCATCTTAACTTCACGAAACGGGAAAATACCGAGTTTTTCCCAACAGTGGTATCAGAGCCAGGTTCACACACCGTCGTCATCATCTCGTGCGGTTTAAGATGGAGGACATCGTCACCCATGATGGAGATATGTTCAGACTCACCGCCAACAACTAATCGTATTGGAAGCCGATGATGGAAGATCATCTATATTGCAAAGACTTGCATGAGCCCATCATCCACAATACCAAGGTGGGAGGAAAGAGCGATGCAGAATGGGAGTTGCTCAATCAAAAAGCCGTTGCCATGATCCGTAAGTACATCGACCGATCTCTCTTCGAGCATGTCTCTATGTATACAAATGCTTATGAATTATGGAAAAAGCTTGAGTCCATGATTCAAAAGAAGACGCCTCGTAACAAAGCCAATTTAGTTCGACGGTTGGTGAAGTTGGAGTATAAGGATGGTCAAAGCATGATTGAGCACTTGAATAATTTCAAGGGGCTCGTAAATCAGCTAATGAAAACTGAATTGAAGATTGAAGATGAGTTGCAAGCCCTTTTACTCCTTAGCTCATTGCCTAAAAGTTGGGATACACTCGTGATTACACTTAGTAACTCAACCCCTGAAGGAAAGCTCACCATGGATACCGTCAGTGATAACCTTCTTGGTGAAGAAGCAAGGAGGAAGGAACGAGGTGATTCTTTCTTTTCTGAGGCAAATTTTTTCGAAAATCGGGTAAAGAATGATGGTCGTGGACGTAGCAAGGGTCGAGAATTAAACCAATCCCGAGGTAGATCCAAATCACGATCAAAGATTACAAGCGACTACTGTGGAAGGATGGGCCACAAGAAAGAAGAGTGTCGATCCTTCAAGAGAGATCAAAAGGTGGGTGATGTGAAGCCAGACCAAATTAAGAAGCAAGAAGAGAAGAGTACTACTGCTGTTGCTGCAAAAGAAGAACTGATTTATCTCATTGGAGAAGGCAATATCCTAAACATTGCCTATGATGATAGTTCTTCTGGTGCTTCCTTCCATGTCACTCCCCATGGAAGTTTCTTCTCATCCTACCAAAGCGGTGACTTTGGTACGGTGCAAATGGGAAATCAAAATAGGAGCAAAATTGTCGGGATAGGTGACATCATCCTTACAACAAGCATTGGATGCAAGCTTGTCCTAAAAGATGTGAGACACGTCTCAGCTATGCGTCTCAATCTTATCTCTGCTGGAAAGCTTGATGATGTGGGTCTGGTGAATTACTTTGGTGAAGGAAAGTGGAAGCTCACCAAAGAAAGTTTAGTCGTGGCTCGAGGAAAGAAGGAGGGGTCATTGTACGTGATGCAAGCCAAGCTCTGCAAAGGGGAGGTGAATATCACCACTGATGATATGGATATATGGCATAGACGACTTGGACACATAAGCGAGAAAGGTCTTCACATACTCGCTTGTAACCAAGTTCTTCCTGATGTGAAAGGTAAAACACTTGATCCTTGTGCTCATTGCTTGGCTGGAAAACAACATAAAGTTGCTTTCAAAAGATCTTCTCCACCCACAAGGAGAAAGAATATCTTAGATCTTGTACACACCGATGTGTGCTCAATGTCCGAGACGTCCATTGGCTGTGCATCATATTTTGTCACCTTCATCGATGACCATTCAAGGAAGGTGTAACGCCCCTAAATTTTTTTTTTTTGACTCCAAACTCAAATCTTTCAATTTCTATATCACTTTAATCATAAACTAAGAAAGTTATATTTCAGGGAAAATTTTGACAAAATCTCCCCTGTAAATTTTGCCCCGAAACACAAAAACCTTACGGAATTCTGCTCAAAATTCCGTAGCTCACAAAATACACAATAATTTCATGGGCTCCCCAGGCCAAAATGAGCAGATACACACAGGCAATATAATATAATGCTCTGGGGGCCAAACACATAACAGATTATCAAATATCAATTAAAAACTAAAAATTTCTTTGAAAAACGAGGTAAAATTTTAGAAAAACCTCTGTAAAACCTACCACAAAGCCCAGTACTCCACAACGAGGTGGGTACAGGTCACAAACATACCACGTCACCCAGCACTATACTCATCGTCATCTTTTACATGCTTATACATCAAAAATACAATTTAAACCATAGATTCTACTATTCACTTCACAAATTTATACAAAAATTTTTAAAATAAAACTCCACCTTACACAACTACGCCTCACCTCTGCACTGATGAGAACCTGTAACAGTAGGGGATCTAGGGTCGTCCTCGGACTCCCCTAACCCCCCAAACACTAAGGGGTTAGCCATTTCTGGTGTGAGTACAATTCACTAATCTAATAAATAAATCAAACTATATAAATAAAACAAATTCAACTTACAATTTTAAAGGTAAAAGATTCAACCTGAATCCAAACATTAAAGCATCAAGAATACGCCTTTATCAAATACCTAACAAATCTGCATCCGTCCCCATATATATATATATATACTTAACTTCACACCCTTCGCTAAATGTATCATATTATATGACTGCATATATACATATACACACATATACACAACTTATTCACTTTATACCCAATCACAAGCAACACATCAATTCACATTCAATTACTTCTCATTTTGAAATCCCCAACACAATTACTTATCATTTCATGATTCCTACCACCTCATCGTTTCTTTACTTCCATAAATACTCACTTTCATTCATAACCCCTTTCTTTCTCAATTTCATATTTCGTAACACCGCGTTCATTTATTTCTTATAACCCATATCATCACGTATGCATATATCCACATAATACCATATTAATTCCTATCTTATAACCAAATATAACACTTCATTACCCATTGCAATTTACTCACATTTCATCACATCATGAACATATCACTTATTAAATACTCATTCTTATCACATCAAAATATATTTTATCACTCATTCTCATCCCGTTATATCATTTAGCTATTATTCAAGTTAATTTATGACTAACTTACTTTCATCTTCACTCATAACTCAAATTATCATTGATCTCACTTTCATTCTCATCAATTTATACTCCATATCCCAAACATAGTTTGGGCAATAATATATCACACCCCAAAGCCGATAGCTTGGTTATTAATTTACTTCAATCACTATTCATCTTCACTTATTTAATTCTTCATTTCCATTAATCACTAGCACTATAATGCCCACTCACCCTGCGAATTATGCCAAGGCAGGTAGTTCCTTGACACAATTCCAAGGTGGAACCACTCATATCATACTGTATTTTACTTAAATCTCCATTCATAACTCATAATACCGCTTACTTTAACTTTTCATTCTCATATTATATCTCACCTTACCTTTCATTCATGATTGCATAACTCCTCTTCTTTATTTCTAACATTCATTCACATACATACTCTATATACTGTTCATTTCTTTTCTTTACTATCTCACTCTCCTCTACTCATGTTCATTCATTTGTCAATATTGCATCATAAGTATAGCCATATGCCAATATATACCCACACACACACACACACACACATGTATATATCTCCCTCGTAGTATATTCATATCTCCCATAATATAAGTAATCTCCGCAAGATATCATATCATCCGTATCTTTACATATACATATATTCTTTCAATACACATTCACCTTTATATTTTCTCCTTTTCAGTGCCCACACAACTGACCACCTCGTACAACACAGGGATCTCTGTGCCTCCCATCCCGTACATTTCAATCCCGCGAACCCACCACATCACCCAGATGCAGGTGTCCTAAGCATCTACCATTTGTGGGTTGGATTGAAAGTACAGTTGCGCGTTTGTCCAACCAAGACTAAAGCCAAAAGGCTAGTAAAAAACAAAATATAACACGCGGATCGATGCTCACACAGAGTCTTACACGTCCGAGACTACGTCTATCTCCTGGCCCTATACTAGCGAGGGAAACTCCTGATCCCCAAATATAATTTGGGGCAATATATAACTCCTGATCCCCAAATATAAAATTTGGGGCAATATAAATATAACACCTGTTCCCGGGTGTATCCCGGGCCTGTGGGGTCTAGCCCAAACCCCGGGAGATTGTGCGGCACTACAATATTTAATTCTCCTTTATATACATATACATATCTCCTTTATTATATACTCATTCACAATATAACTCCTGTTCCCCAAATATAAAATTTGGGGCAATATTAATATATATATAACTCCTGTTCCCCAAATATAATTTGGGACAATATATAACTCCTTTATATTAACTCCTTTAATATAACACCTTTATAAATAACTCCTTTAGTATAACACCTTGATAAAATAACTCCTTTAGTAGAACTCTTTTATAATATAACTCTGTATATCTCCTTTATTATACACTCCTTTATAATAACTCCTTTATAAAATATCTCCATATATATATTCATTTATAATATATCTCCTTTATAATAAAACTCCATATACATATATCTCCCCTTTATGATATAACTCCATATATAAATATATCTCCTGTATAACATGACTCCTTTATAATGCAATGTTGCCATTATAACATACCATGAAAACATATATCTCCATTAAATTCATAAGCATACGCAACCCATTTATCTCAGCAATTATCGTATCAAATTCTCATTTACGACCACACGTCACACATACATCATATCAATTTCGCATTACTCTATCACATAGCATTTTCCAATTTATCACCCACACAACACGTCTAGTACACATACACCTCATCATTCACTTCATCTTATATCGCATCACAATATCACCTAAAATTTCCAATTTATCTCCTGCATCCCACACCTACACCATATCATCATTTCAACGCGTTAGCACGTCACACTGTCACATCATATTTTTACACATCACACAAACATAGTCATTATTTCTATCGTATTAACATATCACATGATTTTGCATCGTACACACCATGCTTTTCATCACTTCACGTCGGATACATACACATACATATATCTATAGCAGTATAACTCCTCAAATTTAAATCTCACTACCCCGTAGCCTATATATGCTTACAAGCATCAACACACTCTCATACATAATTTACCCCGTATCACACATATAAATTTCTTTACTCAATACACCTTACACTAACACACGACAACCTTAATTTAAATTTTCAGGGCGCATTAAATACATTAAATAAAAGCGATCATACTCACAGAATATCCCGCGAGGACTCGAAACACCACCATGCCATCCCGCATCCAAGTCGCTATTATATCCTATCATCAAATTTCAAAGCAATTAATGCTCAAAACGTCCAAATCAACCATAGAAAATAATAGCACTATTCCAAATATCACGCAAGCGTTTATTGAACGCCTGGGATACACACGTGCATCGCACGTGATATTTAAATTCCTACGGGATGTTTATCCCCAAACAATTACTAAAATCACCCCCAACTTTTTCTTATAGCTCTACTAAAATTCTACTACTGTGAAAAAGATAATTCTCACACATAAAATTTTCTTTTACAAACCCAAAACCCTAATTTTTTTGCAACTTGCAAAACCCCCAATAATTTGCTAATCTCTTACCTCTACAATGCCCAACACCTCCTAATCTTCCTACCCTAACCATTCTACGCAAAATAAATTATCCACACAAAATTTTATACAAAAATAAAATCTAGGGTTTACCTTTTCGAAATCCTTTCGAAAAACGAACACCACCACGACGTAGAGGACCCTCAAATTAGCCATCCTACCAAATTAATTTGAAAACGGTGGAGAAACGGCATGGATTCGAGCGGGGAGAAGGGGTGCCGAATGGGTTCCGACGGCTTCTTTTTGGGCTAGGAAGGAATCGGGATGAGAAAGAAAGAAAGATGGAGAAGAAAAGATGGGGGGGGGGGGTTTGGAAATAAATAAAAATAATAATAATAATAAATATAATAATTTATAAGGTATATTTACACATATACACCCAATCTCCAAAATATTTCAAATAAACCCCAACCATGTACTTTAATAATATCAACAGTACAAAATACACTAAATTCATCGCATACTACTCCTCCAAATTATAAAATAAAATAAAATAAAAATAAACAATACCTCTTCACATAAAACTTCTACTCGTAGCTCCAATATATCAATAATACCAATCAACCACAAGATCCATACCAGTGTCAATATTTAAATAAAATACATCAAAAATAATTTTCACCCCTCAAAAAATATATAAAGACAGACATTTTCGATATTTAAAAATTCGAGGTGTTACATTCTACACACCTCAAAAGAAGCTCGTCCTCGAGCTACAAGGGTTAAGAAAACTGCCCAAACAATCCTGGATACTTTCTCCTCACCATCTCCCAGACTCCCAATTATAGTAATTAATATAACACACCACTGAACTTTCAGCAACTAAGCAACTTGAAGTCCTAATTACCGCTAATCCACATAACACTCTTGTCAACTACACACCTCAAAAGAGGCTTATCCACTCTCGCTTGGTAACTAACATCCTTTTTCGTTCCAAATCACCAAAATGTTCCTTTAAAGTCTCAATACATCTCCATACCACCAGGATAACTAATATACTCCCGCTACCATAAGCCATCCACATCAAAAGTACCAAATCTACGATGATAACAAGAACTTCCTTCACTGCCTACTGACCAATCTGTAGGACATTCATTAAGCTCATCTAAATTTTGATCATGCATCCTCAGTAATAAGTAGAAATTTTGAATCTAAGCTCGACCGATCAGCTGTAGAATAGACGGTTGTACTGATAAACTGCCCACCTACAAGGTCATGTCACTCTCTATGATCAAGGAAAAATCTAAATTGACTAAATAATTCTAGTGTTGTCCACACCTGGCACGAAATAAATGCCAATATTCTTCTTCTACTTCAGACATCTGTCACCCTATTCTTAATGGTCACCTTATTCAACTCCCGATATTCAATACTCAACCTCATGGAACCATCATCTCATATATCAAAGAGTTTACCAACCACCTCTTTAATCGTCTCCTTGGGTATTACCACCAACCCAATGGACATACTTTCATCGTCCAAGGCATTACATTCCATCAGAAACCGGGTTTTATCGGGCTTTCTCACCCGAACCCACCTTGCATCACACTTCAACCATACATCAACCATACATATAGCCTTCACTACTAACCCATCTCCCGGCAAAGTATAATGACCACAACAACACATCACCTCACAATCTATAGGATATACACCTATATGTCATACACAAGACTCCAAGAAAATAGCCACACTCGGCAGACCGCAACCCATATAACAAAACTCTAATATGGTGTTCAATTTCTCGCTTGGGGCTTCTAAGGAAAACATGGCAATGACATAAGGCAAAATACTCGCATGGGTTATAAGGGATAACACTGACTGTAACACCCCGAATTTCAAATAAGGATAAACTCGGGATTTCACAGGATCTTTACTTCACTTCGTACAATTTTACAAGGAATTTAAAACTTTTCATTCACAATACATCAGAGTTCAATTACAACTTGGTTTTACACAGCGGAAGAATAAAATTTACAATAAAACATTTGCAACATCTTTAAAAAATAAAACAGCGTCAGCATATCCACTTTATAGCTCCATGAATGATCCTTTACCTGCATGTTAATCTGTGGGCTCGTCAGTTACTTACAACTGATGAAATGTTATACACGGCTATCCTCTCTATGCCGGGAATAGTATAACGATCTCATACTTTAACAAATCACAAAAAGATTGAATGAACAAGTAAAGTGTCAAAGTGATTATTCTAAACAAAAGTGTATGTCATGCCTTAATGCCTAATGCACACATTTCTATACTAGGATGACACTAATGCACACTTGTTCAGATTCTATGCATCCCATACTACATAGGTCTGAGGGCAAGCGCCTACGTACTCCACATTAAAGGGTTCGATCCCTCGCCATGAGACTACCCAGTAATAAAACAAGTTTTAGAGTTATTCCACAGATACGGATCTCAGCCTCCCTGGCTAGCCTCCTTGGCTATAATAACAGATCCCAGCCTCCCTGGCTATTATATCGTGAGAATAATCCCGTAAATGCCCTTCCAGCCCCGGTATATACATATTCTTTGGAGTATGGTAAACATTCGTCGACTACCCTAAGTCCCGGATAAAATACAGTTCATCTCCTATAGGGCAACCACAGTCCACCAATTGGATCTATAGCCACGGAGATCCACCGCCGACTATATAGAAGCACCCATTTACGTTTGCACAAGTTTATCACATCTTCACTTAAGTGCCTAATTATTTTTAGTTCAAGACATGAATATGTTATCACTCTAGAATCAGTTTTACCTCATACCGGATTTATTCACAAAATACGAGATCGCCCGACGGCATTATCTCAAAATCATATCAATTCTTTCTTTCAAAATTACCGGTAACCGAAGTCTTACTAATTCTTAATCATAATCTTTCATGTACAAGAAACATGGGTACACATACCCTTTAGTAATCATGTCTTAAACTTATATAATTTCTTCTTTCAACTTAATCACAAGCAATCATAGTCTCATCATTATTCATTATCTAGTCATCCGTTCACATACTTTATAAGCAAAGGAATAATTTCTTTTAAGAACACAATTCTATCACATGAGATTTCATAATAAAATCAAGCCATTATAATGTCTCACTTTACTTAGAATATTCTTCGAACAAATAAGAGTAAAATTCTCTTCAAGAAAATCACTTCACAAAAGTAATACTTTACATTTCTTCTTAAAACATATAAACCTTGTAGTAAATATGAAGACTACATTATACAATGCACAAGTAGCCGAACAACTAGTTTGCTACAGTTTGCTTGGGTACATAGGCCACATATTTTCGAAAGTGGACCAGTTATGGACTAACTTTGGTAAATATTTTCAAAAGTGGACCAGTCGGGTAAATATTTTCTACGGTGGATCAGTTTCGGAAATTATTTTCTTTTTACCCTTTTCATCATTCCTTCAATTTTCCCCCGTGCACGTGTGCACGTGTATGATACTAGTTATTATAATCCTATACATGCTTATAATATAACATTCCTGAAGGTATCAATTGGTTTGAATTAATGTATATGTACCCATATGTTAAAATAATTATGAACCATATTGCAAAGTTCTAAATAAACATGAACATCCCGGAATTTAAACTAAATTATTGCATATCGTAAATGATGTACCATGTTTAATATAATTATAATATTAGCCCTTATGCTAATAAATTTATTAAAAACATTTATTTATTCCAAACTGAGGTTTAGTGAGAAATAGTAACTAACTATTTTAAAACCCATTTGCACAAATAAGAAATTACTACATATTTATTTTGACAACAAGAGAAGTCTCAACAATCTTCCTACAAATTATACATTTCAACATTTACAATCATGCGTACTAGTATGGTTTGTGACAGTAATTCATTTTATTATTTTTAACTATCGTGATGGAAAATTGTTCTCTTAGTCATAACAATATTTCTACCATTCATAAACACAATATATTTATCCCATCACATTTTACTTTATTTATCAAAATTAGCATGTTTGTACTACAATTTGAAAGTATAAAAAAAATCAACCACTAACACAATATTAATCTTTCTTTCTTATTCATTAATCAACATGACCCTAGAACATAAACTAAAACAACATTTTTCAACAAATTTTCCATACAAAAGAATACACTTTTAACATGCATAACATTTTACAAGCATTCTAACATGATCTATGGTATTAGCTCTTTAGTCAAAATCTCCTATTATTTGTTTAATCATAACAATATTGTTTTCATTCATAGCATGTAACACTAACATGAAATCTTAACTACATATCAAAACAAAATGCTCATATTTTGTCACTAGCATGCATAGTTCTAAATTAGAAAGCATGAGAACCCACCTTTTGTTTGAAGGTTGAAAACTACAAATGAATGGCTCCTTCTTGCTCCTACCAACTCCTAGTCTTCTTCTCCTCCTAGCAAATGCTCCAAGCAAGAGATCCTCCAAGCACAATAACTCTCTTCTCTCTTTCTTTTATTCTTCTCTTTCTCTTATTTATTTTTTTTTGGTGTGAAAAAGAATGAGAAATGAGTTGCTATTTATAGGACAATGCTAGGGACTATATTGCAAAATCTCCCACCTAATAACTTCTCATTTTAATTCTCTTTTTAATTCTCACATCTTCATATTTTTAACTCCTAAAACCTCCATCTCTTCATCTCCCCACTCTCCACTAACTCAACCTACCAACTCTTCTCCTCCCCTTGCCCAAAAAATGGTCCAAATACATTTGTGTATGCATGCACACATGCATAAACAAATATGAACACATTTCTATAACTCAAAAATGTGTACTAATATTGTAACTTGTCATGTATTAGTACATGTTTAACTAAAAAATGTGATTTTAATAATGGGCTTGCTACATGGGCTCATTTCTAATTAATTTGATTATCTAGTGGGCTTGCTACATGGGCTCATTACTAATTAATTTATTTAATTATCTAGTGGGCTCCTCTCCTAATGGGCTACATTTTAGTTTATAGGTCCATGGATCAAAAGAAATGCTAAATAAAACTAATGCATGCTAAAATAAGAAATGAGAGTAAGAAAATGGAGATAGAAAACTAGCACGGGCATCATATGTACAAAAATTGAAAAATGCACTTTAATCAAAATAGGGAAAAATAAATTTTTATTTTATAAAACGAGTTCGAACACGTAAAATAAATAATCAATACACATAGAAATATCACACTTAGAGATGGAAAAATACGTAATTGATACATGCATTGAAAACACATAAAAAGCACGTAAAAATACGGAGAATGAAATATTATATTTTTGTTGACTCAAAGTAGGATAAAAATCAATATGGGAAATGCATAAATAGTCGGTAGTCAAAATACGTAGTGAAAACACGTTATAAAATACACGTGCGTAACACACGAGGGCAAAATTGTCATTTCAATTTTGCGGGGTGTTACACTCTCCCCCCTTAGAGTAGTTCCGTCCCCGGAACTCGCTAAGGTAAAGATTGTGTTTTGTACACGCCAAAGAAAATATCATTCTTGTATTTAGAAAACTGCAAACTTTAAGGGTATAAAATACGCAACGAAAAAAAAATAAGACAAACTCTATATAGGAAAACTATGAATATCAAAATTTTATAAAAACAAACGAGAAAACTCACATAAGAAAATAAATGTAATCATAAAGATATAATGGATTGAAAGAAGTTCCAAAGTGTTTCTAGATAAGCATTAGATAAAAGGGAAAAGTCAATTAAGTCGTTAAATTCGAAATAGTTCGGAAAATAATGTGGCGAAGGAAACACAGTTAGGTAATTTGGAAAATTTTATCAATGTAATAAACGGTAGAAAATTCGCAAACTGTATAACGAAATCGACTTAGCAATTTCAAAAAAATACCATTGAATAAGATTTTGGAAAAAAAATTAAATGGGAATGAGACTTGGTTGAAGGTATAGATAACATAGAATGACTTTGTATACCAATTAATAAAATAGTTTGTAAGGTAACTATGATAATTATACACACAATTTGAAAAAATAGAAAGCATACGTTGAAATACTTTGTGAATATACAAAATTTTGTAGTGATAAAAATATTTTATAACATTAAGACAAAATACTGTAAAGCACATACACGAGATGAAAACACAATTGAAAATAATAATTATACAGTGTAGCAAATTAGGACAATAGACATAAACAAGTATATGCAAAAATATTAATGTAGTAATTAGATATGAGGGTAAAATGATATGTATAATTTTGAAATATATGATATATATCATTGGAAAAATATAAGAAATAACTAAGAATGGAAATACAGTTAAAATTTGAGAAAGATAATGTATAAATAGTGAGTATATGCAGTACATTAAAGATGTGTAAAACTATAAAAGTAATGAATAGCGATCATTAGTAAAAATTAATATATCAAAACAAATATGCAATAATAATGGTACCAAATGTAGACAATAAAACAAATAGTATGCCACATTTATATAGGTAGAAAATTTCAATCTTGTTAAGAACATATAGGATGAGATACTATAATACAATAGAAATCAAAATCATATAAAATGAGAGCACATAAGAAAATTTCATAAGAAAAATCCAAAATAATAAATGAAGAAAATAATTGTTGAAATATTAATTTAATAAACGGCAACTTGACAAAATACGTAAAGTAAGAGTAGATATAAACGGGTAAACATAAAAGACCAAATTTTAAGTTTGAAAAACAAGTTTAAAATATCAAGACTAAGGAAGATAGATAAATAATAAATATTCAAATCATAAAAATATTTATTTGAAAAATATTGACTACGGAGAAAGTACCATGATAAAAATCTACAAAATAATTTGAGAGGGAAGTGTGTAAGGTATCACGAATGACGGTCCAAGCCAACCACGCTTCCACTGCGCCACTCTGATACCCAGGGAAAAATGTGCTCGCATACACTCTCATATTAATGTATACGAGGAGAACATCATGAATGAAATTGAATGCAAGTTCAATAACAACTTCATTCACGACTCCAGTCATCCAAAAGAAAGAGAAAACATCAGTGTATAGAGCAACACAAATGTAAATCACTTACATTTAAATCTCTATAGACTGAAACTCACACTCTAGTGTCTGCAGGAATAATATTGTAACTACTCAATAAGGTGTCACGGGGTCTAGACTATAGTTAATGATCTTATTACTTTTCCTAAACAAATATTTAGTCTATCAAGTTCGGATTCACTTGGGTTAGCCGTAAGAGTCGGTTCCCAGCTAGCGGTGGTCCGAAGACGCTTAAATACCGTGTCGCTTAGGGTTGTTTACACCCGGTTGACAGAAGGACTCTTTTGGTTTGTTCCCAAATTTATCGTCACTTTTTATCGTTCCTTATAAACTTGTACTACTTGTGAAGCATGCTCTGATACCATCTGTAACACCCCGAATTTCAAATAAGGATAAACTCGGGATTTCACAGGATCTTTACTTCACTTCGTACAATTTTACAAGGAATTTAAAACTTTTCATTCACAATACATCAGAGTTCAATTACAACTTGGTTTTACACAGCGGAAGAATAAAATTTACAATAAAACATTTGCAACATCTTTAAAAAATAAAACAGCGTCAGCATATCCACTTTATAGCTCCATGAATGATCCTTTACCTGCATGTTAATCTGTGGGCTCGTCAGTTACTTACAACTGACGAAATGTTATACACGGCTATCCTCTCTATGCCGGGAATAGTATAACGATCTCATACTTTAACAAATCACAAAAAGATTGAATGAACAAGTAAAGTGTCAAAGTGATTATTCTAAACATAAGTGTATGTCATGCCTTAATGCCTAATGCACACATTTCTATACTAGGATGACACTAATGCACACTTGTTCAGATTCTATGCATCCCATACTACATAGGTCTGAGGGCAAGCGCCTACGTACTCCACATTAAAGGGTTCGATCCCTCGCCATGAGACTACCCAGTAATAAAACAAGTTTTAGAGTTATTCTACAGATACGGATCTCAGCCTCCCTGGCTATAATAACAGATCCCAGCCTCCCTGGCTATTATATCGTGAGAATAATCCCGTAAATGCCCTTCCAGCCCCGGTATATACATATTCTTTGGAGTATGGTAAATATCCGTCGACTACCCTAAGTCCCGGATAAAATACAGTCCATCTCCTATAGGGCAACCACAGTCCACCAACTGGGTCTATAGCCACGGAGATCCACCGCCGACTATATAGAAGCACCCATTTACGTTTGCACAAGTTTATCACATCTTCACTTAAGTGCCTAATTATTTTTAGTTCAAGACATGAATATGTTATCACCCTAGAATCAGTTTTACCTCATACCGGATTTATTCACAAAATACGAGATCGCCCGACGGCATTATCTCAAAATCATATCAATTCTTTCTTTCAAAATTACCGGTAACCGAAGTCTTACTAATTCTTAATCATAATCTTTCAGTTACAAGAAACATGGGTACACATACCCTTTAGTAATCATGTCTTAAACTTATATAATTTCTTCTTTCAACTTAATCACAAGTAATCATGGTCTCATCATTATTCATTATCTAGTCATCCGTTCACATTCTTTATAAGCAAAGGAATAATTTCTTTTAAGAACACAATTCTATCACATGAGATTTCATAATAAAATCAAGCCATTATAATGTCTCACTTTACTTAGAATATTCTTCGAACAAATAAGAGTAAAATTCTCTTCAAGAAAACCACTTCACAAAAGTAATACTTTACATTTCTTCTTAAAACATATAAACCTTGTAGTAAATATGAAGACTACATTATACAATGCACAAGTAGCCGAACAACTAGTTTGCTACAGTTTGCTTGGGTACATAGGCCAAATATTTTCGAAAGTGGACCAGTTATGGACTAACTTTGGTAAATATTTTCAAAAGTGGACCAGTCGGGTAAATATTTCCTACGGTGGATCAGTTTCGAAAATTATTTTCTTTTTACCCTTTTCATCATTCCTTCAATTTCCCCCCGTGCACGTGTGCACGTGTATGATACTAGTTATTATAATCCTATACATGCTTATAATATAACATTCCTGAAGGTATCAATTGGTTTGAAATAATGTATATGTACCCATATGTTAAAATAATTATGAACCATATTGCAAAGTTCTAAATAAACATGAACATCCCGGAATTTAAACTAAATTATTGCATATCGTAAATGATGTACCATGTTTAATATAATTATAATATTAGCCTTTATGCTAATAAATTTATTAAAAACATTTATTTATTCCAAACTGAGGTCTAGTGAGAAATAGTAACTAACTATTTTAAAACCCATTTGCACAAATAAGAAATTACTACATATTTATTTTGACAACAAGAGAAGTCTCAACAATCTTCCTACAAATTATACATTTCGATATTTACAATCATGCGTACTAGTATGGTTTGTGACAGTAATTCATTTTATTATTTTTAACTATCGTGATGGAAAATTGTTCTCTTAGTCATAACAATATTTCTACCATTCATAAACACAATATATTTATCCCATCACATTTTACTTTATTTATCAAAATTAGCATGTTTGTACTACAATTTGAAAGTATAAAAAAAATCAACCACTAACACAATATTAATCTTTCTTTCTTATTCATTAATCAACATGACCCTAGAACATAAACTAAAACAACATTTTTCAACAAATTTTCCATACAAAAGAATACACTTTTAACATGCATAACATTTTACAAGCATTCTAACATGATCTATGGTATTAGCTCTTTAGTCAAAATCTCCTATTATTTGTTTAATCATAACAATATTGTTTTCATTCATAGCATGTAACACTAACATGAAATCTTAACTACATATCAAAACAAAATGCTCATATTTTGTCACTAGCATGCATAGTTCTAAATTAGAAAGCATGAGAACCCACCTTTTGTTTGAAGGTTGAAAACTACAAATGAATGGCTCCTTCTTGTTCCTACCAACTCCTAGTCCTCTTCTCCTCCTAGCAAATGCTCCAAGCAAGAGATCCTCCAAGCACAATAACTCTCTTCTCTCTTTCTTTTATTCTTCTCTTTCTCTTATTTATTTTTTTTTTGGTGTGAAAAAGAATGAGAAATGAGTTGCTATTTAGAGGACAATGCTAGGGACTATATTGCAAAATCTCCCACCTAATAACTTCTCATTTTAATTCTCTTTTTAATTCTCACCTCTTCATATTTTTAACTCCTAAAACCTCCATCTCTTCATCTCCCCACTCTCCACTAACTCAACCTACCAACTCTTCTCCTTCCCTTGCCCAAAAAATGGTCCAAATACATTTGTGTATGCATGCACACATGCATAAACAAATATGAACACATTTCTATAACTCAAAAATGTGTACTAATATTGTAACTTGTCATGTATTAGTACATGTTTAACTAAAAAATGTGATTTTAATAATGGGCTTGCTACATGGGCTCATTTCTAATTAATTTGATTATCTAGTGGGCTTGTTACATGGGCTCATTACTAATTAATTTATTTAATTATCTAGTGGGCTCCTCTCCTAATGGGCTACATTTTAGTTTATAGGTCCATGGATCAAAAGAAAGGCTAAATAAAACTAATGCATGCTAAAATAAGAAATGAGAGTAAGAAAATGGAGATAGAAAACTAGCACGTGCATCATATGTGCAAAAATTGAAAAATGCACTTTAATCAAAATAGGGAAAAATAAATTTTCATTTTATAAAACGAGTTCGAACACGTAAAATAAATAATCAATACACATAGAAATATCACACTTAGAGATGGAAAAATACGTAATTGATACGTGCATTGAAAACACATAAAAAGCACGTAAAAATACGGAGAATGAAATATTATATTTTTGTTGACTCAAAGTAGGATAAAAATCAACATGGGAAATGCATAAATAGTCGGTAGTCAAAATACGTAGTGAAAACACGTTATAAAATACACGTGCATAACACACGAGGGCAAAATTGTCATTTCAATTTTGCGGGGTGTTACACTGACCCAAAGTCAGATCAAAGTCCAATAGAAATCGCACCATCTATAATATAATCCGTACTTAGCAAAACACCCACAACACATAAAACAACTTCAAATCCACAACTTAGCAATAATGAACCCATACGCACATGACAGGATCACTAGAATAAACAAAAATTCCAAGTCAACCTAGGCTCTGATACCAAACTGTAATGCCCCTAAATTTTTTTTTTTTTACTCCAAACTCAAATCTTTCAATTTCTATATCACTTTAATCATAAACTAAGAAAGTTATATTTCATGGAAAATTTTGACAGAGTCTCCCCTGTAAATTTTGCCCCAAAACACAAAAACCTTACGGAATTCTGCTCAAAATTCCGTAGCTCACAAAATACACAATAATTTCATGGGCTCCCCAGGCCAAAATGAGCAGATACACACAGGCAATATAATATAATGCTCTGGGGGCCAAACACATAACAGATTATCAAATATCAATTAAAAACTAAAAATTTCTTTGAAAAACGAGGTAAAATTTTAGAAAAACCTCTGTAAAACCTACCACAAAGCCCAGTACTCTACAACGAGGTGGGTACAGGTCACAAACATACCACGTCACCCAGCACTATACTCATCGTCATCTTTTACATGCTTATACATCAAAAATACAATTTAAACCATAGATTCTACTATTCACTTCACAAATTTATACAAAAATTTTTAAAATAAAACTCCACCTTACACAACTACGCCTCACCTCTGCACTGATGAGAACCTGTAACAGTAGGGGATCTAGGGTCGTCCTCGGACTCCCCTAACCCCCCAAACACTAAGGGGTTAGCCATTTCTGGTGTGAGTACAATTCACTAATCTAATAAATAAATCAAACTATATAAATAAAACAAATTCAACTTACAATTTTAAAGGTAAAAAATTCAACCTGAATCCAAACATTAAAGCATCAAGAATACGCCTTTATCAAATACCTAACAAATCTGCATCCGTCCCCATATATATATATATATCCTTAACTTCACACCCTTCGCTAAATGTATCATATTATATGACTGCATATATACATATACACACATATACACAACTCATTCACTTTATACCCAATCACAAGCAACACATCAATTCACATTCAATTACTTCTCATTTTGAAATCCCCAACACAATTACTTATCATTTCATGATTCCTACCACCTCATCGTTTCTTTACTTCCATAAATACTCACTTTCATTCATAACCCCTTTCTTTCTCAATTTCATATTTCGTAACACCGCGTTCATTTATTTCTTATAACCCATATCATCACGTATGCATATATCCACATAATACCATATTAATTCCTATCTTATAACCAAATATAACACTTCATTACCCATTGCAATTTACTCACATTTCATCACATCATGAACAAATCACTTATTAAATACTCATTCTTATCACATCAAAATATATTTTATCACTCATTCTCATCCCGTTATATCATTTAGCTATTATTCAAGTTAATTTATGACTAACTTACTTTCATCTTCACTCATAACTCAAATTATTATTGATCTCACTTTCATTCTCATCAATTTATACTCCATATCCCAAACATAGTTTGGGCAATAATATATCACACCCCAAAGCCGATAGCTTGGTTATTAATTTACTTCAATCACTATTCATCTTCACTTATTTAATTCTTCATTTCCATTAATCACTAGCACTATAATGCCCACTCACCCTGCGAATTATGCCAAGGCAGGTAGTTTCGACTATTTCCACAGAAACAGCGGGCAGGTAGTTCCTTGACACAATTCCAAGGTGGAACCACTCATATCATACTGTATTTTACTTAAATCTCCATTCATAACTCATAATACCGCTTACTTTAACTTTTCATTCTCATATTATATCTCACCTTACCTTTCATTCATGATTGCATAACTCTTCTTTATTTCTAACATTCATTCACATACATACTCTATATACTGTTCATTTCTTTTCTTTACTATCTCACTCTCCTCTACTCATGTTCATTCATTTGTCAATATTGCATCATAAGTATAGCCATATGCCAATATATACCCACACACACACACACATATATATATATCTCCCTCGTAGTATATTCATATCTCCCATAATATAAGTAATCTCCGCAAGATATCATATCATCCGTATCTTTACATATACATATATTCTTTCAATACACATTCACCTTTATATTTTCTCCTTTTCAGTGCCCACACAACTGACCTCCTCGTACAACACAGGGATCTCTGTGCCTCCCATCCCGTACATTTCAATCCCGCGAACCCACCACATCACCCAGATGCAGGTGTCCTAAGCATCTACCATTTGTGGGCTGGATTGAAAGTACAGTTGCGCGCTTGTCCAACGAAGACTAAAGCCAAAAGGCTAGTAAAAAACAAAATATAACACACGGATCGATGCTCACACAGAGTCTTACACGTCCGAGGCTACGTCTATCTCCTGGCCCTATACTAGCGAGGGAAACTCCTGATCCCCAAATATAATTTGGGGCAATATATAACTCCTGATCCCCAAATATAAAATTTGGGGCAATATAAATATAACACCTGTTCCCGGGTGTATCCCGGGCCTGTGGGGTCTAGCCCAAACCCCGGGAGATTGTGCGGCACTGCAATATTTAATTCTCCTTTATATACATATAGATATCTCCGTTATTATATACTCCTTCACAATATAACTCCTGTTCCCCAAATATAAAATTTGGGGCAATATTAATATATATATAACTCCTGTTCCCCAAATATAATTTGGGACAATATATAACTCCTTTATATTAACTCCTTTAATATAACACCTTTATAAATAACTCCTTTAGTATAACACCTTGATAAAATAACTCCTTTAGTAGAACTCTTTTATAATATAACTCCGTATGTCTCCTTTATTATACACTCCTTTATAATAACTCCTTTATAAAATATCTCCATATATATATTCATTTATAATATATCTCCTTTATAATAAAACTCCATATACATATATCTCCCCTTTATGATATAACTCCATATATAAATATATCTCCTGTATAACATGACTCCTTTATAATACAATGTTGCCATTGTAACATATCATGAAAACATATATCTCCATTAAATTCATAAGCATACGCAACCCATTTATCTCAGCAATTATCGTATCAAATTCTCATTTACGACCACACGTCACACATACATCATATCAATTTCGCATTACTCTATCACATAGCATTTTCCAATTTATCACCCACACAACACGCCTAGTACACATACACCTCATCATTCACTTCATCTTATATCGCATCACAATATCACCTAAAATTTCCAATTTATCTCCTGCATCCCACACCTACACCATATCATCATTTCAACACGTTAGCACGTCACACTGTCACATCATATTTTTACACATCACACAAACATAGTCATTATTTCTATCGTATTAACATATCACATGATTTTGCATCGTACACACCATGCTTTTCATCACTTCACGTCGGATACATACACATACATATATCTATAGCAGTATAACTCCTCAAATTTAAATCTCACTACCCCGTAGCCTATATATGCTTACAAGCATCAACACACTCTCATACATAATTTACCTCGTATCACACATATAAATTTCTTTACTCAATACACCTTACACTAACACACGACAACCTTAATTTAAATTTTCAGGGCACATTAAATACATTAAATAAAAGCGATCATACTCACAGAATATCCCGCGAGGACTCGAAACACCACCATGCCATCCCGCATCCAAGTCGCTATTATATCCTATCATCAAATTTCAAAGCAATTAATGCTCAAAACGTCCAAATCAACCATAGAAAATAATAGCACTATTCCAAATATCACGCAAGCGTTTATTGAACGCCTGGGATACACACGTGCATCGCACGTGATATTTAAATTCCTACGGGATGTTTATCCCCAAACAATTACAAAAATCACCCCCAACTTTTTCTAATAGCTCTACTAAAATTCTACTACTGTGAAAAAGATAATTCTCACACATAAAATTTTCTTTTACAAACCCAAAACCCTAATTTTTTTGCAACTTGCAAAACCCCCAATAATTTGCGAATCTCTAACCTCTACAATGCCCAACACCTCCTAATCTTCCTACCCTAACCATTCTACGCAAAATAAATTAACCACACAAAATTTTATACAAAAATAAAATCTAGGGTTTACCTTTTCGAAACCCTTTCGAAAAACGAACACCACCACGACGTAGAGGACCCTCAAATTAGCCATCCTACCAAATTAATTTGAAAATGGTGGAGAAACGGCATGGATTCGAGCGGGGAGAAGGGGTGCCGAATGGGTTCCGACGGCTTCTTTTGGGCTAGGAAGGAATCGGGATGAGAAAGAAAGAAAGATGGAGAAGAAAAGATGGGGGGTGGTTTGGAAATAAATAAAAAAATAATAATAATAAATATAATAATTTATAGGGTAATGCTACACCTACAACCTTTACAACCTTACAACCTTAGGTGTCCAAATCTCATTGGAGATGTGTACAACCCACTTCCGCCTACTCTACTATACATTCCAATAAAATTGTGCCACCTAAGATTGTAAAAAAAAGGTTGTAAGAATAGGTTGTAGGTATAGCATTACCCTAATTTATAAGGTATATTTACACATATACCCCCAATCTTCAAAATATTTCAAATAAACCTCAACCATGTACTTTAATAATGTCAACAGTACAAAATACACTAAATTCATCGCATACTACTCCTCCAAAATTATAAAATAAAATAAAATAAAAATAAACAATACCTCTTCACATAAAACTTCAACTCGTAGCTCCAATATATCAATAATACCAATCAACCACAAGATCCATACCAGTGTCAATATTTAAATAAGATACATCAAAAATAATTTTCACCCATCAAAAAATATATAAAGACAGACATTTTCGATATTTAAAAATTCGAGGTGTTACAGAAGGTGTGGTTGCACTTATTAAAAACAAAGGATCAAGTGCTTGATGCATTCAAGGAGTTTCATGCCCGAGTGGAACGGGAAACATGAAGGAAGATCAAATGTGTCCGATCAGACAATGGAGGTGAATATAGAGGTCCCTTTGAAGCCTATTACAGGAAATATGGGATAAGACTAGAGAAGAATCCACCCAAGACACTGCAGTTAAATGGATTAGCCAAGAGAATGAATCGAACTATCGAGGAAAGAGTTCGATGTGTGCTCTCTCATGCCAAATTGCCTAAGTCATTCTGGGGGGAAGCTGTGATGACCGTTGTTGACGTCATCAACCTTTCACCATCGGTACCTTTGGATGGAGCTATCCCAGAGGAAGTTTGGTCAGGCAAAAAGGCTACCTACAATCATCTCAAGGTGTTCGGATGCAGAGCATTTGTTCACATACCCAAAGACGAAAGAGCCAAGCTGGATGTAAAGACAAAGGAATGCATCTACCTTCGCTCGCCAAAGGATGAGTTTGGATACCAACTTTGGGATCCAATCAATAAGAAGATTGTTCGTAGCCGAGATGTGATATTCTTCGTGGACCAAACAATTGAAGATATCCAGAAATTGGAGAGGCCAAGATTGAGAAGCAACTGTAGTATAGGCCTTACAACGGCTCATCAAGAGGAGAATGTCACACCAGAAAATAATGAAGCTGAAGATCTCGAGCCTATCCTAGAGCCAAATAATCTAGAGACTCAAGATGAGTCAAGCTCTCCACTAGAGTTGAGACGATCTTTGAGAGACCGAAGACCATCTACTCGTTATTCCACGGAGGAGTTTGTGACGGTCACCGATGAGGGGGAGCCTCAAAGTTATAAGGAAGCCATAACTGTCACTCATAAAGAAGAGTGGATAAAAGCCATGCAAGAGGAGATGCAATCCTTGCATGAGAATCATACTTATGAACTAATGGAGCTTCCAAAAGGAAAAAGAGCCTTGAAGAATAAGTGGGTGTATCGAATCAAGACCGAAGATTGTAGCTCGAAGCCTCGCTACAAAGCTCGGTTGATTGTTAAGGGATTCAGTCAAGAGAAAGGTATTGACTTTGAAGAAATATTTTCTCCGGTGGTAAAAATATCATCCATCCGTATTGTTCTTGGCCTAGCAGTGGTACAAGACTTGGAGATCGAACAACTCGATGTGAAGACAGCATTCCTCCATGGAGATCTAGAGGAAGAGATCTACATGGAGCAGCCAGAGGGGTTCAAAGTTCCTAGCAAAAAGAATTTGGTGTGCCGGCTAACGAAGAGTCTATATGGCCTTAAGCAAGCACCAAGACAATGGTACAAGAAGTTCGAGTCCTTCATGGCAGAACATGACTTTAAGAAGACGGAAAGCGATCATTGTGTCTTCATAAAGAGGTATGGAGGTGGCGATTTCCTCATACTCTTACTCTATGTTGATGATATGTTGATTGTTGGATTAGATCGCACAAAAATTGATGCTTTGAAAAAGGATCTAAGCAAGAGCTTCGCCATGAAAGATTTGGGACCGGCTAGACAAATCCTTGGAATGAGGATCACTCGTGATAGATCAAAAAAGTTATTGTGGCTATCACAAGAGAAGTACATTGAGAAAGCGTTGGAAAGATTCAACATGCACAAAGCGAAGACGGTTAACATACCACTTGCTGGACACTTCAAGTTGAGTATGGAGCAAAGTCCAACAAGTGAGGAAGAAAAGAAGGAAATGAAGACGATTCCTTATTCATCCACGGTAGGTAGTCTTATGTATGCAATGATATGCACAAGACCCGACATCGCCTATGCAGTTGGTGTTGTTAGTCGCTTCTTGGCCAATCCGGGGAAAGAGCATTGGGATGCAGTCAAATGGATCTTTCGATATCTACGAGGTACTTCCAAAAAGTGTTTATGTTTTGAAAATGAAAAACCTGTGTTAGAAGGATACACAGATGCAGATTTAGCTGGCGACATTGATTCTAGGAAATCAACATCGGGATACCTAACTACTCTAGCAGGGGGAGCTATTTCTTGGCAATCAAAGTTGCAAAAGTGTGTTGCTTTGTCCACTACCGAAGTTGAGTATATCGCAGCTACTGAAGCTTGCAAGGAGATGTTGTGGATGAAGAATTTGCTGCTAGAGCTAGGAGTAGTCCAAGACAAGTATGTCTTGAAGTGCGACAATCAAAGTGCAATTTACTTAGCAAAGAACTCTACCTTTTATTCTCGCACAAAGCACATTGATACACGGTATCATTGGATCCGAAAAGCTCTCGAAGAAAGGCGCATACTCCTTGAGAAAGTTCACACGGAAGAAAACTGGTTTGACATGATGACCAAGGTAATACCGACAAATAAATTTGAGGATTGTTGTCAAGGTGCCGGTTTGCTACTACCTCCCAATTAAGTCAGGAAGGGGAGATTTGTTGGGTTCCTTCCTTAATTGTGAATAATATGGAATTCTCTAGAGATGTGGAGTATCCTAGAGCTTCATGGAAGAGTGTGGAAGAAAGTTGAAAGGTATAGTTTCATGGAGATCTCTAGAAATGGAGAATTCTAGAGAGTTGGTATAGTTTCATGGAGATCTCTAGAAATGGAGAATTCTAGAGAGTTAATCTCCACCCTTGGATCAAATTAATCTCTACCGTTCATTGTGGGTGTGGAGTAGTATAAATAGGGGTGAAAGACTTCATTCCTACTCACTCCAAAAACAAGTTCTTGTAATCCGAAGTGAGAGTTAGAGAGCCACTTTGAGAGAAAGTAAGATAACTTGAGAAGTTCTAATTCTCAAGCTTGAGTGCGCCACAAAATTGTGAGAGTGTGTTATAGAGAATCAAAATTTTGTAATCCTACTACTCTTTGTATAATAGAAGAATCTCCATTTGAGTTGTAAATCTCTCTTGCATCTATTTCTATCTATCTTTAAGTGCACATCTTAACTTCACGAAACGGGAAAATACCGAGTTTTACCCAACACATCGTACTCATCTTCACTACCCCGAACCACTGCCATTACCTCTCCACCTCGACGCTCCTCCCCTGCGCCGCTAGAGAACCCATCGCGATGCCAGCACCCCGCCACCATCTTCTTCCCTGTTCTCCCATTCCTCCATTGCCGAAACTTTGCCTGCCTCCGCTCGAACCCTCCGCTCTCCTCGCCATCGCTCCACATCGCCTCGCCCTCTCTGCCTCCCTCGCTTTCACAGGAGAACCCCACCGTCATCGCCGTCCAAGCTACGTCATCGTCTTCTCTTTTTCGGCGTGGAAACAGAGCAATCACCGTGCTCGCTGTCGCGTCGCTTCCGGACCTCAGCGCCATCGCCGCCTGCCCACTTCTCAGCCGGCGATCGCTTCGCACACCCTCGCCGCTGTCCCCTCATCCGCACGCTGTCTCTCTCTCTGGGGCGTTCAGGGAAGAAGACGAGGTGGGAGTGGGTTGATTTGCTGTTCGGTGTTCGGGTGTAGCAGATCGGAGTCGGTGTGTGTTGTTGTGTGAGGGATCCGATGTGGAATTGGAATGTGATTGGTTCGATTCGGTGTCCCGAATTTTGGCGCATCGGATCCAGAATAGTTGTCCCGTGTTCTGGCTAGATCTGGGAGTGTTGCTGTTCTGTCTTGTGCTATAGCTGTTTTGGTATTTGCTGTTCGGTGTTGGCACGTAGCTCGCGCGTGTCTCGGATTCTAATATTTATCAGATCAAATCGTCAAAAAGGAAAGTCATTTCTTATCGAATATTTATTGTATCATATTCGATTTTTTTATTGAATTCCGCATGTGAATCCTATTGAATATCGTAAAATGTTATTGTATCTATCGTTGAGATGCCACGAATTTACACGAACGAATCCAAGTGGTAATCTCGACTTCGTGCCTTCTTTTTGCCTCTAATGTATAAGGATCTTACATGCACCCATGTAGATAGTTAATGAATATAAGAATAAGAAATCATTATCACATTTCATCTCATGACATTAAGAACAACTATTGTAGATTGTATATTAGGTTTGATTGTTCATGTGATTGCTATCGATAAATTAGTTGATTGTAATTAGTAAAGTTATGGACCTTATAAATCTTAATACCATATTCATATATGATTGGTTCACCGTGATTTATGATTATTAAACCCCCAATTTATCATTCTTAACTTTTTAACCGTTTTATTCAAAATGAACATGTTGACTTCTGAAATTTACGCCAACCTGAACCTTGTTGTGCTGTTTCGACCTAGATAACTTCATTAAAAACAGTCGCTTCATGAAAATGAAACGTAGCCCTATTTGTCTAGATGTCAATAGATACCAGAATTTTCAAATTCCGACTTATATTGCCCGAGTTATGTCCCTTTTCCTACTGCTGTGTTGTAATTTCAGATTCATGTACATACCATGTTAGGCTGATAAATTAAGTGGGCTAATGATCAAAAATGGCCAAGATAAATTCCAGATTTGTAGATAACATGTTTAGGGTGTTAAAAATTATTTTTACTAATTTTTGTAATGATTATTTACTGCCTTTATAACTGAAATTAGTCAACATCGACACCCAGCCAGAAACTAAAATCTGTAAACAACACTGAATTTCGCCTAGCTATCGTTGTCGGAATTTAATAATATATAACTATATCTATAATGTTATTTTTAGTGTATTAAATTGTATATAGAATATTGTATGATCTTAGGGTTGTTTTGTCACCTTTATTAGTGTCCCTTATTAATCGCATTATTGTATGATAATTGAATAAAGAAAGTAAAGCAAGCCGAGGTTAAGGGTTGATTAGGATAGATGATGACATAGTGACTGTACTCAGAAGAGGGGCCCATGTTTCCCTAATTATCGGTCTATCGGTTATCGGTCTATTGGTTATATCGGTCATCGGTTAATTGCAGATTACTGACTTCAGTATCTCGATTGATTCGGTCATCGGTCATTATTGAATATTATTCCCGAGTACGTGAACTATAGAATCTACCACCTTAGTCTAAACGAAATTGATTGTATGCATCGAACCTGTGGTACGGCACACATGGGACACAGTAGTACGTGCATTAGCTAGGATTAAAAATGAATAATAGACCTAAGGCTCTCATCACATTATCATTGCATATTGTTATCTTATTGAACAGTGTTATCGTTATTATTGCCATTATTGATATTGTTTATCATTATCGTGATAAATCATAGTTATTGCATATTATATTATTATTGCTTTGTCACTGTTCAACACTATTGATTTCATCGTTTATTGAATTCATTGCTACACCACTATTGTCATTGTTTCTCTGTTTCTCTACTTGGATGTCCACGACTTGCTCTAAGGACCTTCTTTTTCCTCTTTTTAGATGAGCAACTTACAGGTATCCAAGAAGATTTACCTGACGGAATAGGAGAGCAACATTGGTGAAAGAGATGTTTTACTGCGTCGCTAAATAAATGTTGTTTTAATTGATGACTTTAATAAAATTGGACAAATGCTATTTTCTTGTATTGTGGGCTTCAGCCTGAATGTTGTTTGTTACCAGATGTTGAGTTATTTGATGTTGGTTATTTTTATGCATTAATTTCCAATGTTGTTATTTATGTGATTATCTTTTCATTGTATGCGTAGTTGTTTCATTACTTATTTATATTGTTGAGTTGGATCAATGACAGCCTATGGATGACACAAGTCATTCGCTGGGCCATGTCACGTGCTTGCTTTCCGTATTTTTGGGAAGCGGGGCGTGACACAGGTAACAAGGTATATAGGTAAACAAGTGAACAGGTACAGGTAACATGCATCAAGTGTCAAGCAAACAGGTAAATATGTAACAGGCAAGCATGTAACAGGTATTCATGTATCATGTATTATGTCATGTCAAGTTTTGTGTTTATTACTATCTAGATAGCACTTCATGCATCCATCATTTTACTACATGGTTGCTATATTCAAACAAGTTGTGTTTAGATTTCGTAGTGGAGTCCATAGAACCGTGTACTCAGAGATCAGGAAAACAGGAACCGGAACAGGTTCATGAATCAAACAGGTTCGTGAATCAACAGGTAACAGGTACATGAACCAACAGGTCCATGCATCAACAGGTAACAGGTACACGAACCAACAGGTCCATGCATCAACAGATAACAGGTACATGAACCAATAGGTTCATGCATCAACAGGTTCATGTATCAAAATGAATCAAAATGGAAAATATGGGCCCCTTCTAAGTACACATTTCTATATTTTCTATTACTAGAACTTTTCCTTAACCCCAGCTTGGTTATTTCGTTATTATTATCAAACAGGCATGTATGTGTCACAAAACAGGGCAAGAATAATATGGCATAAACAAGTAACAGGTTCAGGTTGAAAGATAAACATACATAAGTGATAGACAACACATAAAAGAATAGAACAACGAGAATTCTAGTTCAGGACAGCAAGACAGCACTGCACTAAAACTGAGATTCCCACTGCTACAAACATGCAAATCTAAATCCGTCAGAAAATATGAAAAGTAGACTTCCGGCCGAATCCAGAAAATATATATAAGTCATGTGGTATTTCACAAAAACAAGGCTCAAAACTGATTTGAATCCAGAAAACGTGTTCAGTCATAAATCAGTATTTTGTATTCACAGTCAGGAAAACTTATTAATTAAATCTACGAAAATCTGGGGTATTTCCCTATATGTGCTGCATCATAATATGAAGTTTCATAATTTTTCAATATAAATATTTTAGTCAACAAAAATTAGAAAACATCAAGATGCAGTAGTTTTGTAGTTTTGTAAATCTGGAATTATAAACACTGTAGTACGAAAACAGCAATATCTCACAAACCATAATCGAAATCCAAATCCGTCAAAAGGGTGATAAAATAGATACAGTAGGATAACTTTCATATTCACAAATATTTTAGAAACAGTAAGTATAATTAGGTCGAAAATCGGGTTCTTTACTGAACAGCAAGAAAAATCTGCTAGTATAGTAATTGTTTGGAAACATAGAATGCTTTGTAAAACTCATCAAAAAATCCACAAAAATTCAGGATTAATACCAATCAAGTCTAGTTGTATTGTGCAAAATATTGGATCAAAATAATACTTTTAACATCAGGATAAAATAGATTATACTTCAGAATTCATAGAAAACAAAATCTAGAAATCTCTTTACACCTCTGTAGTAAAATAGACATAACTCACAACTCATAAATCGAAACTGAGATCTGTCAGAAGGGTTGGAAAATAGATAGAATTCTCTACAGTTCATGTTCACAAATATTTTTAATATACTGACCTTAATAGGGTCTAAAATACTTATCAAAAGTAAAGTAACAGAAAAATGCAGAATTTGTTCCTCATACACAAATCAACATAGATCATACGAAATTCATTCAAATCAACCCAAACATGAAATATAGTGTACTAGATGTCCAACCAACATGGTATAGAGTATTTTATAAGTATTCGATAAGTATATCACGAATAACACATCAAGCACAGATATCTCAAAGTAGCATGAACATATACATCAAAAGTGGTCAACCCTAGGTTAATTCATGTCATATATGTCGTAAGGCAATTATTGTCAAATCATCACAATAGAGACAATAAAATAAAGAGAATTCACACACAAATTTTCTCTAGAACCCAACTACACTACAGTCGGTATTTAGTACTTGTATTACACAAAGAAAAGAATACAAGTTATTTTCTTAGAGACGACGATGAATCCAACGAAGCAAGAACAAGAATAAAGGGAACGGATTCCGGGGCATGAATACAATGAACGAATCATGAACCAATCACGAACACACGAATGACGAACACACGGACCCAAAAACGAGCACTACTCACAAACCACACACAACAACCAACCACAATCGAAACACCCAACACATGCACTTAAGAGAAAAGTGCACAGCACGGGCGGGGGGGGGGGAGGAGGAGGGGGGGTTTTGCGCTGTGGTTCTTCGACGTGGCATTGCGGAGGTGCTGAGAGCGAGGTAGGGGCTGAAGAGAGGGTGCACAGGAGAAGCTCAGGAGGGATGGAGGGATGCAGCGGGAGCAAACAGACGAGAGAGGAGAGGGAACTAGGGAGTGCACAGGGGATCGCTATAGGTGTCGCTGAATGCGACAGGGCAGAGCACACAGAGGGACAGATTGCAGCGGACCACAACACAGGGGAGGTCTCGACTGCGATGTCGCGACTGCTGCAGTTGCTGCACGATAGGTGGGAGACAGAGAGGGGGTCGCGAGGCAGGGAGAGATGAGGAGGAGCACAGGGTGAGGAGGAGGGTGAAGAGGTAGGGGACGATGGGTTTAGGCGGCTGGTGTTAGGGTTAGGATATGTAGGGGTAGGTGAACAGGCTTAAGTGTGGGGAAATAAATAGGGTGTAGACGGGTGTGGGTATAGGGGCTTATTGGGTTTTGGGTAGAGTATTAGGCGAACGGGTTTGTGTATAATAAGAAACAGGGTATGGGTTTAAATGGGTTAGGGTAATGGGTAGGGAGATGGGGTGAACAGGGGTGTTATATATATAGGGTAGGTTTAAAGAGTATTATTGGGTTTGGGTTTTAAGGGTTTTAAGAACCAATAAAAGATTAGGAAAAATATATAAATAATAAAAAAAATAGGATTTTTAATAACCAGTCAAAATTAATAACAATAATAACAATAATACTAATAACAGTAATAATAATAAGAAAAATGGAAAAAATAATAGTAGTAATAATAATAGAAACCCAGGTAATAATAACAATAATAAGATCTGTATTACAATACAAAAATCATAGAAAAATAGTTACAGCTAAAATTATTGATCAAAAATAAATTTTAATAGAAGATCCAACAATAAAATTTAACAAAAGAATTTGAAAGTGGAAAAAAATAATTTACAAAAATAAAAAATCCAAAAATACATTGAAAATACGTATTTGCGAAAACAGGGATTACAGGGTGGCAGATTTTCTTCCACAGCATACATGCCACCCCTCCTACATCAGCGTCGGAACTACTCCAAAAAAATCTACTTCTAATCTGATCAATTCTTTTGATCACCCAACTGGGGAGTAAAGAAAAAGGCAAAGTAGACTGGCAAAGCACTGAGAACAGAATTGATTAGTATTAATCCCCCACCCCTGGATAGCATCTTGCCCTTCCACACTGAGAGTCTTCTTTCAATCTTGAGAATGAGTGGTTACCAATCTCTTTTTCTCAGTTTCCCTCTAGTGAGGGGCATGCCAAGGTAGTTAATCGGTAAGCTTTCTTGCTTGCAGCCCAGAATGGTCGAGCCTGAAGCTTTGCTCATGAATTGCCAAAGTATATACGAGAGGACTTGTTAAAATTTATGGCCATACCAGAGACATTTGCAAATAGTTGCAGCGCCACTTTGAGGTTAAGAACTTCCTGTTCATCCCCTCTGCAAAATAGCAGAGTGTCATCGGCAAATTGTAGCACCGTCAGATTTGTAAGGGAGCCCTTGATAGGAAAAGGAGAGAAAGCACCATTTCTTTGACCATTGAAAAGCATCTGAGCAAGAACATCAACAACTAAGATAAAGAGCATTGGTGATAGAGGGTCCCCCTGCTTGAGTCCTCGCTTGGAGTTGATTAATCTTCCCCCCTCTCCATTGATGAGAATTGATGATTTGTCCATTCTAAGGATCATATGGATCCATCTGCACCATGCTAGGCAAAAACCTCTGGCTATTAAAAGTTGATCAAGGAATTCCCAGCTCACTATGTCAAACACTTTAGTGAGGTCAATCTTGAATAAAATTGTATCAGAGTTGCGTCTACTACAGAGGTTGATAGCTTCATGGGCCACAAGAAAGCAGTCAACAGTTGATCTATCTTTCCGGAAAGCACTTTAAGAGGACAAGACCAGAGAGTGGAGGATTTGGCTTAGCCTGTTGGCGAGGATTTTGGTGAATATCTTGAAGGAGCAGTTGAGCAGGCTGATAGGTCTATAGTCTGAGACGGTATTAGCACCCTTACATTTGGGGATGAGCATAATATTGGAGTAATTTAGCCTATCTTGATCACAATCCCCCCTCTACAGCGATTGGAGTATGGCAAATATCTTTGATAGTATCCCAAAAGACTTGATAGAAATTCATCGAGAAGCCATCAAGTCTCGGGGCTTTGTCACTACTCATACCAAAAATAGCCGTTCGAACCTCCTCCAAAGTGAACGGGGTATCTAAATGCCCCCAAGTTGATGTCTTGTGATGGATAGAAGGAGTGCCAATCAATCATGAAATCTGACTGAGGAGTTGTACCACAAATCTCTTGGAAGTGATTCTCAAAAGCAGATCTGATAACAGTGAGAGATATTGTAAGGGCTCCATCAAATATGAGGGTGTGAATGAAGTTTCTCCTCCTCCTCCAATTTGCAATTGAATGGAAGAATTTTGAATTCGCATCTCCCGCCTTGATCCATTGCACTCTTGACCTTTGCCTCCAATACACAGCCTCAATCTTGATAAGGCCCTGGAGTTCTAGTTGGGATGCCTTGAGGGAATCTTCAGTTGAGAGGTTTTGCTCAGCTTCAATCTCCAGTCTGAGGAGTTTTTCTTGGAGTTGCTTCTTTTAGGGCTGTTCATACTTTGGTTAAAACCGATTAGCGAACCGAACCGAACCGAAATTTACCAATTTGGTTCGGTTTTTCGGTTTTCGGTTCGGTTTTGATCCAAACCGAAGTTTTTTTAGAGAGTTCGGTTCGGTTTTTGGTTGGCTTCTAAATAAACCGAACCGAACAAAAAATCGAACTTTTTTTGGATTAAAATAAATTATACCCCTAGAATGTGAGTTTGCTAATAATGCTGCCACCTACTTGTTGATCCATAAGTTCTACAATCTTCAAGAACTTGATCCATTTTATGCAAAGACAGGAAGCACAAAAGATGTCGTGAATTTAATCAGCGTTCCATATGTACAGCAAAAAAAGTCAAGTTTCAAGAGATCGGTCTGGAAAGTATTAATAGGTCAGAAAATGATGGAACAGACATAATAGAGAACTAGCATGGCTCCATCTAATAAAGTTGACAAGGGCAGTTAAAAAACTGGGTACTGGACATGGGTAATAGCCTCCATTTATCAGTACATTGGATATATCAGGAGTATCAGTAGACATTCTCCTTTTTCACTCAACCCATGCATCTTGGTGTCAGCCAAGATTTGAAACCATTAAAGGCACATTGTTTCTAGTAATGAAAATGTGGTTGATAAATGATGGCATGGTACAGGTAAGTACTATTTCTATAAGGTCTGAAAGGAAGGTCAGTCCAGGAAACAAATTCAATTTAAATTAAAATATTTGGGAATGAAAGATTTGCTTAGGGTCACACTACATTCACATATCACCTAATCTAGATTCTACAGTTTCCACGTCTAAGGTACTAAGGAGATGCTCTTGAAAATAAATTATACCTAAGTTTGGTTAGTTCGGTTATTAACCGAACCGAACCGATAAAATTCGGTTCGGTTCAAACCAAATTTTATCATTTTCGGTTCGGATTTCGGTTTCAAATATACCAAACCGAAAATTTCGGTTCGGTTCGGTTTCGCACCGATGAACAGCCCTAGCTTCTTTCGAGTTGGGATGTGACCAAAAGTATCATTCCTCCATCTTCGAATTCTTCTCCTGAGAATTTTGAGCTTGCTTGCGAAAATATCAGCCGGCATACCAGAGCAAGAAAAGAGCTTCCACCAATTTCTAACCGCAGGCTCGAATGAAGAATGTTGCAACTAGGCTTTCTCGAATCCGAAATAGTGGACTTGATGGGTAATTGCCTGAGTGCCAAGGACAATAGGGCAATGGTCAGACGAGATTCTGGGGAGGGAGTGCTGAATACAGTTGGAAAAGGAGGATTCCTATGCGCAGAGATCAAGAATCTGTCCAGCCCAGCCATTGAGGGGGAGGTTCGGAGGTTAGACCAGGTGTACTTCCTGCGTGAGAGCGGGAGGTCAATGAGAGCGAGATCTTGGATGAATTCACGAAAATATCTCATATCTCTGTAGGAACCCCTTCCACTTGAGCGATCAAGGTCTGAGATAGTGGCATTAAAATCTCCACACAGGACCTAAGCATCCATGAGGTTACTTCACTTTTGCTGAATCTCATAAAAACAGAGCTTCCTATCCTCCAATTCAAAGGGTGCATAGACAGTTGTAATTGACCGATGATGATGTGTGATGCTTAAAGGAAGCAGAAACTGAGAAAATATCAGTAACAGAGTAGGTGCAATCAAGGAGTTGATCATTCCAACCTAGAAGAACTCTCTCGCAACTGTTAATGGCATCTAAGTGGATCCATCGAGTGATAAGGCTCCTTCCAATCGATGAGAGCTTGCGGGGGTCCTGGATGCTTGAGCTTGGTTTCTTGCAAGCAGATTACAGAAGAGCAAGAGTTGCGAATACCTTCTCTAATAAGTGCGCATTTATCAAGGTTGCCTAACCCTTGTACATTCCAGGTAGTTATCTTCATTGAAAAAACAAATTGGATCAAAAAGCACAAGAACACAGATGAAAATTCCCAATCCTCAGGACCGTAGAACAAGGCGTCTAATCAGAATGTTCTAGTTGATCAGAGTGATCAACTATAACCTTCTCAGAGCCCTTCAAGATGCACCGAGTGTGGCCGTTTAGCCTCCACTCCAATAGATTCAGCTACTTCAAGAATATCCTCATTTGATAAAAGATCGAAAGGATTAAAACGTGCATTAGTAACTGAAGTAATTAAAGAGGAGGTACCTACCGCTTTCTTCTTGATTGTGGTAGATAGATGCTTCATGAAGGGACGAGTAATTTTGAACTTGCTTGCTGATCTGGAGCTTTTCACCCTCTTAGAAGGACCGTCCTTGAAGCCAGAGGAATGGAATTGAAAGAGCTAGCAGATTTGGGCACAGTCATCCTGACTAGGGAGCGCGTTTGAAAGCTATCAGTACGGGGTTTTCTTGTGCCAGCCTGAAGATCAATTTATCAACTTCGCTAGGCTTGGCCATCTCCTCCTAAACTGATTCCCTGAGGGCCCCTTCAACCACTGGCTTGATCTTGAAAAATGCGGATAATGGGAGGGTGACCAGCTTGCCTTTTCAAATCATTTCATGCATCTCCTCGATCGAATCTTCATTAGATGAGTCACCGGGGTTGTACGAGTCTTGAGTGGGGCCTTGAAAGGCGGCGTTGTTGTTGCTATTAGAAGATTCTGATATCGCGACAATAGGGGGAATCCAGATTAGCAGGATTTGAATTCAGAATGGGACCCTCTGCAGACTTCGGAGCAGTTTGGGGAAGAGGCAAAATCCCCTCATTCAAGCTGGAGTCCGCCAAGTTTTGAATATTCATGAAACTTCCAAAAATATCATTTGCATGCAGAGATTTCTCTACAGTTGGGTTAACCTTCCTGGAATCACGGGATTTCGAATCAGCCCCAATCTCAACGTGGGTCAGAGGTTGACTGTGGGGGCCGCCTTTACCAGCTTCACTTTGACGTTCGACCGCCTTGGGGCGCCAGAAGCTGACACTGCCTTTCTCGTCGGAAAATCCCACCGTGGTGAAAAGTTGGACCTTGCCATTCTGAACATCTTCAACATGGATCGGGTCTCCTAGGAGCAGTATGGGAACATCATGTATCATTTGCATGCAGAGATTTCGCTACAGTTGGGTTAACCTTCCTGGAATCACGGGATTTCGAATCAGCCCCAATCTCAACTTGGGTCGGAGGTTGACTGTGGGGGCCGCCTTTACCAGCTTCACTTTGACATTCGACCGCCTTGGGGCGCCAGAAGCTGGCACTGCCTTTCTCGTCGGAAAACTCCACCTTGGTGAAAAGTTAAACCTTGCCATTCTGAACATCTTCAACAGGGATCGGGTCTCCTAGGAGCAGTATGAGGACATCATGAACATGTTTTTCAAGGTTCCAAGGTGTGATATACTTGACAATGAGGGTCTTTGGAATGAGCGTCAGATCTTCCACTTCAATAAGAGCAAGCGCTTGGTCTCTGGACTCCGCTTCTTTCATCTCCCTGCTTAAGGTAATGAGCTTACCAAAAGTTTTGATGAGGTACTCGAGCGACTCATGGTTCCACAAATGGAAAGGCAGGTGGGGGAGGTTGATCCAGATGAAACTCGGCTTCAGCTTGAGCTTGGCCCCAAAGTCTAGCGACCAAGGGGAGAAGGTAGCACCAAATCTCGAAATGTGAAAGACGCCATCTGCAATTGCACCCTCAGCTTCCGTAGTTGTAGGAAATTGAACATGATAAACACCATCACTAACCCTCTTCAGGGTCCACCATCTACCTTGCCTACCCCTGCAGAAGTTTTTTGTTGTTGAAGGAAATGGTGGAGTATGGCCATCCTGTTTCATTAATCAGAAATTAACAAAACATACAGACTACGAATAGAAAATAAAACATAAAGCAACATGACCCGTACAAACACTATATCCCTCCAACAACCCTGGAGAGTAGGTCGAGAAACCTACTCCTCTAATATTGTACGGCACTTTAGCTTCGTACACAGCCTCCATGACACGTGCACACCCACCTGAAGCTAGTCGGGTGAGATTTTATCAACCGCTGAACCTTGCCATCTCATCAATGAGGGGACCCCTTCTTCGGGTCCAAGCCCTGCAGCCGTGCTGCACCAAATAATTACTCCCTTTAGGCGGGATTAGACACCCGTTGAACCCAACCTTCTCCTCCTCTCCTCCTACCATCACGCAAATATCACACTTATCCCAACCAAAAGCACCGCCTCCAAAGAGAGAGCCGCTACCAGAGAGAGCCGTGAAGAGGATACATTCACCTCTCTCACGTTCTTGCTCTATCAGATGATTTCTCACCAAGGAACTCTCTCACTCACCCCAACCAAAACCACGACCCAAGAGAGAGCCGTGGAGAGGATACCTTCACCTCTATCACGCTCTTGCTTTCTTAGGCGATTTCTCACCATACAGAGACACACACAGAGATTAACTCATCTCTTTCACAGACTCTCACTCTCAAACAGAAAGCCAAACCATACAACAACTATTGACTCCTCGTGCCACGACGAGCAGTGACATTGCCGATGTGAGCGATGCTGATGAGGGAAGAGGCAGCGCCATCAAGAAGGCATTGGCCTCTACTGGAGGAAGCTTAAGAGCTTGAAAGTAGGCGGCGGCTAAAGCAGCGGCGACGATTCTGTGTCTTCATCACTGGGAAAGTGGATCAGATCTAGAAACATGATCAGATCTGGATCTTCAGTGCCAAGTTTGATAGCGGCGAGTCTGGGGGACGGCGTCACCGCGAGCTCCACACCATAGGAGCTCACCATCTCCACCCAACGTCAATGTCCCCGTCTAGGACATCAGGGCACATCGATGTGGCAGCATCGTCAGATCTGTCGTTGGTGGCGTGACGGGATTGCGACTGGAGGAATAGCTCGTCTTCAACGCCAAGTTCGTCGGTGGCATGACGAGATCGCGACTGGAGGAATAGCTCGCACGAGCTCATCAATGGAGGGACGGGAGACGAGGAGCTCGACAGGAAGGAGGACAACGAGAGGGGGGGACGACGGTGGCCATCGGGTCGGGGCGACGGCGACGAGGCCTATCTGCCGCCCCCATCGGACTCAGATCTGGGTTTTTTTTTTTTTTTGGGGGGGGGGGGGGGGGGGGGGGGAGATTAGTTTTCCTCTCTAGACTTTTCTATAGAGAGAAACTCTAAGAGTCCCCCAAGAGAAGTTGAAGGCGTTTCAAGGTCTTTTCTGAGAGGGATACGGCGAGGATTAATAAAATGGAGGAAAGCGCTTGCATGCTGCGCCGATAGAGCTTTGGAGATGGCATTGTTGTGGGGGAGCTCCACCTCCAACACATCACGACGATTGTAGATTGGACAATCTCGCACCTTGTGGCAATATTTCCTGCAGTTGAAGCGGTAAAAATCCAACTTTCGGCATTCCGCTGTAGCGTGATCTCCTTCACCACACTTGAAACACCTTCGCTCCATCTTCTTTGAACGGGGATTTTTTTTGGTAGGAAAAGGTCGTTTTTAAGGGTAAAGGGCTGAGGATTTCGATTGATAATAGGGTTTGGGGTGAAAGGCGGGAGGGGGAGTGGGATGTGAGGGGACAGGGAGATGTGAGGGTTTGGAGTTGAAAAGGGGATGGTGTGAGGATCGAAGGGGTAAGGGTGTAGGGCTATGAGGGGGGGGGGGGGGGGGGGGGGGGGGGGGGGGGGGGTCGAAGCATTGAGCATATGATCTGCTCGTGCCCTGAGGTCCCCGAGGGACGAATGCTTTCTCTCTTCTCACCACTCTCTCCATTTTTTTGATGAGAAGAAAAGTTCACCTGATTTGTGAAAACATTTGGAATTATTTAGACATTAGTGTTTGTACTGGGAATAAACAAATGATGACAATATGAGAATGATTTACAGTCAAACTCCTCTGATTTTGATATACACATTGCACCATGGGATCAATTTCTATGGTGCAAATTCGTAAACAGTAATTAAACAATTGCACCATGGGTAATTGAGCTTATTTTTTCTTTACTATTTTTTTTATTACTTTTTTTTTTTTTCCATAAGGGCGTTTGGGCTTTTGTAATTTGTACTTTAGTTTTGAACTATCACATTAAAGTTTATTCCTCTTTAGTCCTTATATATGCTACAATATGGGCCTTTCGCCTCAACTTCTTTTAGAGAGGTTAGGCTGCTTTCGTACCGGACAGGCCACCAGGACCAGCCCGGAACTGTGTCAGGCCCATCAGGACATGAACAGGACCGGCCCGCCAGGCCCGGTTGCTATCCCAATTGGCAGCTTGGTAGTAGTAATGGTCAAATGATTGGGGGAGAGAGTATGTATGACTGGTGGTAGAAGAGCATCTCTGTTTTTTTTTTGATGTTAGGGAGCTTTATTTCTCATCTCAATAATAGAATATTTACGGAAATATTTTATTATGGAGATGAGAAAATAAAGCTCCACTTCAACCATGTCTCTCTATACTTAATATAATATTATTTTTGACCCCCAAAATGAGTTCTAAATTAGTTTTGTTGAAATACATTTTTCGTTAAATTGCTTATATTACTGATCTGGGGGGGGGGGGGGGGGGGGGGGGGGGGGGGGGGGATTATACTGTTAAAAATGTCTTTCCGGAGCTTTAAAATAAGCCTAATATTTGCACTTTTTGAAACTAATTTTGAATTATGAACTTTTTACTTGAAGTAACAATTTGGAATAATCAAGCGTAAAATTATTTAGAAATTAATTTAATACTATAATTAATATTATCATTATATAATATAAATTAGATGAACTTAATAAAATTAATTTGATAATTATATAACATCGTTGTCATTGGATTGAGTCTCAAATTAATTTGAAATTTAATTTAAAAACTTTAATTGAAAATTAATAATAAAAATTAAATATAATGATAAATTACTAATTAATATTAAGATTATTCAATATTTGTTAAAAAATAATTAGTACTTTTAATTAATATTGACTAGTTTAGAGTTTAAAAATAATACAAGTGGTATTTAAAAAAAATTGTATGCAAATGGAGGGTTAAAAGGTCTTTAAAAAATTTGAATAATGTTATAGAGGCTATTTTATATTTGGAGAGAAATCTTCAAATATAAAGGGGGGCAATGGACTTGCTCTAAAATAGAACAAAGTTTTAAAGCCCCATTGAAGCTCAACTTTACTTTATTTTAGAGTTATAAAGCACCATTGGAGATGGTCGAATAGGATGAGTCCATTGGCAGCAGGTGGTTATGGTGATGTTCCGAAAGTGATTTCTAAGTATCAATGTCATGGCAATTTGGTTGATTTGGAAGGCAACGGATGTGCATTTATTTTTGAGGAGGTGATCGGTAAGGGATGCTGTGACATCAGAGTTGTAGGGGCCGGGGTTGGTGCTTGTATCCCTAGCTCCGAGACTTCTCTTAAAGGCTGTTTTGTAAGGATAACTAGGCTAGGAAGGGGGTATTTATACAAGAATTTGGGGCAAATAGAAGGCTAGGATTGATCTAGGAGTTAAGAAACAAGAGCTAGCATTAAATGGGAAGTTGTAGTAACCAACCATGACCACAAACTCCACTCTCTCTTTTTCCCTCCCATTCCTATCCGGCCTCAAAAAGAACAAGCACAAACACGTGCTAGTGCAATGCACGTGTCTCTAAAGCCCCCTATTCTAAAAAGTTGTACATTTATTTTTTTATAAAAAGTCTATAAAATTGTCTACACTACAAGTTGGAGAATTAAAAGAGAAAAATAAATTGATGGGCTTTTATTTAGTGGGCCAAAATAGTTTATATTTAAAATAAATTAGATTGGGCTCAAAATAAAGGAACACTTATGCTTTCTTTTAAAAATAGGCTTTAGTAAAAAAAAAATAGAAAAGACATATATATATATATATATATATATATATATATATATATATATATATATATATATATATATATATATATAGTCATTTGTTTATGTAATGAAAATAATTATAAAAATTTATACCACAAGATTGCACGTGCACAGTACGTACAAATTAATAATACAAAATAATAATTTTTATAAATGAAAAATTACAAATGGGGCAATGGTCAGACGAGATTCTGGGGAGGGAGTGCTGAATACAGTTGGAAAAGGAGGATTCACATGCACAGAGATCAAGAATCTGTGCAGCCTAGCCATTGAGGGGGAGGTTCGGAGATTAGACCAGGTGTACTTCCTGCATGAGAGCGGGAGGTCAATGAGAGTGAGATCTTGGATGAATTCACAAAAATATCTCATATCTCTGTAGGAACCCCTTCCACTTGAGCGCTCAAGGTCTGAGATAGTGGCATTAAAATCTCCACACAGGACCCAAGCATCCTTGAGGTTGCTTCATCTTTGCTGAATCTCATAAAAACAGAGCTTCCTATCCTCCAATTCAGAGGGTGTATAGACAGTTGTAATTGACCATTCCGATGATGATGTGTGATGCTTGAAGGAGGCAGAAACTAAGAAAATATCAGTAACAGAGTAGGTGCAATCAAGGAGTTGATCATTCCAACCTAGAAGAACTCTCCCACAGCTGTTAATGGCGTCTAAGTGGATCCATCGAGTGACAAGGCTCCTTCCAATCGATGAGAGATTGCGGGGTCCTTGATGCCTGAGCTTGGTTTCTTGCTAGCAAATTACAGAAGAGCAAAAGCTGCGAATACCTTCTCTAATAAGTGCGCATTTATCAGGATTGCCCAACCCTCGTACATTCCATGTAGTTATCTTCATTGAAAAAACAAAATGGATCAAAAAGCACAAGAACACAGATGAAAATTCTCAATCCTCAGGACCGTAGAACAAGGCATCTACTCAGAATGTTCTAGTTGATCAGAGTGATCAACTATAACCTTCTCAGAGCCCTTCAAGATGCACCGAGTGTGGCCTTTTAGCCTCCACTCCAATAGATTCAGCTACTTCAAGAATATCCTCATTTGATAAAAGATCGAAAGGATTAAAACGTGCATTAGTAACTGAAGCAATTGAAGAGGAGGTACCTACCGCTTTCTTCTTGATTGTGGTAGACAGATGCTTCATGAAGGGACGAGTAATTTTGATCTTGCTTGCTGATCTGGAGCTTTTCACCCTCTTACAGGGACCGTCCTTGAAGCCAGGGGAATGGAATTGAAAGAGCTAGCAGATTTGGGCACAGTACTCCTGACCAGGGAGCACGTCTGAAAGCTATCAGTACAGGGTTTGCTTGTGCCAGCTTGAAGATCACTTTATCAACTTCGCCAGGATTGGACATCTCCTCCTAAACTGATTCCCTGAGGGGCCCCTTCAACCGCTAGCTTGATCTTGGAAAATACGGATAATTGGAGGGTGACCAGCTTGCCTTTTCAAATCATTTCACGCACCTCCTCAATCGAATCTTCATTAGATGAGTCACTAGGGTTGTACGAGTCTTAAGTGGGGCCTTGAAAGGCGGCATTGTTGTTGCTATTAGAAGATTCTGATATTGCGACAAAAGGGGAATCCAGATTAGCAGGATTTGAATTCAGAACGGGACCTTCTGCAAACTTCGGAGCAGTTTGGGGAAGAGGCAAAATCCCCTCATTCAAGCTGGAGTCTGCCAAGTTTGGAATATTCATGAAACTTCCCATAATATCATTTGCATGCGGAGATTTCGCTACAGTTGGGTTCACCTTCCTGGAATCACGGGATTTTGAATCAACCCCAATCTCAACTTGGGTCGGAGGTTGACTGTGGGGGCTGCCTTTACCAGCTTCACTTTGACGTTCGACCGCTTTGGGGCACCAGAAGCTGGCACTGCCTTTCTCGTCGGAAAACCCCACCGTGGTGAAAAGTTAGACCTTGCCATTCTGAACATCTTCAACAGGGATCGGGTCTCCTAGGAGCAGTATGGGGACATCATGAACATGTTTTTCAAGGTTCCAAGGTGCGATATACTTGACAATAAGGGTCTTTGGAATGAGCGTCAGATCTTCCACTTCAATAAGAGCAAGCGCTTGGTCTCTGGACTCCGCTTCTCTCATCTCCTTGCTTAAGGTAATGAGCTTACCAAAAGGTTTGATGAGGTACTCGAGCGACTCATGGTTCCACAAATGGAAAGGCATGTGGGGGAGGTTGATCCAGATGAAACTCGGCTTCGGCCTGAGCCTGGCCCCAAAGTCTAGCGACCAAGGGGAGAAGGTAGCACCAAATCTTGAAATGTGAAAGACGCCATCCGCAATTGCACCCTCAGCTTCCGTAGTTGTAGGAAACTAAACATGATAAACACCATCACTAACCCTCTTCAGGATCCACCATCTACCTTGCCTCCCCCTGGAGAAGTTTTTTATATTTGAAGGAAATGGTGAGGTATGGCCACCCTGTTTCATTAATCAGAAATTAACAAAACATACAGACTATGAATAGAAAATAAAACATAAAGCAACATGACCCGTACAAACACCATATGCCGCCAACAACCTTGGAGAGTGGGCCGAGAAACCTACTCCTCTAATATTGTATGTCACTTTAGCTTCGTACACTGCCTCCATGACACGTGCACACCCACCTGAAGCTAGTCGGGTGGGATTTTATCAACCGCCGAACCTTGCCGTCTCATCAATGAGGGGACCCCTTCTTCGGGTCCAAGCCCCGCAGCCGTGCTGCACCAAATAATTTCTCCCTTTAGGCAGGATTAGACACCCGCCGAACCCAATCTTCTCCTCCTCTCCTCCCACCATCACGCAAATATCACACTCATCCGAACCAAAAGCACCGCCTCCAAAGAGAGAGCCGCTACCAGAGAGAGCCGTGAAGAGGATACCTTCACCTCTCTTACGTTCTTGATCTCTCAGGCGATTTCTCGCCAATGAACTCTCTCACTCACCCCAACCAAAACCACGATCCAAGAGAAAGCCGTGGAGAGGATACCTTCATCTCTATCACGCTCTTGCTCTCTCAGGCAATTTCTCACCACACAGACACACACACAGAGATTAGCTCATCTCTCTCACAGACTCTCACTCCCAAACAGAAACCCAAACCATACAACAACAATTGACTCCTCGTGCCACGACGGGCGGTGACATTACCGATGTGAAGGATGCTGATGAGGGAATAGGCAGTGCCGTCAAGAAGGCATTGGCCTCTGCTGGAGGAAGCTTAAGAGCTCGAAAGTAGGCAGCGTCTCAAGCAGCGACGACGATTATGTGTCTTCATCACTGGGAAAGTGGATCAGATCTAGAAACATGATCAGATCTGGGTCTTCAGTGCCAAGTTCGATAGAGGAGGGTCTGGGGGACCGCATCACCGCGAGCTCCACACCATAGGAGGTCGCCATCTCCACCCAACGTCAATGTATCCATCTAGGACATTAGGGCACAGCAATGTGGCGGCATCGTATGATCTATCGTCGGTGGCATGACGGGATCACGACTGGAGGAATAGCTCGTCTTCAACATCAAGTTCGTCGGTGGCATGACGAGATCGCGACTGGAGGAATAGCTCGCACTAATCGAGCTCATCAATGGAGGGATGGGAGACGGGGAGCTCGACAGGAAGGAGGACAACGAGAGGGAGGGACGACGGTGACCATCGCGCCGGGGCAGTGGCAACGAGGCATATCCGCCACCCCCATCGGACTCAGATCTGGGGTTAACCTTTTTTTTTGGGGGGAGGGGGGATTAGTTTCCCTCTCTAGACTTTTCTATAGAGAGAAACTCCAAGAGTCCCCCAAGAGAAGTTGAAGGCGCATTCAAGGTCTTTTGTGAGAGGGATACGGAAAGGATTAATGAGATGGAGGAAAGCGCTTGCATGCAGCGCCGATAGAGCTTGGGAGATGGCATTGTTGGGGGGGAGCTCCACCTCCAACACATCACGACGATTGTAGATTGGACAATCTCGCACCTTGTGCCAATATTTCCTGCAGTTGAAGCGGTGAAAACCCAACTTTCGGCATTCCGCCGTAGCGTGATCTCAATCACCACACTTGAAACACCTTCGCTCCATCTTCTTTGAACGAGGATTTTTTTGGGTAGGAAAAGATCGCTTTTGGGGGTAAAGGGCTGAGGATTTCGATTGATAATAGGGTTTGGGGTGAAAGGCGGGAGGGGGAATGAGATGTGAGGGGACAGGGAGATGTGAGGGTTTGGAGTTGAAAAGAGGATGGCGCGAGGATCGAAGGGGTAAGGGTGTAGGGCCATGATTAGGGCTGTAAACGAGCCGAGTCGAGCCGAGTTTCGTGAGGCTCGAGCTCGACTCGTTAAGCAATCGAGCTTGGTTTCGAGCTTGAGCTCGTTTCGAGCCGAGCTTTGACCGAGTTCGAGCCGAGTACTCGCGTGCTTAGCCTAATAATTACAAAACGTTCAAGCTCGAGCTCGGCTCGTTAAGCTGTCGAGCTCGAGTTTTGACCGAAATTTGACTGAGCTCGAGCCGAGTAGCTCGGATCTTTTGCAGCCCTAGCCATGATGTGTGTGGTGGGGGGGGGGGTGGGGGGGGTGTTGAAGCACCGAACGTATGATCTGCTCGTGTCCCGAGATTCCGAAGCTCGAATGGATTCTCTCTTCTCACCCCCTCTCTCCATTTTTTGATGAGAAGAAAAGTTCACCGGATTTGTGAAAACATTTGGAATTATTTAGACACTAGTGTTTGTACTAGAAATAAACAAATGATGACAATATGAGAATGATTTACAGTCAAACTCTTCTGATTTAGATATACACATTGCACCATGGGATCAATTTCTATGGTGCAAATTCGTAAACAGTAATTAAACAATTGCACCATGGGTAATTGAGCTTATTTTTTCTTTACTATTTTTTTTTTTTTTACTTTTTTTTTTTCCATAAGGGCGTTTGGGCTTTGTAATTTGTACTTTAGTTTTGAACTATCACGTTAAAGTTTATTCCTCTTTAGGCCTTATATATGCTACAATATGGGCCTTTAGCCTCAACTTCTTTTAGAGAGGTTTGGCTGCTTTCGAACCGGACAGGCCACCAGGACCAGCCCGGAAGACATGAACCGGAACGGCCCGCCAGGCCCGGTTGCTATCCCTACTTTGGCAGCTTGGTAGGAGTAGCAGTGGTCAAATGATTGGGGGAGAGAGTATGTATGACTGATGGTAGAAGAGCATCTATGTTAGGGAGCTTTATTTCTGATCTCTATAATAGAATATTTACGGAAATATTTTATTATAGATATGAGAAAATAAAGCTCCACTTTAACCATGATCCTCTATACTTAATATAATATTATTTTTGACCCAAAAAATGAGTTCCAAATTAGTTTTGTTGAAATATATTTTATGTTAAATTGCTTATATTACTGATCTGGTGGGAGGGGGGAGGGGGGGATTATACTGTTGAAAATGTCTTTCCAAGAACTTTAAAATAAGCCTAATATTTGCACTCTTTGAAACTAATTTTGAATTATGAACTTTTTACTTGAAGTAACAATTTGGAATAATCAAGCGTAAAATTATTTAGAAATTAATTTAATACTATAATTAATATTATCATTATATAATATAAATTAGATGAACTTAATAAAATTAATTTGATAATTATATAACATCGTTGTCATTGGATTGAGTCTCAAATTAATTTGAAATTTAATTTAAAAACTTTAATTGAAAATTAATAATAAAAATTAAATATAATGATAAATTACTAATTAATATTTAGATTATTCAATATTTGTTAAAAAATAATCAGTACTTTTTAATTAATATTGACTAGTTTAGAGTTTAAAAATAATACAAGTGGTATTTAAAAAAAATTGTATGCAAATGGAGGGTTAAAAGGTCTTTAAAAAATGTGAATAATGTTATAGAAGCTCTTTTATATTTGCTGAGAAATCTTCAAATATAAAGGGGCAATGGGTTTGCTCTAAAATAGAACAAAGTTTTAAAGCCCCGTTGAAGCTCAACTTTACTTTATTTTAGAGTTATAAAGCACCATTGGAGATGCTCGAATAGGATGAGTCCATTGGCAGCAGGCGGTTATGGTGATGTTCCGAAAGCGATTTCTGAGTATCAGTGTCATGGCAATTTGGTTGATTTGGAAGGCAACGGATGTGCATTTATTTTTGAGGAGGTGATCGGTAAGGGATGCTGTGACATCAGAGTTGTAGGGGGTTGGTGGTGGTGCTTGTATCCCTAGCTCCGAGACTTCTCTTAAAGGCTGTTTTGCTTCATCTAGATTGACACCACTGATATTGAAAGAGCCACTTATTTATAGTTGGGAGACGCCAGTGGAGGGTGCTATAAAAATCAACTTTGATGGCTCTCTTCCCTCGACAGTGTGCGAAGGCAGTCTATGGATTTATTATAAGGGACATCACCGCACATGTGTTGTTGATTGCTGGCCGGCTCATACAGACTCGATCAACATGGCGGAGAGGCGAGGGTTGTGGGCTGCGCACCGCACAATCTTCATCTAATTCCGCGCGCACACACGGAGTATATACATATATAGAAGGTGATTCTCTTGTAGTAATTTCTCATCTCATATATATACAACAGAATGGCTTTGTGGATTCTATTCATTGGGGGATCTTACGCCAATGTCGGGTGGTATTGAGGTCAGAGGAGTTCGCCATATTTACCGCAAATGCAATGCAGGAGTTGAACATGAAGGTCGTCAATTGGAACAGGAATTTTTTGTTACTTTAATTTTTGTTTTCAGTTCTATTGTAGAAGATCACGCTAGGGGAATCCTCAGCCATAGAGGGACGTGACTCTACTGGCATCTTTGGCTTATATTAATTAAAAAAAACAAAAAAAAACTCCTATCTAAACTTTCAGGAGTTAGTTAACCATCATTAACACTTTATTGTCAACTTGAGAAGTCACCTAAAAAATTTAATACTTAAATGTGAAAGCTGTAATATTATAATAGGAAAGTTGGGGACATTCAACTCCGTACATTGCCCGTGCATAATTAATTTAAAAGAAGTATCGGGTTCAGACTATGTCGAAAATTTTATATTTAAAAGGTATATTTACTAAGACATGCATCGCATGTGTACATTACTAGTACTAGTTTCTTTTATGCGACAGTAACTGACAATCTCACCAATTATCAAGGCAAAAAAAATTAAATGTTCACTGTTGTAGAGACGACTCAGTTGTAAAAGGCATGATCAATTTATAATCTTTCTTTTTCTTTTTTCCTTTTTGTGAATTGAACGGCTAAATAGTAGTCTGGTCTCGAGAATATAAAATTTGCCTTTACTCATCTTGATCTTTTTCCATATGTTGTGCCACAACTCAGTAGCATTGATCATCTTGTTGCTTTAAAATAAGGCCCACCCAAATATTCATGAGTTGCTCATTTTATTCAAAAAGGAAATATTCATGTTGCGCATGGTTACTATAAAATACTGATAAAGTCACTTTCCAAAAAAAATCCGGTATATACAAAAAAGCTTCACTTTTCCATCCAATCAAGTGATCAACCATGTATAGAAAGCCACCTTACTTTTTTTATCAGATAATGTGCACCAACTCACAAACCACATCAACATGCCTAGCTTTTCAACAGGAAACCAGACATTTAGACCTGGTCCAACACAGGGGAGTTTTTTATTGTTCTTTATAAAAAAAAACACACACACAAGGGAGTTTTAAAACAGAGAAAGTTGAAAGAAAAAACAAACACCATTGTTATGTTTGCAATTATGGTTTAATAATCTGAACAGGGTTTGTATGTACTTTAATAAGACAAATTCTCTGCTCTTCTGTCCAACTAGTGTTTCTTTATATGTCCTGCCAACCCCAAAACTTAAATTAGAAAATTATGATTTGCATGTGATTTTTGATGAAAGAAAAAAAAAATCGTCAGCATGGGGGTTTTTTTTTTTTAATAGCAGAAGACAATACATTCATTCACTTTCTGACCATTAATAGTGATATTAATTTTTCAACAAATATAAATAGGTGACTAAGGTGAGTGCATGAGTGAATTAGTAATGTTCATTTATGAAAATACATATCATTGTTCACATGTAAAGTTCGTAAAAATAAACTACAACAGATTTTGTTACAACTCTAATTATTTAGGGAAAAAGGGGTATGAGCAACTTGCTCATTTAGTAAATGAGCAATTGATGATGTGGCATACATGTGATTGAAAAATTCTTAAAAGGGTTAGTTGTCCAATGTATCACATGCATGCCACATAATCAATTGCTCATTTACTAAATGAGCAAGTTCCTCATATCCCTTTTACCCAATTATTTATACTAGTTAGTTTTAGCAACATTTATTGTATTTCAGGATGGTTATAAATATTATTTTTTTCTTAAAAGAAGAAAAAATATTTATTGCATTTATACACATGTATCTTTTTCAAGACTTGCTAGCTATGTTGTTGCATCTTTTTCATGTTATCTACAAGAATTTTGCTTTCCAATCGTTTGAAATAGAACCCTCATTATTAACATTTCATTTATTGCTTTATAGATGAGTGAGTTGATGGAAAAGTGAAGATTTTGCATATACCACATTTTTTTATTGGAAAGTGACTTTGCATAAAATGTAGAAATCTTGTTGTTTATTCATCAACAACCTGCAACAAGTCCGTTTGTTTCGAACTACGTATTCGATTTTCAATCATTTTTTTTCTTTTGCCATTTTTAGCTTATCATTCACGGTCTCTACTAATATAACAACAAAGTCCTTCCCAACAAAATATAATTTAAAAATAAATCACCTGAAAAAATGCCACTGAACAGTAAAATTTATTATTTTGCAGTTTTTTTTACTTTGCAATTCTGGAAAATTGTAAACTTTTACCGCTTTACTTGTCAATTACATTGTCAATTACATGTAATACAATCAGATACTCTAATCTGTTTATTTTAACTATCATTGTACTCGTGCAATGCACTAATGGTTAAACAATAATACATATTATCAATATGTTCAACAACATGTATCTAAATTATTTCATTAAATATTTTTTTATATTATAAATTATTTTATAAATCTCAATCTATTTCAATACCTAAATTTACTTTAATGTAACAATATTGAAAGATCACATGATGCTCATTTTTAGCATAAAATAAGAAAATTAGAGAATGAGATTTAAACATTCATGATAAGAGAATGATAATAATCAACTATTGTGTATTCTTTATCTTTGAGCTAAAGTCAAAGTCAGTCAAAGTCTTTGTATTTAACTAAGTAAAAATATTATAAAATGCAAAATGAAAATAACAATAATAACCAGAATAATGACTAAGAATATTTTTTTTCTAAATTTCAACTGTAATGCTTGGAGATAGGCCATTTAGGTAATCATATTGTTTGAAAGCTTTAAGCGATGTGGAGAATGATATTATACACCAAACAATATCACAGCACTCAATAGTCATAGACTCATAGACAGATATAACATTTCATCTATCATGCATTTAAGAGTCAGTTATGCCTCAAATTTAGAAACCTTGATATAGAGAGTTAATTTTTCATATGTATCTTACAACAAAAAATATATATATCTCTATTATTTTAATCGGAGAGTTGGGGTTGTAAACAAACAAATCCTAATTTTGTAATTGAGTAAACACGTACAATATACGGCAAACTAAATCCACCAAACATACCCGTGTGATGCACGTGCAGCTCCTAAAAAAGAGATATTTTAGCAAATGCCCCCATTTAAAATGTGAAAATTAGCATATACCCCCACTATTTTTAAAAACTAAGAAATACTCATATTTCTAATATTATAATGAGAGAAGACCTTAGTGTCATTTGTAAATGTTTTGTCAATCTACCAACCCGTGCAATACGCGTGCATAACTATTATAAAGGAGGTTCTAAGTTCAAATCCAGATTATGTCTAAATTTTTATTTTAAAAAACAATATTTATTAAGACATGCATCGCACGTGCAAATTACTAGTATAAGATAATTGAAGTACCTATAAACCGACATAAATACACACATACACCACCAAGAATAACTATACAATCTCTAATCTCTAATATTATAATGGGAGAGTTTGGGTTGTCATTTGTAGACAACCTGTAATTTGTAGACATTCATTCAACCATCTAATCTCAACCATTCATTTTTAAGTGAGAGTTATATTAACTATTCATTTACTCAACTGTGGTTAGTTACCATAATATCATCAAAGTTCAAATTTATTTACGACATAATTATTTACAAAAATGTCACTCATATAAAATAAAAATTTGTGCCACTATGGGTAATTTATAAAGAGTACATGATGAGTAAAGGGAGGTCTCAGGTTCGAGGCTAGATTGCGTCTTACTATTTACTACATAAAAAACAAATTTAATTAGAACGTGCATTGCACGTGCAATTACTTGTTTTAATAGAAGCTTTATCAGTTAACCATAACTCAAATAAAGGGATTAATATAGAGTGACAAAATTGATTTTATATAGTTTGAAAAATATATATCCATATCGCAAATTAATATATTTAAAGGTCCCTAGGTTTTTAAAAATACTAGTGTTACTCTGTGCAAATTGCACAGACTAAAATTATTTTAAATGGACTCATAAAATTATATGAAACTTAAAAAAATGTGAGAGAATTAAGAGAATTTAACTCTTCAGGAATATAGTTCAGTGAACTTTATCCTAAAAAATACGCTCATAGCCCAGCCTTTTTATATATCCTAACCGGCAACACTCACGCCCTGACCCGCCTCATCTCGACCCTCCCCTTCATCCCCCCCTCCCAAATCCACACCCTATCAGATGCCTTTTCCCTCATCTTCCGCGTCTCCACTGTCCTCGACCGCAACGATGTCCCCCCATTCAAATCCCCTCCACCTCTCTGTCTGCCTCACCATGCTCTCCGCTACTTACCTCCTTAACAAATCTCATTCTTGGACCCCATACGGCGGTCATCCCCATCTTGAACCCATACTTTTTCCCAAATTCAAATTTTGGAATTCCAAAAACACAAAATTAGAAATTGAAAATAAAATGAGGTAGTAAATTAGGGTTTCAGAAATTAATACATACATACACATAGATACAATTGATTTAGTCAAGCAAAAATTTTCAAAACCAAATTTTCACAAACACATTGTGTGCTATATAAACATTTCATCAAACACTTAATCAACAAAGCACGGTTCCAGAATTTAAGTACCAGATTTATAAGTTTTGAACTTTTATATATTTTTTTTAATAGAAATGGATAGAAAATAGTTGAATGAGATTTTTTCCCCTCATAATCATATGAACGGATAAAGAAGAAAAACTGTAGTAGATAGAGATAAGATGAAAAGTAAAAGCATATGATATAACATATGTATACATAGATTCTCCTCGTAGCAAAATGCCTCTAACAAAGATATAATATAGTTTGTCACATAGTGCTTATATATATATATATATATATATACTAGTAATTTAAACGTGTGATGCACATCATGCACGTCTTTATAAATATATATTTTTAAAGTAAAAATTCCGACGTTGCCTAGCATTAAACCTAAGACTTCATTTATATTAGTTATGCACGTGCATTGCATGTATTTATTTGGTTACAATGCACGTATTTGTTTGTTTACACAACTCCAATTCTCCCATTAAAATATTAGAGATTAGAGAATAGAGATTAGAAATTAGAAATTAGAAATTATATATATATATATATATATATATATATATATATATATATATAGGAAAATCTTCTATTGTACACCACCCCTCCGTGTGCACTCGGCCTTCCCGCCTTTGTATCAACGATCCGAACCGTTCACATTGATCTACACATCTAAATTAGTCTAAATATGTAAAATCAAATATTTTGAAATTCATTTGCCCATCCATCATGAGACGATAAAAAACAATGATTTTCAGTCATACAATTTTGCAACACTTCAATGGATAGACAAATGAATTTTAAATGATTTGATTTTACATATTTATCCTAATTTAGATGTGTAGATCAATGTGAACGATTTGGATCATCGATACAGAGACCATTTGAAAAAATCTACCAACATTTGACCATCGTGACCTTTCAATGACTTCCTCAAGTCTCTTTCATGATTTCTAGCATCGGTTTCGGTAAATCCAACCCTATCATATCCCCCACTTGAGTTTTCAAAAAAAATATTTGTTTGCATGTAGGAATATTAGCACCCGTAAGTTGCTCCATTATTACTTTATCGGAACTTGACACAACACGGTTACACGGCAACAAATTTCGTCTACCGGGTGAGGTAAAAGCATGATTGTGTACCTCATGAAAAGAATAAAAAGACTATGAATTCGTTTCTTTGTTTATTTTCACACGAAGCAATGCATTGCAAGCAGTTCTAGATGTAGTACCCATTCTAATTTCGTTATTCTTACTTTTTGACACCCCCGCTTTATAACAAAGAATTTTTTTCCACTACCTCACCATTCTTCAGTTTATGAGGTCCCTTACGCATTTTAAAATCCGCACATTTCGCATAGCTATCATAATAATTTTCTGCTAGCTCAAGGGTATCATATTTCATACCTAATTTTGGTATTAGATGCTCGTCAACAGTAGGTGTAAAATCACCTTCTTGAATACAGAAAAAATTGTCACCAAGTTGTGAGCATCCTTCCCCACTCTCCATACCTATTACAAATTCCAATATATAATCAAATAGCTATCACAGTATACGTACACATTTGATTCAATAAACTAGGGTTTTCTAATTGGGGGAAATAGAAGGGGAAAAATTATTACCTGAGATCGGCACAAGATGGTGCAACGTATGTAACCTGAGATCCAAAAAATAAAAGATAATCGAGCGGTCTCGCAGCAGCTAAGGGGGAACTATTTCAGATTCGCAGCTAGGGTTTGGGGTTTCGATTTTTGAGATGGCAATGTCGATCGAGAGAGAGACAGCTTCGTAGACCGAGAGAGAGAGAGAGAGAGAGAGAGAGAGAGAGAGAGAGAGAGAGAGCGGCAGAGGTGAACACATGGGGTATTGTCGATCTTGAGAGAGGGAGAAGTAGAGCGATCTGAGAAGGAGAAGACAGAGGCAGGTCGGGATTGGGGTTGAAAGAGAGAGAGAGAACGCAACATCGAGGGGGAGAGAGAGAGAGAGCGAGAGAGAGAGAGAGAGAGGTCGAGCGATTAGGGGAAAGAGAGAGGTCGAGCGATTAGGGTTTCCGTATTTGGGAAAATGAATCAGGTCGAAAGGATAGAGAGAAAGAAATGATAAAGACTGAGGGGTAGGGGAAAGGTCGAAACTACCCTTCCGTAAGTGTGAGAATGGCGAAGAGAATCGCAACCATTAGATCTAGATCATGATCAGCTGTAAGATCAGACAGCTGAGGAGGAGTGCTGTGTGCACCAGGCCAGAGCACAACCGAAGCCCCCCCCCTCCCTTTTATATATATATGGGAATGGGAAATGCTCAGTTGAAAACGCAAATGTTGTGAAACCCGTGAAAACAACCAAGGCCGTTGTTAGAATGCATTATAACCTAGGCCGTTGTTTTCAACGACGACCTAGGTGGTTTTCCACGTTTTCACAGACATTTGCATTTTCAATGGAGCATTTTTCTATATATATATATATATATATATATATATATATATATATATGAGTAATGTGAGTCTCATATTTGTATGAGGAAATTTTCCTCATACAAAGCGATTATACTCACTTGGTGGGGCCCTTATGGAAGATCCACCCCGCCCATCATATTTATCATACTAATGGATGTATATGTAGAAAAAATCGGGTGGTTTGGAGGTCATTCACCCCATGCATCATGTGGGTCCAAGTTGTGGCTCGATTTGTATTCCGTCGAAATCGTTCGTTTTTCAACCACATGATGCATGGGTGAATAACCTCCAAATCACTTGAATTTTTCTACACATACATCAATTAGCATGATAAACATGATAGACGGAATTGATCTCTCATAAGGGTCCCACCAAGTGAGTATAATCACTTTGTATGAGGAAAATTTCCTCATACTCTATATGAGGCTCACTTTTTTCTCTCTCTCTCTCTCTCTCTCTCTCTCTCTCTCTCTCTCTCTCTCTCTATATATATATATATATATATATATATATATATATATATATATATATATATATATATATATATGGAAAGAGTTCCCTTCGGTTGCACACTACTTTTGGTGAGCACTTCGTGAGCACTCCCGAACTAGAGACCCTATGAAAAATTCGAACCGCTCATATTGTTCTATATGCTTTAGATAGCCTAACAATAAAAAATCAAGTAATTTGAAGTTCATTTGCCCATCCATCATGCTGTTAGAATTTTCATCCATACATTTTTGTGATGATGTAAATCATGGGTAAATGAACTTCAAATTACTTGATTTTTTATTGTTAGGCTATCTAAGGCATATAGAACAGTATGAGCGGTTCGAATTTTTCATAGGGTCTCTAGTTCGTGAGTGCTCACGGAGTGCTCACCAAAGTAGTGTGCAACCGAAGATTTCTCTATATGGAAATGCTCAGTTGAAAACGCAAATGTTGTGAAAACCCGTGAAAACAACCTAACAACGGCCTAAGTTATAATGCATTATAACCTACAACAACGGCCTATGTGGTTTTCCACGTTTTCACAGACATTTGCGTTTTCAATGGAGCATTTCCCATACATATATATATACCTAAATGTGTTCATGATCCGTCTCCCACGGAGCAGGTGCAGAGAGACAGGGAGATGAAGAAGGTAGGATTTTTGGTTTTTTTGAGAGATAGAGAGAGGATAATAAATTTGAACGTGTACTGTACGTATTTCATTGGTTTATATTGTACAGTTTAAGTAAACATGCGTTGTACGCATTGAGATATGGACAAATTACACTAATGCCTTCTCCCATTATAGTAGTAGAGATATAAAATAATTGGAATTTTTTCCCAAAATGACCCTTTTTGCAAAAGTATTGCTACAAACGACCTGTTTTTTTTTAATTCCACAAACGCCCTACTCGCTTTTTGAAAAAGCGAGTGTGGTATAAACCCTCACGCTTTTTCAAAAAGCGAGTCTTAGGTTTCAGAAAATTAGTAACCTAAGACTCGCTTTTCGAAAAAGCGGGATGGTTTATACCAGACTCGCTTTTTCAAAAAGCGAGTCTTGGCCTTCTTTGCCCAGCGACACTCGTTTTTTGAAAAAGCGGGGGTAATTAAACCACACTCGCTTTTTCAAAAAGCGAGTGTCGTTTGGGACTTAAACCCCCGCCCCCAAAACATCTCTCACTTCTTCTCTCTATTCTCCAAGACTCGCTTTCGAAACCCTAACCCATTGCTCGTATTCTTCGATTTCTGGCCTATTTCATCAAATTAGCCGTCGATTAGCTCCTAAAATCTTCGCTTTCTCATCCCACTCCAGTTGCCCACGTTGTATTTGAGTTTTCTTTTCGATTTTTTGGGTGATTGCGGTGGATTAAAGAAAAAGGGGTGGAGCTCGGTGATTGCGATTTGGTGGTGGTTCTTTTGTGTTTGTGGTGATTGCGGTGGCGTTCCTCACAAAGGGGTAGAACGATTTGGGGGTGTATCTCGTGGTTCAATTCTTGCGTGAAGATTGAGGTATATTTCTCGAACTCAATATTTTCTAATGTTGTATATATATTGTGTGTAATATGTGGTAGTGTGTGTAGAATTTGTGAACGATTTGCTGGTAATGTGTGTAGATCTCTGTATTGAACGATTTGTTTGTAATGTCTGTAGAATTTGGGATTTGTGAGTAAAAGTATAATTGGACCTGTATAATGTAGAATATGTGTGAGTTGTATTTGTGCATATCAATTTTTGATTTTACTTAAATCAAGAATTGTAGATTTTGTGCATATGTGAGTTGTATTTGTGATTTGTATTTGTGAGTTGTGAGTTTGGGATTTGTGATCAGGAGAAATTTACTGCAATTCTAAGTATATATTTGGGATTTGTAATCAGGAGAAATTTACTGCAATTCTAAGTATATATTTACTGCAATTCACAGACCAACTATTTGAATTTGGGATTTGTGAGTTGTATTTGTGAGTTGTAGATTTTGTGAGTAAAATTAGGATATGACTATTAGTAATATGTCCACCTATAATTTGTGACTATTTGTGAGTTGTATTTGCATTTCAATTCTCTTTTGCTTCCGTGATTATGTAAATTGCTAAAATAATTTTGGTATTGTTAATAATGATTGCTCGCTCCTCATTGTAGGATACTCTTTTTTTTTGAAAAAATGCCACGGAATAAGGGACATGTGGAGGCTGGTTCTAGTAGTAGAGCCAATCGTGGTGATGGATCACGTACATCTTTGGCCCACCTCCACACAGTGGACGTGGTGGTGGTCGTCGTGGTGGCAACGAACGAAGTAATGTAAGTTTATAATCTTTTTTGCATTCGATTTGTTTCATTATCATATAATTGATTGATATATTTATTTGCTGATGTAAATGTTGTTTTGCAGGTCCCAAGTAACCAAAATGTGGCTGGTACTTCGTCGCCTGCCCCTTCTTCATCTACGGTTCCCCTTGTTGGTCCAGGTCCCCTCGACCCCACTCTTCTTACGCTTCAGTCACACCATCGCTCCAAAGATGTGTGGGAGGGCGATTCGAAAGAGTGTACCTTCCGTGGGGGTCATCCACTCCCTATGCACCCACGGATTCACCAAATATTACGGGATTGCGGTCTATATGGTATTGCACTGATGAGCGGCATCAAGTGCGATCGGCCACTACTAACAGCACTGCTCGAGAGATGGTGTCCTGAGACCCACAGCTTCCACTTGTCAGTTGGGGAGATGACTGTTACGTTGCAGGACGTTTCAGTAATCACAGGCCTTCCGGTAGATGGGCAGGCGGTGACCGGATCTATGAACTTCGACGCTCCATACTTAGTAGAACAATACCTCGGTGTCGAAGTGGAGACTGGTGCAGTAGTTGGGAAACAGATTCGGTTGAAGTGGTTGAAAGAAAAATTCAAAGACCGACTGACAGATGATTCGACTGAAGAGGAGGTCCAGATGTACTGCAGGGCGTACATCCTTACTCTTTTTGGAGGTGTACTATTCTCTAATTCCAGCGGCCATTCTGTCCCCCTCATGTACCTCCCTCTTATTGCAGACCTTGGACGAGTCGGCCAGTACAGTTGGGGTAGTGCTGCCTTAGCATCCCTCTACAGGAGTTTGTGCCTGTGTGCCCTCGGGTCCGTGTAGATGAATGGCCCGATGATATTGCTTCAAGTGTGGAGCTGGGAGCGTATCCACGTTGGGCGTCCTGTAGTTAGGAAACAATCACCCAGCTGGATCCATCTCCCTGAAGACCAGTACATGCTTCCTCCTCTTGGTGTGTACTGGTCCGGTAACCTCACCTGGACTGCCAACCCGAACAGATGCCTGACCTACTACTGATGAGTTGGACAGGTTGGCAGAAAACTGCGTAGTATGGATGCCCTACACGGAGGAGCGTCTAGCTCGACTACCGCCCAATTCCCTGTATAGGCGAGATCTTTGGCTGACAAAAGCACCACTCATCAACTTCAGCACTATCGAGTTCTATTTTGTGAGCAGAGTACTACGACAGTTTGGTCTCCAGCAGGCGATTCCAGTAGCCGAGCCTTTCAATGCAGATATTCATAAAATTACTGGAATGGGTCGTACGCCAGGTCACAATTGGGCGGAAAGCTTCTCCACATATGTCGAGAGATGGAACTTACAAAGGTTCGATGAAATCATCCGCAACATACCTCCATTCGAATTAGCAAACCACGAGAACTATATGATTTGGTATCGGAGGATGACAAGGCGGTACATCTCTCCGACAGGGCAGACTCCAGCCGGCGTGGTGATGCCTATACGTCGACCGGCAGCAGAACCGGTAGATTTACACTCCATGCATTTGCCTATGTTTCAACCAAAGGCATCGGCTATTCGCACGATTGTAAGTTTTTTAGAAATTTTAAAGTTTTTTAATTTTTTTTGAACTCTAACTACAAAAACTTGTTATATTTTGTAGATGGCCCAGACTTGGAGTATGGGCAAGAAATGTGCAGCAGTGTTGAGTAGTAACGTAGCCGATGCGGTGAAGGACTTCGCACGCGATATGCTGACGTCCTGTCGAGCACAGGCAGATGCTGTGGGGAAGGGGGCAACCTTGGATGCAATCTTAAACACTCCCGCTCATCGGACCAATACACACAATAAACGAATAAAGAAAGTCGCCCGTAAACCACCGCATCGTACCATAATTGAAGAAGAAGCGGAGGAGGAACAAGTAGAGGAGGAGGAGCAAGAAGAGGAAGGCGAGCCAATAGATCGAAGACACGCTTTCTCAAACCAGTGAATTTTGGTTCTCTGGTTATCTACAGATCGAAGACACGCTTTCTAAAAAACCGCGATGTTTTGAACTAAACTCGCTTTCTAAGAAAGCGAGTCTAGTTATTTCATCCACGGCTTTTGAAAAAGCGACTATCGAACCAGTGAATTATGGTACTCTGGTTATGTACAGATCGAAGAGACGCTTTCCCAAACACCGCGCAATTTTACACCAGACTCGCTTTATGAGAAAGCGAGTCTTTGGCTTGTTGAAAAACAACTACAGGCAACAGACTCGCTTTCTGAGAAAGCGCTATAGTTTGTATAAGACTCGGTTTTTGGGAAAGCGAGTCTTCCCTATGTTAATGAAATTTTTTTTTAAGCATACGATACTCATAACGCAACAAACAAACAAGGACATCAAAAACATAAAAAAACGACATTTCAAAAGAAAACTTGACTTATCCAAATTAATAATTGCAAAGTCCAAATTACAAAGTCCAAATTAATAATTACAAGCATACAATATTTAAGTGTGCTGAGTTCCACTATTAGTGCATCGTCGCTTATTGTGTCCTTGTAAACCACATTTTGAACATCTCATCTCCGTACCACGACTTGACCTATCTCTCACATCCATGTCATTGCGGAATCTGGTAGTTTTAGGTCTGCCCTTCCTTTTACGTTTCAAAGTGGCATCAGGTACTAGTTTTGGTCCATCGATAATAGGCCAATATGCTGGATCTAGTATAGGCTGAAACACTGGACCGTATGTTTGTGCTAATGAAGTAACGGTGTAAAATTTATCAACGAGATGCTTGTGATCGACTGCACGATATGCACAAGCTGCCAGTACATGAGAACATGGGATATGGTATAGATGAAATTTCATACATGTGCACGTTTTCGTTCCCAAATTCACAGTGTGCAAGTTCCCACCCTTCCTTTCTCCACCCACCATGCGTATACCCGTTCTCACGGAAAAAACTCCCGGTTGATGATGGAACATTGTAACCCCATGTCCGTTAGCTCTCTCACGGCGACTATCGAGCAGTTCATGTACTCTTCGAGCAAAAATCCTCCCTTCAGATAAAAGTTGACTTGCATCTTGTTGACGAGTAGTAAAATAAGAGTTTAGACGTAAGAAACTCGTCTCAACAATCGCTGTCACTGGCAAACTACGGACTCCTTTCAAGACTGAATTGAACACTTCTGACAGGTTCGTAGTCATTATCCCGTATCTTCGACCTTCATCTGCATAAAGTGCCCATTTGTCAACCGGCTTCTCTTTTAACCAATTAGCCGCCTCAACATTTACGTTCTCAAGTTCAGCAAGTTTGGCAATGAACTTTTTTGGTTGGTGTTGACACGCTATAATTTTCGCCTTCTTACGCAATGCCTTGCTACCAAATTTAGTAAAGAAATTTGTAGCAAAATGGCGCATACAATAGCGGTGATATCCACTAGGTTCGTTCCAAGCTCCATTTTGTAACTCCATAGCAGACATTATACCAGCGTGACGATCAGGGATAACACACAACTCAGTGCGATCGGTGACATAATATCGGATGCAAGTCATGAACCATGTCCACGTATTTATACTCTCTCCATCAACCAATGCGAATGCAAACGGAAATAAGCAATCATTCGCATCTGGGGAAACAGCAATTAGCAAGCAACCCTTGTACTTACCGTACAAGTGAGTTCCGTCAACACTGATCACTGGTCTGCAGGACTTGAAACCTTCAATTGAAGGACCAAATGCCCAGAATACACCCTTGAATGTTTCCTCGCCAAGGCTAGACTCATACTTATCCCAGTGAACAACGGTTCCTGTATTTGCAGCTTGAATTGCTATGAGTAGAGCAGGCAACTTTGTGTATGCTTCTTCAAAGGTACCATACAACCTCTCGATCGCCTTTTGTTTTGCTCGCCAAGCTTTCTTATAGGAAATCTGATAATTATATTGTATTTTAACAATCTCAATAATTGACCTCGGTGATAAAGCGGTATCCTTTTTCACCACATCAACAATTAGATTACAAACAATATTGTAATCAATTTTAAGGTGATCTTGATTCAGCGTTGGATTCGTACAAGTGTGTGGCCCAACTATCTTCTTCACCACAAAATTCGTCCCGCCTTTTGGAACCATTGCTCGTAATCTCCAAGGGCAGCCAACATCACTTGCTCCGGGGGGGCCTTGCACGATCTCCTCAATGGTACGTTTTCTAGGTGCCATTTTTCATTTAACAGTGTACAGTGACGGTGTAGATTTCAAAGTTACGAATTCACGATATTTTTTGATAGAATACAACTTCACTGCCTGTTGAATCGACTGCTTACTTATAAACTCCTGTCCAACGTACAATTCGTCTACATTGGACGAACCAGACGACTCTTGTGGAACTAGGTGTACTCTAGCACCTTCAGCCATCTCCTCGGTAACATGCGCGTCAACATTGCCGTAGCTATAAGTACCTCTGGCTTCATTAGAACTGTTGTTCGTGGGATTTACATTTGCACCACTATCATCATCATCTTCGTCTACGTCATCAGTTTCACCACTATCAACATCTTCATCGTCTGTTTCTTCATCTTCTTCATCATCGTCTAATAAGCTGTTATTACAGACTGCATTTTGAAAGAGTTCAGATATAATGTCATTTGGAACAGAGTCAGGAACCGGGCTAGGTTGGCGTGGCAGCTCAATATTTACAGAATCCGGAATTGTTGTATTTGTGAAGGTGTTCTCTTGTGAGGATACCGGATTTGGTTGTGAAGATTGATCGGGGTTAGGCCTCGACTGCTGTGTAGGTACTACCCGTATGAAGCTTGCACTGGGGATATCATGTGGCTGAGCATTCACAACTCGAATTTGCTGAATATATAACTCTAATACAGACCAAGCACAATTGGGATCAAATGTCCTAGCAATTAATGACTTCAGCGCATTATCAGTAGGTACGGGCACTGTCATAAAATACTGACCATCTCCTCTTCCTGCTGAGTATCGAGCTAAAATTTTCACATTCCATTCATTCCTATCCCAATTAGTAACTTCATAGATTTTCCCAACTAGTTCTTCAAATGTAATGGTACGGGGTACCCAAACTATTTCCGGTTCCAAATGACTATAAGAACAACCAATCTTTGGATCACGAATTATTTCACCACCAAAATATAACCAAATAGGAATCTCCAAATCCATACCTACGTTAATTTATACCAATAGGCGAGTTATTATCTACCCATAAAGAAAACCTAATTAAATTAACAAAATAATGGGGGAATAAACATCATACCTTCACAATAAAGTTGCTTTCCTCTTGAAGTATACCCAAATTCCAACAAATTAAACCTCTAACGGAAGATGGGTTTAAGTTGTCCAAAGCAATTTTGTGGGTTATTCAACAAATTACGAGGGTACTTTGACGAATTTGAGATGAGAGATGGGTTAGGGTTTTGCGAGCGAAGAGGAAGAGAAAGAATAGAGAGAGAAGTGAGAGATGTTTTGGGGGCGGGGGTTTAAGTCCCAAACGATACTCGCTTTTTGAAAAAGCGAGTGTGGTTTAATTACCCCCGCTTTTTCAAAAAGCGAGTGTCGCTGGGCAAAGAAGGCCAAGACTCGCTTTTTGAAAAAGCGAGTATGGTATAAACCATCCCGTTTTTTCGAAAAGCGAGTCTTAGGTTTCTAATTTTCTGAAACCTAAGACTCGCTTTTTGAAAAAGCGGGATGGTTTATATCAGACTCGCTTTTTCAAAAAGCGAGTGAGGCGTTTGTGGAATCAAAAAAAAAATAGGTCGTTTGTGGTAATACTTTTGCAAAAGGGTCATTTTGGAAAAAAATTCAAATAATTGCGGATAATAAACACCATCCATATATAGAGACCACGATGAAGGAAAAAATATGAGAAACTAAAAAATAAAAAACCCGGAAAGGGAAGAATGTGAAGTCACTTTAAGCATTTGAAAATGCAATTACTAAAAACAAGCTGTCGTAATTTGTAAAAATACAACTCATCTACCTGTTAAACTCTGCGACAACCAACAGTAACGACCGGCAAGATAGAAAGAGAAAGCTTCCTTCCAAAAACCAAAGCTTTCTCTCACTAACCCTAGAGAGAGAAAGTAGAGAAGGGAGAGAAACCCTAGAGAGAGAGAGAGTCACAAGCGGCGTTCCGTCGTCTTCTCCTCGAAAAGCAATGCCTGCTCTTCACTGAATTCAAAGCTCCCATCTTTTCATCAATTAATTACAGAAAGAGGTAAAATTTGTAAAAAAGCTCTCTTTTTTGCTCTAAATTATACAATTTTGATGAACTCGGTTAGATCTAATCTACCAGTTATTCTTTCATTCTCTTCGTTATCGTCAGAAATTGAGTAAAAAAATCCAATCGTTGTCAATTTTGATAATTTCCCCCCAATATTTTACTGTTTGTTTTATAACAAAATCACTTTAAAAACCGATCTTTTTAAGTCTAGTTTTTCAAATGGTGATTATTTTTTTTTCTAGAATGCTGAAAGGTATTACCGTTAATTGCTCTTCAAGTTGAAGAAACGTCACAACTTGACTTAATTATTTAATTATTGAATGGTCACAATCAGTTTCTTTCAACTCCTTTATAAGCAAATTTAGTGTCTTTTTGACTAGCAAAAAGATGAAAAATTCAGCGTCTTTTTGATGTACGTGTAGGAAAAATGTCGACTTGGGATCAACTGGGCGAGCTGTCGAACATTGCCCAGCTGACCGGCCTTGATGCGGTCAAACTGATTGGATTGGTCGTTGGTGCGGCAAACACGGCACGGATGCACAAGAAGAATTGCCGGCGGTTTGCGCAGCATTTGAAGCTGATCGGCAATTTGTTGCAGTCACTTAAGATTTCGGAGCTTAAGAAGTATCCGGAGACTAGGGAGCCTTTGGAACAGTTAGAGGATGCATTGAGGAGGTCGTATATTCTGGTGGATAGTTGCCAGAATCGGAGTTATTTGTACCTTTTGGCGATGGGGTGGAACATTGTTTATCAGTTTGGGAAGGCGCAGAATGAGATTGATCGGTATCTGAAGATTGTGCCGTTGATTACACTGGTTGACAATGCCCGAGTTAGGGTAAGGATGTTGTTGTTTATCTTAGTTCTTGATTGCGATGATTCTGATCTAACTTTAGACATTATGCTTTTCAAGTTGGTGGGTTTACAATTAGTTTGTTTAAGTATGCAAATTTAGAGCAATCTGTTGTGGTGTTGATTGATCCATGTGAGATCCACTGCTGTATGGAGAAAAACTGTCTAACTGGGAATCTTAGTTATGTTCATTATATTCTGTTATTCTGCTATAAATTTATATTCTTTCAGTAGTTAGGGTGCACTTATTGAAAGGAACCATGTTTCAAATGTTGTTGGATTAATTGTATAATGGATTAATGATTTTTGTTTATTTTCTTTAAGGATGATTTAGTGTAAATGGTTTTTTTTTGTGGATTGGATGTAAATGGGTTTAATTGATTAGGGAAATGATGTAAGCTTTGACTCTATATAGACTATTGCATATGACGGCTTGAATTGGCTATCCAGATATGATGGGGCCATTGATATCAATGTTTTTGCAGTTTGATAAAGTGTGATGTAAACTTGCTGACTTATTTCCCAAATAAAAAGCATATGTGAGTGTGGGTCTATATATATATATATTTTTTTTTATTTTTTTTTTTCTTTTTTCTGTATAAATAGTAGATGCTTAAAAGTTTGCCCTTGTCCTATCTCTATCATTAGTTTACAATCATAAATCAAAGTTATGGAATAGAGGACTGGACCTAATGTTTGGATTCATAATCCACTTATTTTCCTATCCATGTTTTAGAGGAATGCATGCTTTCACTACTGGAGCTAGTATTTGAGATCTATATTGTCCTAGTTTACTTATTCAATGCTATATCTTATAGGCATCACTATCCTGATATCTTGGTACTTTGTCATCAAATAAAAGTTATGACCCTGATATGCTATAATTCCTTATACTATTTCAATTCTGCGAAAGTTGCAGAACATCTGGAGATAGCCAATGGCTATCTTTCTTATGACTTAATTCATCTGCATACTAATTGGGGGGGGGGGGGTGCTGCTCGTAAGTAGTTTAGTAAAGTTAGTGAATTTGATGATCTGTTTTAAGCAGTGGTAAAAATGTTTTCGAATTGGTCTACTTTGATGAGATATCTTTCTGAAGAATTGCTTTTATCGGTTTGGTAGCAAACTCATCGATATTTGTTCGAATAAGACTGACATTAACCATCATTTATAATTTGTATTTTCTTTTCCTCATTACATTAATTTTCACTTTCATTTATCAGGAGAGACTGGAATACATTGAGAGTGATAAATGCGAATATACTCTGGACGAAGAGGATATGAAGGTCCAGGATGCTATATTAGATCGTGATCCTTCTGTAAATCATACAGTAGTCCTTCAGAAGTCCCTTTCCTGTTCTTATCCGAACCTGCCATTTGATAAAGCTCTTCAGAAAGAAAATGAAAAACTCCAGGAAGAACTTCAAAGGTCGCAGAATCTGGATCCTGGTCAATGTGAAGTGATTCAACATCTGATTGGCGTGACACAAACTGTTGCTAGTACTCTTCCGGAGAAAAGTGGGCAGCTAAAAAGTTCAAGTAAATTAGAAACAGTCTATTCAGATATTGATAATAAAGACACAAAGTCATCTTTAAGGTTCGTTCTAATTTTCGTTTTTGTAAGTCAATCTATACTATTCATGTGCATTCTCCATCTTGTTGTAGCTAAATATATCAAATTTCTATGTTAGGATAATTGATTTTGTCTTTTTTTTCCTTTTTAAGACATGTTTGTCCTTGTATTTTTTCTCTCCCACCATTGCATTCAGTTATGTTCTCATCATACTGCTTTATACTTTCAAGTAACATAGGAATAGATACGCAGTGCATGGTGCATGAAATATTTTGGCTTCCTCGTTGAGTTGGCGATATCTTTAAAACCTGCTAACTGAGTTGGCTTTACATTGACTACCATTCAATTCTATTTAGCATTGATAAAAGGTTTGAGTACCACATTTGTTTTTGTTCCCTTTCTGATGGGGAATTTAAGTACAGTCCACTTGTTAGTAGGTATAATTTGGCAACAAATTTTTCCTGGTGACCAGCTTTTCGTCTGCTATCCTTTGTGTTGAAATGTTATAGATTTGTGTGTTCTGCATATCAAATTGTGTCTTTAAGATTGTCGTTTAGATCAGCCACTATCTATTAACCCCCTTCAGGTTCTCTATAATGTTAATTGTTTTGATCTGTAACTTACAATTTTGAAGTCTTTTTCCACTTTTACATTATAAATCTTCTGTCAATGGGATTGTGTACCGCGTAGGTCTTCTTAGCTTGTATTTACCATGAAGATGAGCAAGAAAGAAAACAAGAGAATCCATTAGCCTGGCTGAGTTTCATAAACTCTTCTGTATGATTATTCATCCCTATGCATTCATATAGTCAAACATACAGAAAAATGGGATTTACAAAAATCATACTTGCAAACTTACTTAAAGTTAGTATATATTTCTAGTTGATTATTGATGGTCCTAATATCCCATGTGTCCCATGGGGTGTAAATGCTGTTTTAGGTAATTTATTGAGCTTTTTGCAGGAATAGTTCTCAAATTTCATCGAAACGTGATTTGATATCAGACAGAGGATCACACAGAGAGGAAGACTGGCATTCAGATCTTCTTGGCTGCTGTTCAGAACCTGCCTTATGTATGGATTTTAAACTGAAGCATGTCTTGTAGATCAAATTATTGAAAATGATTGGACTGTGCATACATCCCTCTTCAAAACAGGGTTACTACTTATGCAATCTCTCTACAATTTGTCAAATATGATTTTAGAGTCTTACACCTTTCACAAAATTATTGGCAGAGAAGGGTTTGAATGTCACAGTCATCTAAATAGTTATAACAAGAACTGGGAGTGGATATGGGCCAAAGAAACTCCAGAAAAATTCCTTGATTGGTGGTAAAAATTGACATCACTCCTTATTGGTGCCCGTCAATGGTGCTGTAACCGAACGTCGGTTGTTTAGAAACTGTTGGTGGTAAGGGTGGTTAAGGCCTTTTGGTGATAGGTTGTGGGTCAATACAACAAAAAATACTCTATCCCATGTGTGTCCCTTCCTAGTACATGATTTGCCTACAATGGATAATGAGTCTCTCGAAAGAAGAATATTGTGGCTGCAAAAGATAATGGGTCTATGATGAGGTTTGAACCAAGGAGAATTCTGAAAATTTGTATTTTGATACCATTTAAATTGTCAATGAACTATTACATTCTAAAACTTAAGCACAACAGAATGTATATTGTGCTATATTAATATAGACCACATTTTTCTATTATGCAAAAGGTTGGAAGTAAACATACTTGGCACACGGATTCATCAAGGAACCAAGTTTTTATGTCGCAAGTATGATGCATGAGGTGGCCAACTATTGCATTAATTGACTATGCTATTCACCAAAAAAAGCTTAGCCTTTGCTTTGCATACTTGCACACTGTGCATATATAACCATCCCTTAAATAGTCATATCAACTCTTTTGTTCTAGATAAACTGGATAGCCATGACTTTACTATTTTTACCAGTGAAGGGGAGTGTGAAGTCTTCACCCTTATGTGCATATAGCTTTCGCACCTATAATTTTCTCCAAGAATGTCCTTTTTCTCCTATACGTAGTTCGAATGAAAGTGGATCCCCTCTAACTTACTCGATGCTATCGTACATCTTTCTCACAGTATTCTAAATTCCAAACCCCCAAGTTGCGGCAAATAGTTTCTTACAGTTAATAACAGGTCATGTCAATATCGTAACCGAAGGTAATTTTACAGTTTCATGGTATAGATGTGTACTTATGATGAGAAGTTAGACTTTTAACTTTAAACCAACCTGGGCTATTAAGATTTAACGTTTTCAGGTCTAATCAAAGTAGCATACAGTATAAATGTAGTCATTTCAGCGTAGCAACTTGTCCTCAGTTTGATTTCTGTGTATAACTTTAATTATATCAGTTTCAAATTAGACCTGGTATCTTGCAGGTATGAAGACTTTATTTTACCCTTGCGGAACAGTTTCAAAGATAGCTACTGTTGCCTATGACAGACAGATTTGTATGTAAATATTTCTTGTTCAAGCTGATTTTTTTACTCTGCTTTGGACTTACAATTGTCTCCTTTAAGACTGGTTAATCTGATTATAAAGAATATATCAGAGATTATTATTGTACAACACTGCAATGTTATATAATTGTTCCTCCTCTATGTAGCATATCTAATTCTTCTAATCAATAAAACAACCACCTTTTCTTTTCTCTCTAGAAATTTCATTTTAAGATATGAAAGTGGTCTTCAGTAATTTTTCTCCTATCTCAACTACAATATGTATTCATATGTTAGGTTTCAGTTCGTTGCTCAGGGAACTTTTGGAAAGCACTAATTGGTACTAGGTGAATTGTATATTTTTAATGTACTCTACCCATATAGTTTTGCATAATCATTCTGGATGTATCTGTTTTGACATTTGCTCCGACCTTTGAAAGAAGTATCATTTAAGACATTCCAGAGATTATAAATTCTACCATGTTATCAAGATGTGTCTTTATTGTAACCGTGTGGTGAGGAAAAGAGAAAGGGGCATACTTGACATGCTTTATATTGAAAGGAGTCATAGTGCTGTTTATTGTACTTTTAATGAGCTTCACATATTTATGTAAAATATGGCCACAATTCCTGGTATGTGTAGAATGGATATATGATATCTGGAATCATCAGTATGATTGAATTCATTTTCCTTATGTTATAGATATTGGTTTTTAAATTCAATTGGTGAATGCTTTACAAGATGCTTGTAATAGATGATGCCAGTCAAATTGACTATAGATATTTTCCACCAGCATCTCCTGAAGTCTGCAATGAGTTGATGGCGTACTCGTTATTTTTATCTTGTTGCTGTTACACTTGCTGTGTCAGGAGGAAGCTCCGCAAGGCATTAAATATCACGGTAATTTTGATCCTGTAACAAATTCATGGGTGATAGTAGACTACTGAATAGATGATTTTTTTTAGCACGTACTATCTACTCTTATCTCTTATAGTTCTACTGAATTTGCCATGCATTTGAGTTGAAAGCCTTTTGCAATACAAACACTCTTGCTTATATTAATGTGGCTTTATAGCCCTTGAACTTGTCAATGATTTGTCTACTTAATGTTGCCCAAAATATTGATAATGGTTGGTCTTCATCACAACTGAAGTTCTTTGTTCCTGGATACATTGTTTAGTATTTTGGTTGTATAAATTCTTCCTACAAAGTTTTAAGATTTGTTGAATACTTAAAAATAAAGGGTTAATTACATAAAAACTCCTTAAGGTTTGACCTTTAACTTATTTCGTTATTTACCCGACAAATTTTCTTCACACATACACCATTGAAGCCAGAGTTATAAGGGTAAGGCTAAAAACCAAACCTTAGGGATTGAATATGTTTTAAAAGAAGAACAATGAACTCAATAACTCATCTTCAATTGTCTATGTGGTCTCTTCGTGTTTTCTCTGTTAAATAAAAAAAGAAGGTGCCTACAACTGCTGGAACCTCTATATGTTGGATGTATATGTATATTCTCATTATAATAGGATAATATTGTGTATATTATTCTATAGGGCAACACGGGTTTACACGTGTTATGAATTAATATTGGAACGGGTTGAGTGGGCTAAAAGCCCAGTACCCTAAACCCAGTCTAATCTCTATATAAGCTGGTCTAGAGGTAGTGCCCTGTGACATTCCAATACTGATAAGCAGGGTATAATATCTTAAGCGGCTAGAGATTAACCCTAACCCTAATTTCTCCAAATCAGATTGAACACTATATACATGTACTCCATTTTAATCGAAGTTTTTGGGGGGTCACTGGCCACAAATAGAGGTTATTCAGGTCATATAGTTTCTGCCTACAAACTGTTTTTTTCCTTACAACTTGTCTTCCAAATTATTTTAAAACAGAAATCTTTATAATATCTCTTTCTCTGTTTCTCACTGATGTATAGCCGACGTTGAGATGACAGGGAGGATTCTGTGATGATTTCTTGTCACATTTGATGTGCTGTTGTTGCGCCCTTGTCCAAGAATATCGCGAGGTGGAGATTCGTGGAGTTTATGGTATGTATGTTTATATTTATACATACACACATGTTACTAAATTAAATTTACTTGAACTGTCAGTATGTTTCTCTTTATTCTTACAGGGTATATTAGCTATTAGAGTATATTTTTATTTTTTCAGATATTTAGTTTTTATGTGTAATATATATCATATTTAACCTTTCTCTGTCTCTCTCAATTGGATTTGACTTTGCCTAAACTTAGTTATTTCTCTTTTTTCAAAGCTATATTGTCGATATCCATTCTTATTTCTCTTTTTTCAAAGCTATATTGTCGATATCCATTCTTTATTGCAAGGCTTGGACAAATATGTACTTGTAATTTTATTTTCTTGAACACTCAATAGTTCAGGGATTGAGATTTCAGCAGTTCAGAACTGTGTTTCGATAATTTTGGGTTGGTTCTGATAGGAATCGATCCAAAACGTGTTACGAATTGACTGAAACTTACCCTATTTGACTTTTTTGTGTGTGGAAACGCTTACCCTATCAGACTTTGATCAGGCACATTTAGGAATCATAGAAATATACAATGATGAATCTTCTATGTCTGGTAGAATGATTACTATCCAATGGTGTTATTGTTGCATAGTTAAGAAAACACATTATTAAGGGAATACTATCTAACAGAATGATGCAAACAAACTGACATATTTTCTGTTTGTTTTAAGTCATGACAGTATGTACTGAACCCTCGTTTTTATCCGAGTAAGAAAAATAACCAATTATTAACTTGCTCTTGCCAGGTACAGAAAAGACCAGAACAACCCCTCCACCTTCGCAATTTATGAATTCTTGATCTGTGATTAGTGGGTACTTGCTGTTTGCTGTGGCGTCACCAGTCCAAATCTTCGATGATCTGATGCTAAATCAATATCTAGTTGTGATGCTCATCAGAAGTTATGCTTGTGTAAAATTCTTCTTTGTCATGTAAGTTTCTGTATGTCAACCTACTAAGTTATTTTGAAACAGCACCTTTTTCCCCCAGGAAAAAAAAAAAAAAAAAAAAACCTACAAAGTTATTCTGTAAATGAAGCCCAGATTATCACCTGCAATCTTCATAGGAGATTGGATGTATGTTTCTTGTATAAATGACAATAAGGACGTATTGTGAAAAGCTAATTTTTCAATGTAAGTGACTGGTGGATGTTACTTTGTGCCAAGAAACAATTTTTTACAGGAAAGATGCTAAAACCATCTGGGATACCGATACTTGAAATCTTAGAATCCGTCGAGTAATCTTTGCATTTTCTTTCATGTCTTATTGTTACTCCGTTTGAATGCAAACAAATACACGATCAGGTTTCAGCTAGACTATTTGTTTACTAGCTAGCGATGAATAACAGGCTAGTGAGTTGGCATCCTGCAAGTAGGGAAAGAGTAGATTCTTGCTTCCTGTTATACAAAGGGGACGGTAATGGCCACTTGAACGGTAGAAAGCTTTCACCCTCTAGTTTGAAGAAATTGTGGCGTGGAACGGGTCCAGTTCTTGTATATTATGAAACTAAGACAGCTTATCTTTTTATCGCCAAACAACTTTTGTTTCTGAGTGCATGTTTATTTGAGTGAAAAGTGGCAAAGCCACGTCTCAAATATATGTATATAATAACAGCTGGAAACCAGTTCAGCCAAGTACAAAACATAAGTAAACTACATAGAAGAGCTAAAATAAACAGCTCCCCCCACAGGTCGGGGGTAAACAAGTGCTGAGAAATACTAATCAGATAGAAGTAAAAGAGGTAAAGATAGTCATCCTCAATCCCTTCACCTCGTCCATGTCACTGGCCCAAGCTGGTCCCTCCCTGTAATATCGCCTTCTTCGTTGCTCCAATGGACCCTGCCCATGATTTTAATAAAAGCGAATAGTTTCAAAGTGCATGTTTTTTTTTTTTTAAGGAAAAGGTGGAATGTGGTCATCCTGTTTCATTAATCAGAAATTAACAAAACATACAAACTACGAATAGAAAATAAAACATGATGCAATATGACCCGTATAAACAACAGATCCCTCCAACAACCATGAAGGCTTGGCCGACAAACCGATAGTGATCACACACTATTGAAGAGGATAAACCTACTCCTCTAAAATTGTAATGGACTCCATCTTGGGCCGAAACACAAAGCTCGGCCCAGCAAAATTGTATGCACATCAATGTAGCTTCGTACACTGTCTCCGCGGCACGTGCACACCGACCTGAAGATTGTCACCCGGGATTTTATCACCCGCCGAACCCTACTGATTCATCTGTGGGGGACTCCTTCTCTGGGCCCATGCCCCGCAGGCGGGATTTTGACAACCACCGAATCCATTCTTCTCCTCCTCACCCCCACAATCTCGCAAATATCACTCACCCCACCAAAACCGCAGACAAAGAGAGAGCCGTGAAAAGGATACTTTCGCATCTCTCACGCTCTTGCTCTCCCCAGTGATTTATCACATATACAGACAGACACTCGCTCAATCAAAAGAACCCAAAACGAATCCCAACTAACTGAAGCATCACCTTCTCCTCGCGCCACAACGGGCGGTAGCGTTGGACATCAGGTTCAGTGATGAGGGCATAGTGACGGTGCTGCCTTGAATCTGTGGTTGTCGGTAGAGGAAGTTCCAGCTCCAATAAAACCGATGGTACAGATGAAATAAACCCAAACCCAATTCAATCCTACCGCTGCAACATGTAACTCCAACACCTCCATCATCATATACCCTCTCTTCTTCGCATCCTCAACCAGCACATCAACATCCAAATCGAAGTAGTAGAATACCACGATTGGCCTCGAGGGCGTGGACATAGTGGTCGTAGCGAAGGCGCCGCAACATCCGACATCGAAGAGGAGGACAGCAATGACAGAGGAGGCACAGATCTCGAAGGAGGTGGCAACGGCATCGATGTGTACGGCGTCTGAGCGGATATATGTGTACGTTGCTGTTTAAATTCTGTCAATGAGTTAGGAGTTACAATTTGACCAGTACAAGAATATGTGATAGGTCATTTTTGGAATAAAACCTAAGATAAATTTTAGTTTAAACGGCATAGAACTAGATTAGTAGTATGAAGAAAAAAAAAACTCTAGAGAAGAAAACTTAGGAGGAAGAAGACTAAGGAGAGTGACTCAAAAGATGCAGCAGTAATGGAATGTGCCGTCATCTTTTAATCAAAAAAAGTAATGGAATGTGCCAAATGCACATGCAACATACGAACACAAATAATTATTAGAAAAGCACAAAAAGAGAGAACAAAATTCGAATTTGAAAAGAACTGGTCATGATTTAATAGGAAAATGATGTGATATCAAGACAAATGTAATAAATGACTAGCAACATTTCATAATTTCAATTCGTGAATCATTACCGTAATTGGTAGTAAATAAACATGTGAATTGACAGATTGGAAAACTAAATAAAAATCAATTGACAAATTTGGAAACTAGTAAAAGGATTTTGATTCAAATATAAATAATTCTTTCATGGATTTGGACTCTAATTTAAGAATAACATAAATACTTCTAAATAAATAAATTTTAAAGTATATCCATCTCTATATATAATAAAAAAATTGGAGGTGCACGTGCGATGTACGTAAATTGGAGTTGTCCGTACAATGCACGTTTTAATAAACAATTGGAGTTGTTATTGCGATGCATGTTTTAATAAATATGTATTTTTTAAATTAAATATAAAATATAACGGGAGAGTTGAAGTTGCACGTGCGATGCACGAGTTTGTTTTGTTACAAATGGAGTTTATTTGGTAACAAACTCTCCCATTAAAATAGTAAAGATAAAAGAATTTCACTACTCCTAAACCTCAAATTCAAGAACATTTTATTGAAACTCTTCAACAACCAAATTTTGAGTATCCTACTTTCACGGTTATTCTTAGGTATATAATCAACAGATATTATACGATTAAAGGTGTCTTAAGAGCATATGTAGTCGTCTATACCAAAAATTTGGGTATTTGGCATATACCAATAGAAAATTTGAAAATGAGTTGTAGTCGTCTAAACCCAAAATTTGCCATTTCTTCGACGGACGGAATATCATATTCTGTGAGAGCAATTTTTTTTTTTTCGAAAAAAAAAAATGGACGGGAAAGAAGACTTTCTAAATCTCTAATATTATAATGGGAGAAGGCCTTAGTGTCATTTGTCATTTGACATTCAACCAACATGTGCAACGCACGTACATAACTAATATAAAGGAGGTTTCCGATTCAATTCCTCCCTACGTTAGAGTTTTTATATTTATTTTTTTAAATTATTAAAACGTGTATCGCACGTGTAAATTACTAGTAAAAGAGTTAATAGCCCATAATTATGAAGTATATGCCTAAAATATAGGATTTAAAAATTGAAAATGAAAACTTCCCATTTCTTGGACGACATATGATCTCACTTTTCGATTTTTTTTGCCATTTCTTGGACCGCATATGATCTCCCTTTTCGATTTTTTTTGCCATTTCTTGGACCGCATATGATCTCCCCCTTTTTTTTAATAAAATTTTTGAAAATCGCCGATCTATTTAATAAAAAAACATTTAAAACTCATCGACGGACGAGATATCATGTTCCGAATTCTAAATTTTGGCTTTTGTCATTTCTTCTATTAAATTTGGCAGACAACTCTTCACCTTAAACCCGAAAAATGGGTAATTGGCCAACGACTATAGATGATTTTTGACCAGTTTATCCATTTTTTTGATATTTAGCCAACGAACTACATATGTTCTAATGATTGCTTTAAGAGTCCTTATATCTCATATTAACAATTTCAAAGAAAACTTCTTTATTTGCTCGAAAAACAAAAACTATATTCCCAAGATATTCCATATGTGGAAAAAAGGCAATGCAAGAGATTTTTTTCCAAAACAATCCACTTTTTAAAAGTATTTACCAAACTGATCCACTTGTTATCTCAAATAGCGAGTTTGATAGCGAGTCTATCCTGAGACTATCTCTCCTCCACTTAGAGAAAACTCAAAAAAATCTCCAGTTCAAGACTCGTTGTCTCAGATAGCGCGAGTGTTTGTACCACACTCGCTATCTGAGCCAGCGAGTGTTGTTTGGGAATTTTTTAAATCCCAGTCTTGCTGTTTCATTCTCTTCCTCATTTCCCTCTTTTTTCTTCCATCGCCAAAACCCACTTTCGAAATCCTAAGCTATGTTTGAGAACTTATTCAAGTTACAAGCTTATTCAAAAAGTCAATACCAATAAAATACACCGATTTAATAGAGTTATGGACAGATTCCTATCATGATAATCCATGGAAGAGGTAAGTTCTGCTTTTCACTTTCCACAGCGAACATATTTATCTTCCATGAGTAGTAATTATTTAGAGGAGTCATGGTTGAGAGTTGTAGTTTGAGATCTCAGCAACCTGCATCCATATTGAATTGTTAATTGTTTTACCTCATTTTTCTGTATCCTATAGGACATTTTTGAATATGAAATATCATCATTTCTGATTATAGTAATTCATGGATAAAATTTCTATTTAATTGAACATGTACAATCTGCAATGTGATTATGATTTGATATTTTTTTCTGATAGTTCTGAAATCTTTGAATGGTGAGGTTTTCAAAAGTGGGTTTCAGTGTTGTGAGAAAGAAGAGAGAAATGAGGAAGAGAATGAGACAACGAGGCCGGAGTTTAAAAAATTCCCAAACGACACTCGATGTCTCAGATAGCGAGTGCGGTACAAACACTCGTGCTATCTAAGACAACGAATCTTGAATTAGAGATTTTTTGAGTTTTCTCCAAGGGGGAGAGGAATAGTCTTAGGATAGACTCGCTATCTCAGATAGTCAGATATCGCGGAGGTTTTAAGAAAGCTCGCTACTTGAGCGAGATAGCGAGTGAGCCATTTTTGGTAAATAGTTACAAAGTGAGTCAGTTTGGTAAATACTTTCAAAAAAGTTGGTCATTTTGGAATACAATTCAATGCAAGAATTAAAACCGACCAGTACTTTCCCAGATTTACCCATTTCCACATTCCAAGAATAACTAAAATACCCTTCTGCAAAAAAAATCACCTCACGCCCGTTGAATTACCAATCTGCCAAATTTACCCCATAAATCCAAATTAACCCCTAACCCCCCCTCCTCAAAAAGCTAAAAGTACCATAATTTGCAGTAAGTCCAGGGGCATTATTGTAACTCTCTACTTATAGCCCCCAATGACATGCACTCTGTTCGATGCAACAGAGTCTCTATTTCTAAACTCTTTGCTCTGTTCTTTTTCTACTCCAAATATTGTGCTCTTTAGATATACCCAAAAAATAAGAGAGAGAGAGAGAGAGAGAGAGCGCGAGCGAGCTATAAATCAAGGTATTTTCACTACCCATTTCATAATTTTCAGAAATTAGCTTGACTTTTTGTGTAATTCCACTAAAAAATGAGAGTTTTTGAGCAAGTTTTCGGTTTTTTGAGATAGAAGATGAAGTTTAGTATGTTCAAGATTCCAGAAGATTGCATCTTCTTCACAGGTGAGTAGGAAATAATCAAAGTAAAAATCTCATCATAGATTCGAAGTAGCCAAAAACCCAACTCACGAAATCCCGACAATTTTCACCAAACCCTTAAAAAGAGCCACTTTTTCGCAAGCAAATATCAAGAAAACCACCAATGGGTTGCTGCAACTCAAAGCTGCATAGGCACGAGTCAATATCTCGGTGCAAAGCACGGCTGCGATACATGAAACAGCTTGTCAGAGCCCGGCAATCCTTCTCCTTCTCACACTCCCTCTACATCCACTCCCTTCGGTCTACTGGCTCAGCCCTTCTTGAATTTGCAAACTCCGAATCGTCGTTGTATACCCAAACTCCCCATACGCAATCCCCACCTCAACCCAAACCAATGCCACTACCGCAGCCACCCCCATTTCCCCAGTTGAGTAGCCCAGCTCATTCTACTTGGACTACTTCATCCTCGATAACGGCCTCTCCGATTTTGCCCCCTCCCCCTCCTCCAAACCTGCCAAATTCTTGGGATTTTTGGGACCCTTTTGGGCCTTCTTCGTCGTCGCACCATTTGGGCCCAACCCATGAGGAATGGGATGAGGTGGAGACTACTGTTTCGTTGGAAACTGCGCCGGTTTCAGCCACATTGCCGCCTTCGCCGAAGGGGCAGGGGGAGGAGCTGGCAATGGTGGTGGTGGCTGGTAGAGGGAAGAAGGAGTTGGGTGAGGTTGTGAAGGAGCTGGATGAGTATTTTCTTAAGGCTGCGGATTCGGGGGCGCGGGTTTCGTTCTTGTTGGAGTCACCGAGTTGTCTCATTTCGATGCATAATGGAATTTTGGGTATGTGTTTTGAGTTGTGAGTACTTGTGTTTTTGTGTTGAGTTAAAATTGATTGTTGGATTGTTGTTTTTGATAATGTAGGTAAGATTGGGAGTTACGGGAGGAGTTTGAGCCCATTAGGGTGGCCATGGGGGTCTAATAATTCGAAGAATGCTGGGTTTACTAAATTTGGGAAGTTGGATGAAGAGAATGCCATTGGGAGCCATTCATCTACTGTTGAGAAGCTCTATGCTTGGGAGAAGAAGCTCTTTAGTGAAGTTAAGGTACACAATTTGGCCATTTTATTTTATTTTATTTTATTGTATAAATATATTCGAAGATGACAATCACCACTGTATTTCATTAGTGAGAATTGGCAAAAGAATATCATAGAATAAAATTTTGTGTGATGTTAAATTTGTAGTGGTTTTATTTTGTTGTTGTTGCATTATTACTCTTTTCAAATGTTTGTTCGTTTGAGTGCTTGTTAATTAGTTCTCTGAGTTTAAATCAAGGTGCATGATTGCATTGATCTATCACTATTCTTCTCTGCTTTGGTGCTCTGTCCCTATTGGGACGAAAAACAAGGCCTTTCTCTTTGTTGGGGCCCAAAGACATTGAATCTTTTGAGAAGAGCAGGGGAAAATGATGAGTTAGTCACATGGAATGCAAGTTGTGGCAGCATCTTTAATTTGTATTTAGGATGAACAATGATACTTGTTTTTCTCTTCCAATTTACTTAAATAGATGATTTCCTTGTATAAGGTAGTTGTATACACAGATCTATTATGGACAATCGCCAGCGCTCACATTGGTATCTATATTTGGATGCTTCTTGATCATGTTTTAAGTGGTTGCAAAATGAACAGTTTTTCTGTAATATAACAATTGGCACCATGCGATGCATTGACAAAAAAGTCTCCCGACGAGTTCAATTTTTGTACACATGCATATTTGATGTTTTCTACCTCAAACTTATTGTAGTTTTGGAGTTTTGATACCATTTTTGTTTTTATTAATTGCAGAATTCTGAGAGGTTAAGGGAAGAGCATGAGAAGAGGTTGAACCTACTGAGGAGGCAGGAGCTAAAAGGAACGGATTATGTGAAGATTGAGAAGAACAAGATGGAGATTGAGGCATTGGAGTCTAAGATGATGGTGGCTTCTCAAACCATGGAGACCACCTCCTCTGAAATCACTAGGCTCAGAGAGTCCGAGCTCTTCCCTCAGCTTCTTGAGCTCATTAATTGGTCAGTTCTCTCTCACTTCCTCTCCCTCTACTTTGGCATGAGTTCTGGAGTCAACTTAGGGTACAATAAGTATTAAGGACAGTTGTTATTTTCACCCTTCCTTTCAACTAATATTGAAGTTGACGGGTCAACATGAATGCAAAACATAGAAGGTCATAGGTCAAAAAGACGGGGGGGAGAAAAGAGAGGGTGGAAATAAAGATCCAGTAATGAAAGGGGTTCTGTTGTAGTCCAAGATGGGTAGGGTAGAGAAGGGTCATGCATCTTGGACCTCTCTGATAATAAGCAACAGAAGGGGACAAGATCTGATCCATCCTAAGATCTTGGAGGAATCTTTGTACTCATAATAATATCAGATTGCAGTAGTAGTATTAGTAGTAATAATCTCTGAAGATTATATTGAGATGTATGAGTTTGGTACGAAAAGATAAGGTGGGTCACATACTCACATGTTCGAAGTTGAGAGTAATATTTCCCTCCTTTATGATAATAAAATTTGGAAGACATTAGATTACTCTTTCTAGGTTTAAGCCAGTCAAGTCATATCCTTCACTGGATAATTTTCACAACCAATAGTTTGGCACTTGTGCAATTTCTTCACATCATTATGGAGCCTTATTGATGTAAATTTAACCCTAAGTAGAGAATTTTCAAGAATATTAAAAGATTAAGTTTACCAACATGGAATGCCGATTAAGTTAGAAACTAAAACTAATAATTGGTTTGATGGATTTTCAAGAATTGTAATAAGTTTAACAAGCCCAATTAAAGGTTAATACCTAACAATCAACAATTATACTCAATCGTTCTTAGCATGTAAGATATCCAATAATGATTTGTACCCTAATTAGCAAGTAGAAGCATACACTTAATATTTGTGCATGACAGATAATTCAGATAATATTCTAGAGACGATAGATAGTAGCACAAATTAAATGGAGTGAAAAAAGATTACCGGATTCGAAGTAAATTGATCTGATTCTGGTGGGGGAGGGGGCTGCGGTGGTGAGGCAGCGAGGAGGCGGCATCATTGTGGGCAGGAGGCGGCGGCTGTGGATGGTGGCAGTGACGACGGGGGAGCCGTCGTGGCTGATGGCATTGGTGGTGGGGTACGAGATGGATCAGCAAGGAGAGGTTGGCGGCGTGAGGGACGGCAGCTAGGTGGTCAATGGTGGTGAACGGTGAAGGGGCGTCGTCGGGTCGGCGCGGGAGGTTGTTGGTAGCGGCGGTGGCGTCGAGGTGGTTTGGTGATAGTGGTAGTGGCGATGGATCTGGCGATGGGTTTCGGAATTCAATGGAAGAAGAAGAGAGAGGGGAGGAGGGGTGGGGTTCCGGTGAAGGAAAGAGAAGAAGAAGGGGAAGTGAATGGCAGCTAGAGAGAGGGGGTATTAGGGTTAGGGTTTAAAATAAGAATTTTGGATTTGGGGGTGTGGTTTAGAGTTTCTCACAAACCCTAAATTTTTCTTAGGATTTTTCACAAACCCTTATAATTTCTTATGGTATCATACATAAGAAAAGAATGCAGAGCAGTAACTCATCACAAAGTAATTTTTTTAATCAATAATAACATACCTTCTCATTGTTCATAAGGCCTATATATAGGTTCAAAACAAATCTCAATACAAATCTCCAAAATATTCTAATGCAAAAAATAAAGTGTGCGAATTGCAAAACTAGTGCATATGACTAAAATATGCAAAAACAAATAAAATTTAAAGATAACTATACTACTGGAGTAGTCATCCTAGACGATGCATGCACTGACAGAAGCGTCCAAATCGTCTCGAAGTGATGTCCTCATCACTTATTTATGTTGTAAAAAAGGCGATATTCATAGGATTGTACATACGTATCATTATGAAAGCACTTTGGTGAAAATGTTAATTTTTCAATATAGAGTTGGCCAATATTTCTTAATTTTTTTTATGACTATATAGCCAGTGATACCTGGAGTACTATGTTCACAAATACAAAAAGAAAAAAAAAAATCATAATTTGCTTCGCCAAACCTCTGAACTAATTTCTATGTAAGAGTTAGAGGATTGAAGTGAAATTTAACCAGCTTATTTGACAACTGAAGAAGTTTCGCTAGAAGTACACTTGTTCTCTACCTCATACTACTAGTTTGATTATGTGGGCAGATGAACTTTAATCTTGAAGAGTACCTAATGATACGCTTATATATATATATATATATAACACCAATGCGTTTTGTATTTCTGAAAACAACTTACTCAAATTTTTAGTCTACGAAAATTGGCATCCAAATGCTTGTCCATTGGCATTTCCAATGCTCTATTTTCAGTCCATAGTAGGTATCTAGAGAAACTCCGATAGTGCTTAGCACTAGCCCAAGACCGTAATACCCGAGAAACCCGAGTGAAACCAAGAGAAGAAATCCTCTAAGTATGAAGAGTGATATGGAAGAATACTTAGAGAAGAGAGAATTAGAGAACTTATGAAGAACACTCTTTCTTTAACTTGCTTTTTATTTATTTGTTCAACTTGTTTACAAATGGGAGAGGAAGGAGCTATTTATAGGCTCCAAGAGTACAAAATATCTTTCTAGAACTCTCTACCATAATATCTAGATTTTATGTCTTACAATTCCTAGAATTTTCTACACAATCTTTAGATAATTATTTTATAGAATTCTCTAGAACATCTAGAGGAGGTGATAATGTTTTATGATGTTTCTAGAGACTCTCTAGAACTTGGGCTTAATTTTGGGTTTGGATTATGAACCCATAATTAATCCTAACTCAAAATCAAGTTTAATTTCAATACTCCCCCTTAAACTTGATTTTGTCAACCATACCGAGCTTCGAGCGAAGTAACTCGAATTTACTTTTTGGTAATGACTTGGTGAAGATATCTGCAACGTTGTCATCGCTTCGAACTTCCAAAGCTTCAATTGTTCCATCAAGCACCTTCTCCCTTATGAAGTGATGCTCTAACTCGATATGTTTCGTCCTTGCATGAAACACCGGATTATTAGCCAACTTGATAGCACTTTGATTATCTCCATAAATTTCAACCGGCTTATTGATTGGCTCGAACAAATCTTCAAGGAGTCTCCGAAGCCATATACACTCTTGAGCTGCGAGTGTTGACGCTTTATACTCTGCTTCAGTGGTAGACAATGACACCGTTGCTTGCTTCTTGCTGCACCATGAAACACTTGTGTCTCCACATAAGAACACATAGCCTGAAGTTGATCTTCGATCATCAAGATCTCCACCAAAGTCAGCATCTGTGAAGCCATGAAGAGAGGTCTTGGCATTGTACTTATACACCAAACCCATGCCAAGAGTTGTCTTCACATACTTCAAGATCTTCTTTGCCGCTTCTAAATGTGGTTTCCTTGGTTCTTGCATAAAACGGCTTATGAGACCTACCGCGAAGGCAATGTCAGGTCTTGTAATGGTTAAATATAGAAGACTTCCCACAAGAGAGCGATAAGGTCGAGGATCAGGTAGCAAGGACCCTTCATCGCGCTTAAGCCTTATGTTCACATCCATCGGAGTAGTACGTGTCTTTCCTTCGTGTACCCTGAACTTCTCAACAATCCTTCTTGCATAGCTTTGTTGACCGATGAAGATTCCATCCTTTACCCTTTCAACCTCCAAACCAAGAAAGTTATTCAACTCACCTAACTTCTTCATCTCAAACCTCACCGACATATCCTCTTGTAGACGAGCAATTTCAGCATCATCGTTCCCGGTGATTATCATATCATCCACGTAAAGAAGAACTACCACGCGGACTCCTCCATTCTTCTTGAAGAATAGACTTGGATCCGAATTTGATGGTACATAACCGCAAAACTGAAGGAATTGAGCAAGTTTTCCATACCATGCTCGAGGAGCTTGTTTTAACCCGTACAAAGCCTTCTTAAGCTTACACACATAATCAGGATGCTCTCGTGATTTGAAACCAAGTGGTTGCTCCATGAAGATACTCTTATCAAGCTCACCGTATAGAAACGCATTCTTCACATCTAGTTGCCATAACTTCCAACCAAAGCTTGCGGCTAAAGATAGAAGTAAACATACCGTAGTCATCTTAGCCACAGGACTGAAAGTCTCATCATAATCTTCTCCATACTTCTGAGAGAACCCCCGAGCAACCAACCTTGCTTTAAATCTATCAATGCTTCCATCCGCTTTCCGCTTAATTCGATACACCCATTTACATGAAACGGGTTGAACATCCTTGGTTTTCGGAACCAAATCCCAAGTTTCATTCTTTATAAGGGCATTCATCTCCTCTTCCATTGCGGTCTCCCACTCTTGAACACCTTTAGCTTCATCATAAGATGATGGCTCTTCTTCATCTAATGGAGCGGCAAAATAACATGAGTAAGCAGTGACAAACCTTTCATCTCTGAACCGGGCAGGCTTAACAATGTTCCTTTTAGGCCTTTGATTAGCCATGGAACCATGATCTTCATCATCATCTTCCTCTTGATTAGTGCTCCCCCTTTCACCTTGCGTCTCTTTTTCAAGACTTTCGCTCTCACTTGGCATTTGAGGAACTGGTTTATCAACCTTGAAGGAATCTCCACCTTCTTGTTCGACCAAGACTTGAGGTTGTCCATAATATGAGGAAACTTCGTCAAAGACAACATCACGAGACACGACGTACCTATGTGTCTCAGGATCCATGCACCTCCACTCTTTTCTTTGTTCATCATAGCCGACAAATATGCATTTCTTCGCCTTTGCCTCCAACTTTGTTCTCTGAGAGTCGAACACATGGACGTAGCAGATTGATCCAAATATCCTGAGATGTTTCACCGTTGGCTTCTTCCCATGAACCATCTCATAAGGAGACTTCATGTTGTTCGGACTTAGTGGCATTCGATTGATGACATATGCTGCACATCTCATGCCTTCCGCCCATAAGGCTTTAGGCAAATTCTTGTCATGTAGCCAGCTTCTACACGTTTCGCTTAGATGTCGGATCTTCCTTTCTGCTACTCCATTTTGTTGAGGTGTATATGGGCATGTAAATTCCCTCTTGATACCATGCTCTTGACAAAAAGAGAGGAACTCCTTTGACATAAACTCTCCTCCATTGTCCGTCCTTAGGGTCTTGATCTTCCGACATAACTCGCCTTCCACGGTAACCTTGAATTCTTGAAATCTTGAAAATGCTTCTGATTTTTCCTTCACAAAGTATACCCAGGTGTACCGTGAGAAATCATCAACGAACAACAACATGTAACGAAACCCGGAATAGGAGGGTGTTCTTGTTGGACCCATCAAATCGCTATGGATCCTCTCCAACGGAGCGCTGCATCGTGAAGTGGAGTTGTCAAATGGAAGCCTATGTGATTTTCCATATTGACAACCTTCACAAAGTCTTCCTTCATCTTGAATCTTCAACCTTGGGAGCCCATTAACCAAATCCTTGTTTACCATAACTTTGAGTTTAGTCATATTTATATGACCAAGTCTAGCATGCCATATAAAGACATTATCATTGGTGCTCATCTTCTCAACATATGAGTTGGAGGCCGATAAAACATATAGATCTTTAACTCGTGCTCCGGTGTGAACCACATCCGCCTTTAACTCTTTAATATTCTTTAAGAATTTGACGTCACTTGGGCCAAATAAAACGTAGTTACCTGAGTCCACCGCATTTACCACAGAGAGAAGATTCTTCCTTACTCCAGGAACATGATATACATTCTTGAGAGTTATTGGGCTTCCATCATCTCCTTTAATGACAACAGTTCCTTCCTTCTCAACGCGGTGGATTGAATTATCCGCGGTAATGATGGCTTCTTTTCCGTCATGGCGCTGAAGACTAGAAAATAACTTCTCGTCTCCGGTAATATGATGGCTACAACCAGAATCTACAATCCAATCATTTTCTAGATTTTTGGTTGTAGTGGTACCTGAAGATGCAGCCTCCACCGTGAAACATTTTCCCCATGCTTCGTCTTCAGTGTGACCCTTTGATTCCGCCATATTTGTTTCTTTCAACTTCACTCGGCAATCCTTTTTGAAGTGCCCAAGTTTCCCACACCGGTAGCACTTGAATCGCTTCTTGTCTCCCATAGAAGATCTTTCTCGTTCATCATTATTTTTTGTATCACTATCCTTGAACTTGGCTCTAAAACTTTGTTGCCTCCGAGCTACAAACGCGCTCCCCGAGTCATCATTGACTTTAACTCCCGCCATTTGCATGGCTAGTGATTCTTGCGAAGCTAGTAGATTTTCGAACTCCTCCATGGAAGGTTGTGTAGCCCATCCTTGAACTGAAGTAACAAACGGTGTATATTCGGGTCGTAAACCACGAATAATAGACCGCTTCATCCGAGCTTCTGAAATCGACTCCTCCGGATTAAGAGTATTAATCTCTGAGCAAAGGTTTTTTACCTTGATAAAGAACTCTGAGATTGAAGACTCCCCCTGCTTCGCATTCGCCAGCTCATTCTCTAATAGTTGTAACCGAGCCTCATTCTTCTTGTTGAACAATTGATCTAGCGCCTTCCATATGGAACTTGCGGATGTGCACCTTGAGACATGCTCAAATACTCCCGAGGATATTGACCTCTTCAAAGCAAACTCCGCCTTGGCATTCTTCCGTGTCCACTCCTTTGTCGCTTCCGCTGTTGCAGCATCTCCCCTTGGTGGTGTTGTGCTACTACCGCCGACGACATCCCATAAGTCCTCACTAACCAAGTATGACTCCATACATGACTTCCATAACCGGTAGTTAGATTGGTTTAAGATCTCCATTCCCAATCCAACGACACGACCCATTGATTCCATACTTAGAATAAACCAAGCTCTCTTAAACCCCGATCTTGATGAGCACAAGATTAGAATGGCTCTGATACCATGTAGAGAAACTCCGATAGTGCTTAGCACTAGCCCAAGACCGTAATACCCGAGAAACCCGAGTGAAACCAAGAGAAGAAATCCTCTAAGTATGAAGAGTGATATGGAAGAATACTTAGAGAAGAGAGAATTAGAGAACTTATGAAGAACACTCTTTCTTTAACTTGCTTTTTATTTATTTGTTCAACTTGTTTACAAATGGGAGAGGAAGGAGCTATTTATAGGCTCCAAGAGTACAAAATATCTTTCTAGAACTCTCTACCATAATATCTAGATTTTATGTCTTACAATTTCTAGAATTTTCTACACAATCTTTAGATAATTATTTTATAGAATTCTCTAGAACATCTAGAGGAGGTGATAATGTTTTATGATGTTTCTAGAGACTCTCTAGAACTTGGGCTTAATTTTGGGTTTGGATTATGAACCCATAATTAATCCTAACTCAAAATCAAGTTTAATTTCAATAAGGTAATGTATGGGATGATAGAGTTGTGAAGGGTGTAAAGGGTATGTCTTCACTTCCCATTTATTATGGATGGTATATTGGTATTCAAACTGAACAACAGGCTCAAGTATTTGTTTGCCCTAATGTAGTCAATTTGAATCTATGCCCCCTTTTTCGTTATTTGCTAAACGTTTGCATTTTTAGTGAGAATTCTTTCTTTGCCCTGTATAGTTGATTTGAAGTTTTGCCCCTTTCTCTTTAATCAGTGTTTTTGAGAGAATCTAAGAGTTGCATTCATACATGTTTCTCAAATTCCTTGCAAATCCATGCATATTTATCCCAGCATCATACTGCATTTGTACAATGAATATATATAAAGTTTCAAATTATTAACTTCCAAGAATTAAAGGAATATGTTCCCCTTGAACTTGGTCATTTATTGATTATTCTTGACGATTGATCCTAAGCATTCAAATTGACCAGGCTTAAACCCACGAAATTTCAATGTTATTTCTCTTTGTTAGTCTGCTAAAGCTGCATTTTATGTGTATTTGTAATACATGCTCATTCATCAAAGTATATAGACATTCTCCAATATCTACCCGTAGTTTTGACCATCCTATTCATCCTATCTTGTAAATTGCATTAATATAACTTCTTTCAACAATGGTTTGTTTCAATTATTATTTCCTGAAATCACATTCGTCTCCATACATAATTTCATTGAAGTTTGATGGTCATGTGGAGGAGCATGTATGAATGTCACCAAGTTCAAACTCACATAGTCCAGCAACTCACTCACCTCACTTCCTCCACTTCCTCCACCCCCACCTCGGACTCCCACCGCCAGTCCACCCTCCAGCTCGAGCTCGAGGTCGATCGTTGGCACTCGTCTTTCTGCAACCTCGTCAAATCCCAGAGAGACTACATCCACTCCTTTACTGGCTGGCTTCGCCTATCTCTCTTCCAATCCAACCACCACAGCCAACCTCTGTCCAAAAACCATCAACCTGAATCCACAAATCTCTACTCTCTTTGTGAAGAATGGTACTTAGCCCTTGATCGACTCCCCGATAAAGTTGCGTCAGAAGGAATCAAAAGCTTCTTGTCCGTCATCCATGCCATTGTCCTTCAACAAGCAGAGGAGCTCAAGCAGAAGAAAAGGTCACAATGTGCCTTCAGAGATCTTGATAAAAGGGCAAAGGAGCTTAGGTCTTTAGAGTCTAAGCATGGGGTTTACTCTACGAGCACATTGGTTACAGAAAAGAGGGCGAAAGTAGACTTCGTGAAAGTGAAGGCAGAGGAGGAGAAGGCGAAGTATGAAAAGAGCTCAGCGATCACTAGGGCAATGACTGTTAACAATCTTCAGACTGGGTTTCCAAACGTTTTCCAGGCGATAACAGGGTTTTCTAGTGTTTGCATGCAGGGTTTTGAGGGGGTTTATAATTTTCAGAGGAGGCCGGGTCAAGCTCTGGACTTGAAGCTGCTGACTTAAAGAGAAAAGTATATGAACTTGTAGTTGTAGTACAAAGTGTTGGCATTTTAAGTTATAGTTTGTTTCGAGTTGAGAGGGGGAATGTGTCTGTAAATTGTAGGTGGGATTCCTCTGGTCTCTGGTTGTTTGAAAAAAGGGCATATGCATTGGGGTTAATTGAATTTTGGATTGTTAGTTTGTGATCCAAGATATTGAATCAGGTAGCGTATTAGGATTTTGGATTGTTAGTTTGATGATGGGTTTATATTTATGTGACTATGAAAGATGTGATGGTATTTTAGCTTTGGCTTCCTTTGAATTTATACGCCATTTTTCATTAGTTATTTCTGATATAATATATTTATTTGTTGCTGTTGATTTCTGGTGTGGTTTCTGGTGTGGGAGCAAACAATCTCAAAGATTATGGAAAGAGTTTTCGGTAGAAAAAAATTGATTACCTTGTTACCGTGGGGGAGAGGGGTATTTATAGTCGCCTTAGGGATCCGTTTCGAGATAAGGATAAATCTCTACTTCCCAGTGTTGATGGATGAGTTGGGGAGTTTCAACTCGTTTCATGATAAAAAGTGGTTAAAACCGCATCTTAAGGATAATCAAAAATTTGAATTACACTTTATCCTTCTGAATTGGTTTGGAACGAGTTGGTACCTGTATCCAATAGGACAGATCTATTTATGGGTTATTGAGCTTTGAAGAAGAAACCCATTTCTCATTTCGGATCTGTTTGTAGGTGAAATTATCGTTTTACCCCTGAGAGCTTTAAGATTCGTGTCCAATTTGAACGGTCCCGATTCGGTTCTATTTTTAGCCATATCATTATTTATGTACATTTTTCTTATTCATTGGGTTGTAGCTGCCTGCTTGAACCGGGGGGGGGGGGGGGGGGGGGGGGGCGGGGCTATGAATTAGTGCTTTTATTTTGTGGGGAGATTGCCGGAGGCGGTGGTGGAAGCGATGGTTGCATAATGAGGTGAAGAGGATATAGAGGAGGTGACATTGGTTGGCCCATCGAGGTTTCTAAAAGGATTTTATCTTCATGCAGTCTCTTTTCTACTATCTTTCTTTGCACTATTATTAGTTGAAGTATGCTGATTGGTCCTCCTCTATTGGCTATCTATTAGAGAAAATGTAGCCGTTACGTTAAAAACATGGGTATATGGAAAATATAGAAATAGCGAATAGGGGTAGCGCCGCCGGAATCGTGAATACTCATAAAATGAGTTTTTTTTGAAACAACGAAACATGATATACCGTCTGAAGATTTGCGGAAGAAAGCGGAAAAAAAATTGAAGGACGACAGATCATCTGCCTGATCTACCGTCTGATCATTTTTTTTTTTTTTTAAATCGCCCGTCCGATGGCAGATCAGGTAGATAAGTGTAAAAATAAATAAACTTTTTTTCATATTAAAAAAATCGCCCACTTATGATGAATTTAATTTATTTTTATTTTTTTCCTCAAGCGGCAGATCATTTACTCACTTCATTTTTTTTTTCTTTTTTCAAATGGCAGATCATATGCCGTTCGAAAGTTTCCCAATTAAATAATTTGTCTCAGATGACAAATCCTATACCGTTCGACTATAAAACGGTAAATCATATTCCGATTTCTAAAACACGGATAAAGTCATTTCCTCTGCCAAATATAATCGTCTCCTATTCATTCGAAACCTAAAAAATAAGTATATATAGACAATAACTACAGAGGATTTTTTCTTCAAATATACATTTTTTTTTTGGATATAGATGCTCTCTCCGTTTTGCATATCTCACATGATGGGAGCCTAATATTTAATAATACTTATCAGTCTCTCGAAAGAAAAGAAAAAAATTCATGTGAAATGCAAGGATTGTCATTATTTCCGAAAGGAGTGAATAATGATGACCAATAGTATCGAATTTGGGCATCTATATAATAAATTACAAAGAAAGCTATCAAGTGGCTCACAATCACTTCCCCACAAAATCAAAGGTCTATATCAAACTTCACAAAACACATTTTTTTTCCAAAATTTCAAACCCCAAAACCAAAATTTTTCCCCTAAAAAATTCATTACTTTATTACTATCTCTCTCTTCTCTCTTTACTTTTTCGTATTTCTCTATTTCTCTCTCTCTCTCTATCTCTCTATCTCTTTCTCCCATTCTTTCTTTATTTACTTAGAAATTTTGATTTTAAGATTTTGGTTTTGTAAAATTTCAGAATTTTTAATAGCAAATATCTCTTCAACAATTAAATTTCATTATTTTCCACACTTAAAGTTCTAAGAAGTTAGATTTTATACCCCCATTTATAATTATTTTTCAACATATACTAATGGAAACATAGACTTTATTTATAACTAATTTTTGTCATACTATTCAAACTTGAGCTACATAATTATTGTTTTACTGTTTACATGGTTTTTCGGGTTTTGTATCGTTCCGAAGACGTGTCGTAGGCACGTGCCCACGGGCAAATCTAGTACCAAACAAAATAGCATGTGCCAAATACCTCTAAAAACATCAGCTTAATAAATTAGTGTAATAATGCTGCACATGTCGTGACAATTCTTGACGTTCTTTCTATTAATCTTTAACTAGTATTATACACGTGCTGTGCACGTGGGAAAAATTGGGGGATAAAAAGGGCAAAAAAAATTCTACCAGCACGTGCATTGTACGGGTTGGGATATGGACAAATTACATTAAGGCCTTCTCCCATTATAGTAGTAGAGATATTATAATAGAAGGTCTTAGTGTCATTTGTCAATCTACCAATACGTGCATCGCACGTGCATAACTACTATAAAGAAGGTCTCATGTTCGAGTCGTCACTATGTCAGATTTTTTACTTTAATTTTTTTTATATATTAAACATGCATCATAAGTGTAAGTTACTATTCATTTATCTATCTATAATATAATATATTTACTTACTATTTAATGGAAGAGTTTGTCACAAATAAACAATTTTAAATTTTTTTTTGTCACAAAAGAAACACCACTTTTGTCACTAAACAAACATGTACATCGCACGTGCAACTCCAAATCTATTTTTCAACACCTGTATCGCACGTACACATCAAAGTTTTTCCTTCTTAATTTAAAAAAAAATACATGTATTGTCCGTTCAACTCCATTTTTTAAAAATTAAGGCATTCATCGCACGTGCTAATTACTGTTGACTTACGTGTATTGCATGTTTAACTCCAACTCTTTATCAAACGTGCATCGCACGTGAAAAATGCTAGTGTGACTTAAAAGGGACCGCCAATTCCACATTTATCACCATCCCACCTTCCTCAGTTCTAATTTCAAAGAGAAGGAAGGTGTGGGATGTTGACGCCCGAATAATTTTCTTCGGGTTGGCACAAACAAAGGGAAAAAATGAGGGGAGGGAAAGGTGAGATGGTGACCCTCTTTTTCCTATAAATATGAACTTCAGGGGAGGTGGAGAAGCCGGTTCAAAATAACCAAAAGCAAGGTAAGAAGAACAAAATCTTTTTTTCTCTTTTGAACCTTGCATAAGAGAGTATGATTAGACTATCTTTTTGAGTGTTTTTTGTGCGTGTGTAAGATATAGTGAGTGCATTTCTTGTATTCTCCCCTTCTGCTATAGTGAAATCTCCATCCTTTTCGTACATGAACGCAGATCAATTTTGACTGAACCACATTAAACCTTGGTTTCTTCTTCTTGTGTTGTGCCTATGTCTCTACCAAACTCATTATCTACATTTTGCAAACTACTATCATTTAAGAAACCTCACCAATTTTCTAACAAACTGATATCAGAACAAGGTTTTTTTTAGATAACGGATGGACTAACGACACCAGCCTGCAAACAAATTTTTTAAACAACGAGAACCAAACAAAGGTAAATTTTACAAGCGAAAAAGAGGCGCAACCACCAAAAAGGAGCCAAACACAGCAAAGAGGCTATTTGCCATAGGCTACACCAATACACTCAATAAAATTCGGAATTAGAATAAACACAAACGAGAACTAGCACTAAAAAATGCCAAACAATATCTGCCAGCAAAGGAATGCAGCCCGCAGCCTAACCCACAGAGCAGTAACACAACAATGCCATCATGCTTGCCCGACCACCTCAACCTCATCCTGAAGCCAGGAGACCGGGGGCTGTAGCTGACAAACACGCTAGCAAAGCTACTCAAAAGAAGCTCCAAAACCGCTATAACCACCATAAATAGGGATGACGGCATCTCTCAAGAAGCACCTGGAGAAAAGAACACAGGAGAAAAAAGGGGAAGCCAGTAACCAGGCATAAAAACACAAGTAATACCAAAACATCAGTGTATGAACCACAACAGTAGGCCACCCATCTGAACAACCCAAAAAGCCCCAGAGGACCACAACCAGAAGGCAACATAAAGCCACAACAAAAGTGCCTAAACACATCGATAGGAAACCTGCACCAGAGGGAATTCCACACCCAGGCCAACCAAAAAACATAACCAAAGTGGCCAAAACAAATCGATGGTCACCTGGTACATAAGAGTACACAATATGGTCCTCAAAAGAAGAACGAGCATAAGGAAAACAGTATTGACTAAAAGTGGAAACTCAAAAGAGAACATGAACAACAGTAGGTACATGCAACTAAAAGCATAACAGGAAAAAATAGAGGTAAGAACAAGTAGGTGCTTTGGACCCAGCATGGAGTCCTGGTATGAACCTGGCTTGAAAGGAAACGAGCCCAACCAGTAGTATTCAAAAGGAAAGATGCCAATGGAAGCACTTGTACTGACGCAGAAATTAGTTCTTCAAAAGAAGTCATACGCGCCAGTTAGAAGACAGAATACAAACATGAAAAAAATAACAAAATCATAGGAAAAAAACTCCAAACTGCGCAAAAAAGGAAACAAATAACTAGAGAATGATATTAGTAAAATTATGAGAAGAGAACACAAGGAAAGCTTCGTCAAGAGTTTCCAAATAAGAAGTACGAGATTTGGACGAATTATGAGGGGAAGCCCAGATTTAATAAAGAAAATGAAATCCTGTATTAAAGCCTGAATCGACTTCTTAGAATGAGAAAAGATCCGATCATTATGCTCTCCCCAAACAGTCCAAATTAAGGCCATCATCGCTAAATTCCTGGTAGGCCTAAAATGTTTGTTAACACAGAGAAGCCTCCAAGAGCTCCACCAATCAGGGATGGAGGAAGGCACACCTTGGACTTGCCACGCTTTCCTACTAAGAGCCCAAAAAGGTCGCATGAACTCGCAATTAAGGAATAAGTGTTGGGCATCCTCATCCTCAAAGAGGTAGAAGGGGCACTTCTGATCGAGTGCCATATATCTGTGGTTGAGAGCTACTACCGTAGGCAGCTTGCCAGGGATAGTCAACCAAGTCAGAATTTAAACTTTAAGGGGGGCAACACAGCTCCATATAACCTTGGATAAAGGAGAAGTAATTCCCCCAGAGTTGAGGAAATTATAGCAAGACTTGACCGTTTATGAGCCCGAACCGTCCCACCTCCAAGTAATACCATCCTGAGGATGCCAATTGTAAGTACGAAGAAGTGCATGCAACCTGTGATACCGAGGGAAGAGAGCCAAAGGGAGAGCCTGCTTAAAAGGGATATGCCATAACCTACGATTATTCGAGAAGACGAAATAATCATGAACCGTAGAATGTGGGTTGGAAGTGAGGGAAAATAAAAAGGGGAATTCCGATGCAATTTTGTTGCTACCCATCCACAAATCCGTCCAAAATTTAACGGAGAACCCCAACCCACAATGTTTCTGCAAACCACACTTAAACGGTTCGCTCACCTTCCACACCCCTTTCCAAAAAGGGAAAGCGGCAGAGGAGATCAGACGTGGAAAATCCCAAATCGGATGACGACAATGGTATTTACGGATCACTAGCTTACACCAAGAGCAATCTTGTGATTGGAGGGCTTTCGAAGAGGGCTAAATTTTGATTCCCAAGGTTGATAATACCAAGCCCTCCTTCCAGCTTGGATTTTCAAGTCAAATCACATTTACAGAGATGCTTACCAGCTTAATAAGAGGAAGACCCAGACCACAAAAAGTTTTTGCTAATCTTGTCAATCCACTGGATAACCCAGGACGGGACGAAGTAAAAGGACATCATATACAAAGGGATAGAGGAAATGACGGAATTCACTAGCACAAGTCTACCTTCTCTAGACAGATGACGACCAGACCAGACATTAAGTCTCGATTCGATCTTATCGACCATAGGAATCCAATCGTCTTTGTGAAGTTTTCCCCATCTTAGAGGGATACCAAAGTAAGATATAGGGAAAGAAGTGGTCGAACAATAAAAAAATTATGAAATTTCCGCTTGACGATCGATGGACCCACCCATCCAAAGAACATAAGTTTTGCTGAAATTGATAGTTAAACCAGAAGCCTGTTCGAAGAAGTAAAGAAGAAGCTTAAGATTATGCAGAGTGATACCATTGGGTTTAGCAAAGAGGATAGTGTCATCTGCGTATTGCAGATTGAGAACCCCTCGAAACCCTAGGAAACCACCTAAACCTTCAACAATGTTGCTTTCCCATGTTCTTAGGAGCATCCTGCTAAAGACATCCGCTACTAGAGTGTAACCCCTGTTTTCATAGATACGTATTTTTTGTGTGTGTATTTTTGGTATTTCAATTTTTTGTAAATCAGTTTTCTGCTTTCAAATTCTTTTTGTTATAATGTATTTTTGAATCTTCCATTAAAGCCTATTTTTTATCAATAATTTTATTTGTAACTATTTTCTATGATTTTTATACAAATCTTATTATTGATATTATTACCTTGATTTCTATTATTGTTACTATTACTGTTATTATTATTACTATTATTATCTTTTATTATTTTTCTTATAATTATTATTGTTATCGGCATTATTATTATTAGTGTTATTTTTAATACTATCATTATTTTATTGTTATTATTATTATTGTTACTATCAGTATTATTTTGTTAGTGTTATTAATTGCATTATTATTATTTTATTTTTGAGTAATGCTAGAGCCACTACCAATTTCACTACATTTCTCTTCACTACCTTAGATGGCACACTCCAATAGGGAGGGGATGATAGAGTAGGTGGGAGAACTCTCCAATAGGAGTATGCCACCTAAGGTAGTGAAGGAAATGGTAGTGAAATTGGTAGTGGCTAAAGCATTACTCTTTATTTTTAGCATGAACATACTCTAATTTATCTAATATTTTTATAATTAATTTCTATTAGATTTAACACCCTAAATCCTATTTATTTTTCCTATTAGATTTTAAAACCCTATTACACTTTAACCCATACCCATTTCTCTACCTGCTAACCCAATAAACCCCCCAAACCCAATACCCAATTTATCCTAACCCATAACCCTATACTGTTTTCACCTTAACCCTATATTCTCAACCTTAGCCGTCTTATTTTTCCTCCACCTTTTCATCTTCTTCCTCTTGACTCCCGACCTCCAAAACCCCTGTACCCCCGACCACCATCTCTCCCTCACCCTCCAGTGTGCTCCCCGACCTCCTCCGCCTCTCTCCTCCTTTCCTCCGCAGCAGCGATTTCAGCAGTCGATAGCGCTGCGCTGTTGCTTTCCCGAAGCCACAGCAGTCAACGCTCCCCAACATCGCTTCCTTGCCTCCTTCCGGCATTGCAACAGCCTGCAGCGCCCCCTGCCTCCTCTCGACGATGCAGCCCAGCACCCCCACGTTCCCCTGCTCTGCTCTCCTTCTTCCCGACGTCAGTAGCAGCATCCAGCATCGCCCGTTCAGCCAGCGCGACCCCGGTCCGCCTGCCCCACCGCTGGAGCCAAGCCAGAGCCGAAACCCATTGCATGTTTGCTGTTTGATCAAGGTTTTGATTGGGTGAATTATGGACCGTCCGATCTCCTCTTGATCGTCATGATCATGATAATCGTCAAGCTTCCTTTGATCGCAGCCGTTCGATCGATCGATCTTGATCATCATCATCATCTTCATCATCAGGGAGATTTGGACCATCTGATCTTTCTTCATGATTGTGATCATCATCATCTTTTGGATCTCAGCCATCCGATCACCATGATCTTGATCTCCATCAAGATCCGTGCCGATCCGATCCATCTGATCTCGATCGTTGATCAACGCCCTCATCCAATCAAGACAAGTATCTTCTTGTACAATTTGTTATTCTAGTACAATCTCTTATTTGAAAATACTGCATGTAGATCGTAGTTGCGACTCTCTTCTTGGCTTATCGTTTGATGATCTTATTTTACTCCTTATTAATTCTATGATCATAAGAATCACAATCTTTCATTGATATATTCGTTTCACAAATTATTGGATCCATTTTATCTCCTAAATTTCTTGAACACATAAAACTAAGAACCACCATGACTTGTGGATGCATGTGGTATAATGTATGTGTTGATCTTACCTTTCTTTGAGTTGAAAAATAAATATGACTTGCTGATTTGATATCCATTACATCCTATTTGTATCATACTCTAACATAGACTCATACTAGTCATTTATCATGCCACTCTTATATAAAAGAAATTCACATATGCTGTTATTCCTGTCTTTGCTTGCTATTTCGACCCTGATAACATCAGAATCTGAGTCCTAAACATGAAATGTAGCCTCAGATGTCTAGTTTACTACCCTTTTGACGGAATTGAATTCCGAGTTATGGTTTGTGAGTTATCGCAGTTTTACTGCTGCTGTGTCTGAAATCGCAGATTCATAAAAACTAATGTATCACTTTGTTTTACAATTAATTTAACCATACCACATGTAAGATAATGACTTGAAATTTTGCATGCTAATACTAGACACACTATAGAACAATCCTTTATTTTTCTGAAATTAATTAATGAAGTTTCAAACCTGTTTCATATGTATAAACTTAGTTTTACAAATTCTGGCTGAACACAAATTTTGTGTAGTTTGCTGTTTTGACACCTGATGCTATAACTTTTATGTATCTTGTTTATATGCGCTGAATTCGATAGAGATTCTAGTTTCTAGACCTTCTGACGGATCCAGATTTGCATTCTTGTAGTGGTGGGAATTTCAGTTTTGGTGCAGCAACGTCATGTTGTCCAGATTTGGAATTCTCGTCGTTCTTAATATTTTGATTTGTTTTGACCCTCGAACATGTCTCCTACCTAGCCTAGACTTGTTCCATGTTTTTGATCATGTATACTTGACCTGTTTCACATACTTTCATGCTTGTTTGATGATAATAATAATTAATAAGCCGGGGTTAAAGGAAATACCATAGTAGTGAACAATATAGATAAGTATACTCGGAAGAGGGCCGTATTTTCCAGTACTTGGTTCATGAACTTGTTGTATCTTGAGCGTGTTCATGAACCCATTACTTGGCTTATGAACTTGTTGTATTTTTAGTGCATTCACGAACCCACTGTCTGGTTCTTGAACTTGTTAGTGCATTCACGAACTTGTACTTGGTTCGTAAACTTGTTACATTATTTTTGTATCCACAAACTTTGCTTACTTGATACTTGATGCCTGAGTACACTGTCCTATAAAATCTACCACTAGGTCTAAAAGTAACTTGTTTGTAAGTAGCAACAATGTGATAAATAGTTGGGGCGCATGAAGTGCTACCTAGATAGAATTAAACATTAGACTTGAGAATAACTTGTTACTTATTCACACTTAACACCTGCCTTACTTGATACTTGTTACTCGATACTTGTTACTTGATGCTTGATACAATTACATGCTAACTTGTCACTTGTTCCACTAAATCCTGTTACTTGAGTTGTCTTACTTGCTAGCTAGTCTCTTAAACTTCACTACTTGTTGCATCCTTATCAAATCATGTTGTATACCCTTGATTCCATATCTTGTTTCATATTTTTATTGCACTTTTTTTCATACCCTTATTTGTACTACTTGCTGACCTAACTTGCACTAAGGGCGTTTGTCTTTGTTTTCTCTATTTTTCCTTTTATATTTATATATACAGACTTTGGAGACGAGTTGTCTGCTGGAATTGGTGAGCAAACGTTCTAGGCTTCGCTTGGAGAAAAACTTGCTTTAATTATCTTGTATTTGAGTTTATTTTATTTTGTTACCTCTTGAAACTTGTAACGGGCTTGTAGTCCCGAAGTTTTTACTTTTGACCCAGATCTTGAATTTATTTGGGATAATTATATTTTGTTCAATTGTTTTATGTTGATTAATAAATTATTCATGCATGCGTGGTTGAATATATTTTGCTATATTTCTTGTTATGATGCTGAGTCGATCCGACAGCTTATGAATGATGAAAATCATTTGCTGGGTTTTGTCACGTACTCGTATTCCGTATTCCTTTTGGGAAGCGGGGCGTGATAGAGAGAGAAGAGAAAAGAGGAGATAGGGTCTCCTTGACGAAGACCCCTCTTACGAATAAATTTATTACTTTCAACCCCATTGATAATGATGGAGGAGGTCCCGGAGAAAAGACTGGACTTAATTCAAGAAATCCACCTTGGACCGAAGCCGTGGTGTAGAAGGATTTCAAAAAGAAAATCCCAATGGACTTTATCGTAAGCTTTCTCAAAATCTACTTTAAGGAGAATTCCTTCAGACTTAGACGAATGACAACCCGAAATGATTTCTTGAGCGCAAGCAACGCTGTCTAAGATAAAACGATCTTTCATAAAACCGGATTGCGCTGGATCGATAAGAGGAGAAATACTCGATTTTAGTCGATTAGAGAGAACTTTCATAATGATTTTTTATATGGGTTGGATGACGTGGCCCCTCCTGGGCCACAAGATCCCCTCAAAATGCGCGCACCTCCAGATCATCCAGATCCGCCACGTCAGCACTGGAAAACCGCCTAGGCCTCTACCACGTCAGCCCGAAAACCGCCCAGGCCCTTGCCACGTCAGCCCTATACCGTCTGGGTTTCCACCGCTTCAACCCCACGGGCAACCGGGTCCAGACCGGGCCCCAAACGGGTCCAGACCCAGTTGGGTTCTCCTATAAATACTAGACCCCTACCCCTTGATCCAGGTAATCAATCTTTTCCCACTCAAACCCTAGTTACTGTTACTCTCTCTCAGTAGCTGACTAGATCGTCGGAGGGTCTGCCACTGGGACCAACCCCGGTGTTCCTAGACCGTCTGCAGGTACACGAGACCTCAAATCCGAGCCGAGCATCCAGCCTCCACCTCACTACCACCTACCTCCGTGCCGTTCACCCGGCCGATGGTCGTCTGCATAGGAGCTTCTTCTATCAATACAAATCGAGTAAGAACTCACACCTGGAGCATCCACACGCCTCCCAAAAACAAACCGCATCAGGTTGGCACCATCTGTGGGAAATTCTCTATTACAGACACCGACCCGAGCTCCACCGTCAACGGTGTACAGTCAGTCCGAGCTCACATGGCACCTAAAGCCACGAAAATTGTTACCTCTGCACGTCGGCAGGACGTCCCTCCACGGGGCATCGCTACTGATGCTCAGGGATCCAACCATCCGGGGGTCAGTCACCCACATCAATCGAGTGCCTCCCGTCCGATCCAGTCTGACCTGCGGGGGGTAATCCTGAACCGACAGACTAGCCGCAGCAGGGGAGGAACCGCTTCCAACTCGGCTCCAAACCGTCCAAAACCTCCGTCCCAAGGGCGGGGGCCGGCGCTCAGCCGTATCGATCAGCAACAGTTCGCTCAACCAAACCGAGCCGAGCGGGCCCCGGTCACTCACCAGGAGTTCCAAGACTTCCGGAGGGAAATCCTGGAGGCCATCCGGGGAACCCCTGTCGATGAGAACATCCACCATTCCCATATCCCGTCGGATGCCGAGGCCAGCGTGACTCGCGTCCCATCTATCCAGCCAGAGTATGACATTGACCTCCTGAAGCGCCTCCAAGAAATGGAAGACCGACTCGACAACTTCGGCGATGGTGGCCCAAGGACAGCTCAGGGGTATAGGCCCATCGACCTCCTTTCTCCGCCCTCATCCTACAGGCGGAGATACCCCAGAATTTTTGTCCTCCCCAGTTTGAGACCTATGACGGTGATGGCGATCCTACTGATCACATGGAAGGCTTCAAGACCCTCATGATGATTCACAGCGCACCGGATCCCCTCCTGTGTCGAGCCTTTTCCGCCACCCTCCGGAGTCCGGCCCGGGAATGGTTCTCCAAGCTCACCCCTGGCTCCATCTACTCCTTCGATCAGTTAGAGGGCAACTTCCTTGCCCACTTTGTCACCAGCCGAAAGGCCGAAAGGACAAGTGCGTCCCTGCTTGGCCTCCGGCAGAAGGAGGGGAGTCGCTCCGAGTGTTCATTCGGAGATTCACCACTGAGGCAAGGTTGGTCTCCTCCCTCGACCCTGGCATTGCGTCAGCCGCCTTCCGACACAACGTCCGACACGAACAGTTGAAGGCTCCCCTGGCAAAGAAGCCCCCGGATGACTTTCCCGACCTCCTCAACCGGATCGAGAAGTACATCCGGGCCGAAGAAGCCCTAAACCCAGAAGAGCCTAAGGAGGTTCCCAAGGAGGGAAAACGGAAGGCCGAAGAGGCTGAACCAGTAAAGAAGGCTTCAAGAGACCCGGGCGCCATGAAGAAGGTTCCGCCGGTCCCTCGCTTCGAAAGGTACACCCTTCTGATGCAGAATGTATCCACCATTCTTTTGGCAATCGAAGACAGGGATCTCGTGCAGTTCCCCCCTCGACCGTCCAATAACACCAGCAAGAAGAGGGACCAGCGGTTCTACTACCGCTTCCACCGGGACAACGGGCACGACACAGATCATTGCCGTGTCCTGAAGGACGAAATTGAGGCCCTCATTCAACGAGGGTACCTCCGAGAATTCAAAAAGGAAGGCACCCGGGAATAGAGGGACACCAGAAACAGGAGGGATTCCCCCTCCTCCTCGAGCACCCCGACAGCGCCCCGAGCACAATTCAGAACCCGAGGAGCCCAAGGAGCCCGAAGGTCAGGCAATCTTACATTACGTCCATGGAGGGCCCATGGGAAGGGAATCCAACACTTCCCGCAAGGCATTCGTCCGGGATGTCAACACTGTCCAGGGCCCTCTCTCCCCCCAAATCCAGTAACTCCATGTTTCTTTCTCGGGGGAGGACCTGGAGGGAGTCCGGCTCCCTTACTGTGACGCACTTGTCATCAGCCTCAGCATGGCGAACTTTGATGTCCGGCGAATCCTCGTGGACAATGGGAGCTCGGTCAACATTCTATTCCTGGGAGCATTCGAGAACTTGAAGTTCTCCCGTGAGAAGCTAAAGCCGGTCGGATACACCTTACACGGATTCTCCGGCATCCCAGTAACAATAGAGGGGATCGTCACCTTAGACATCACGGTAGGCACAACCCCAAACAGAATAACTGAGTCCATGGACTTCATGGTTGTGAATGTCAAGGCAGCCTACAACGCCATACTCGGCCGTCCGGGGCTCTGCTCCCTCCAGGCGGTTCCCTCGGCCGACCACCAGAAAATGAAATTCCCTACTAACACTGGTGTCGGAGTTGTCCGAGAAAATCAAGAAGCAGCCCGTTCGTGCTACATGACGGCGATCGGGAGCTGTGTATTTTCCCTCGATGTCATCGAGCTGGAGCCCGAAAGGACCCAGCCAGAACCAGAGCCGGCGGACGAGCTAGAAGATGTCTCGTTCGAGACAGGGGATGCGTCGAAGCACTTCTGAGTAAGTTGCTCCCTCGCGCCCGACCTCAAGAACGCCCTGATCGGCTGCATTCGCCGCAATGTCGACCTCTTCGCCTGGAAGTCCTCTGACATGTCCGGGATCTCCAAGGATCTCATCATGCACAAACTCAGTGTGATTCCCAGGTCGAAACCAGTTGTCCAAAAGTGGTGCAAGTTCGCTCAGGAGCGACAGCAGGCAGTAAACACAAAAGTGGACAAGCTATTGTCCGCGCATTTCGTACAAGAGGTCAGCTACCATGAGTGGCTGGCGAACGTCGTCATGGTCAAGAAGGCGAGCAGGAGTTGGAGGATCTGCATAGATTTCACCAACCTCAACAAGGCATGCCCCAAGGATCTGTTCCCTCTCCTCAGCATTGATATCCTGATCGATGCCACCTCGGGCCACGAGCTCTTATCCTTCATGGATGCCTTCTCGGGCTATAACTAGATCTGGATGTTTTCGCCCGACATTGCCAAGACATCCTTCATCACAGACCGGGGACTGTACTGCTATCGGGTTATGCCCTTCAGGCTGAAGAACGCCGGTGCCACCTACCAGAGGCTCGTCAACCGAGTCTTCAAAGATCAAATCGGACGTAACATGGAGGTATACCTCGACGACATGCTCATCAAAAGTCAGCAGGGACAGGACCACGTCGCCGACCTGGAAGAGGCCTTTGGGGTCCTTCGAACCCACAACATGAGGCTCAACCCGGTGAAGTGTGCCTTCGGCGTCTCCTCGGGGACGTTCTAAGGGTTCATCGTCAGTCAGTGCGGCATCGAGGCGAACCCCAAAAAGATCCAGGCCATAATAAACATGGCCCCTCCCAGGAACGTCAAAGAAGTCTAGAGGCTAACGAGGAGACTGGAGGCCATCGGCCGTTTTCTCTCCAAGTCTGGAGAGAAGTCCCTTCCATTCTTCAAGGCGCTGCGCGGCACCGGAGGGTTCGAGTGGGGTACTCAGCAGCAAGAGGCCTTCGTCCAGTTAAAGGAGTACCTCGCCAACCCTCTTCTCCTCAGCAAGCCCGAACCAGGGGAGCCACTCTGGCTCTACCTTTCCGCTTCGGAGAAGGTGCTCAGCGCCGTCCTTGTTCGGGAAGAGGAAGGAGTCCAAAAGCCCCTGTACTATGTGAGCAAGGTCCTGCTCGACGCCGAGACCAGGTATTCTAGGATGGAGAAAGTAGCATACACCTTGGTCATGGCCGCGCGAAAGCTCCGTCCTTACTTTCAGGTGCATTCAGTCCAGGTACTCATGGATCAACCCCTGAAGGCCGTGCTCTATAAGCCCGAGAGCTCTGGTCGACTAGTCAAATGGTCGATTGAACACAGCCAGTACGACATCGGCTATCAACCAAGAACAGCCATCAAAGGGCAGGCCCTCGCCGAGTTCATCACGGAATGCACCATCTCCAAGCAACCCACAAACCAGGAAGTTGACCAGACGTAGGAAGTTTACGTCGACGGCTCCTCTTGCGAAGCAGGGAGTGGTGCGGGCATCATTCTTAGGGGTCCTGATGGTTTCCTCCTTCAATACTGCCTCCGCCTCAACTTCCCGGCCTCTAACAACGAGGCTGAATACGAGGCCATGATCGTCGGGCTCATCCTGGCTCATTAGGCCGGTGCCAGACAGATTAGGGCCTTTAGTGACTCCCAACTCGTGGTCAACCAGATCACCAGGGAGTACGAGGCCCGTGACGATTGGATGATCAGGTACTTGGCCGTGGTCCAATGCCTATTAATGTCCTTCGACAAATCGGCTGTCTTGAGGATCCCCCGAGAGCAGAATGCCCAGGCCGATGCCCTGTCAAAATTAGCTTCCTCATCCTTCGAAGGTCTCGACCGCACGGTCCTGATCAAAATCCTGTTGAAGCCAAGCACAGACTTCCCGGAGGTTCTCTGCATTGAGGACGGAGCTCCTCCCGATGACTGGACCACTCTTATCAAGAAATTCCTGGTCAAGGGAGAGCTTCCCGAAGACCGGGCTGAAGCGAGGCAGATCAAGATCCGATCTGAAAGATCGCGGTCATCAATGCCACCCTCTTCAAAAGGTCCTATACAACAATGGATGGTAGACCCTACCTCCACTGCCTAACCCCAGACGAAGCCAAGTATGCCCTCAAGGAACTGCACAAAGGGATCAGCGGTTGCCACATGGGCAGCCGTTCGCTAGCATGGAAAGCATTAAATCACGGGTACTACTGGCCCACTATGCTGCAAGATGCCCTCGCCCTAGTGAAGAAGTGCGGCCCCTGTCAACGGTTTTCTCATATGAAGAGGGCTCCACAGGAGAACCTCCGCTCAATGGCCAGTCCGACCCCCTTTGCAATATGGAGGATGGATTTGGTGGGCCCATTTCTAAAAGCAACGGGCCAACGAAAGTTCATCATTGTGGCGATCGAATACTTCACTAAGTCGAGGCAGAGCCATTAGCAACGATCACCGAGCGACAGACCCAGCAGTTTTTCTGGAAACACATCGTCTGTCGGTTCGGGATTCTGCAGGTGCTCATCACAGACAATGGGACTCAATTTGCAGGTAAGCATTTCTGCAAGTTCTGCGCAGACCTCGGGATCTAACAGCGCTTCTCCTTAGTATGCCACCCCCAGTCCAACGGTCAGGCCGAGAATGCAAACCGCCAAATCCTCGACGGCATTAAGAAACGACTTGATAACTCTTCTAAAGGGTTATGGGTCGACGAGCTGCTAAGCGTTCTCTGGGCCCACCAGACAACAAAGAGAATCCCCACAGGAGAATCACCTTTCAGTCTGACATACGGCACGGAGGCAGTCATTCCCTTGGAGATCGGGATCCCTTCACTCCGAATCATGGCTTTCGACGAGGCCGCTAACTCCAAACAGCTGCGAGCCGACCTGGACCTCATAGACGAGGTCAAGGAGAAGTCCGCCATTAGAAGAAGCATCTACCAACAAAGGATTAAAAAGTTCTACAACAAGAAGGTGCGTCCCACCGACATCAAATTCGGAGACCTCGTTCTCCGAAAACTGGCGGTATCCAATCCCGGCCAGAAATAGAAATTAGCCCCAAACTGGGAGGGCCCTCACAGAGTATCAGAGATCATGCGCCCAGGGACGTACCGCCTGACCAACCCAGAGGGCAAGGCCATCAAGAGGCCCTGGAATGCGGAGCACCTCATCAAGTTCCTAGGAGGAGATTAGCTTCCATCATGTAAATTATCAAGAATGTATTCGGCACATCGTGCCTTGTTTTTTCTGAAAATCCAGTATGATGTAAATATGCCAGCTTTCTTAAAACAAGTTTGTGGCTTCGTATTTTATTCTCAATAAAAAATGTCTCGAGCTCGGTGCTCGGATAGCATCGCGAGCCAGAAAAGCTTCTCTTACAAGCTTGGGGTCTGGCGCTCGGATAGCATCGCGAGCCAGAAAAACTTCTCTTACAAGCTTGGGGCCCGGTGCTCGGATAGCATCGCGAGCCAGAAAAGCTTTTCTTACAAGCTTAGGGCACGGCGCTCGGATAACATCTCGAGCTAGAAAAGCTTCTCTTACAAGCTTGAGGCCCGGTGCTCGGATAGCATCGCGAGCCAGAAAAGCTTTTCTTACAAGCTTAGAGTTCGGCGCTCGGATAGCATCGGGAGCCAGAAAAGCTTCTCTTACAAGCTTGGGGCTCGGTGCTCGGATAGCATCGCGAGCTAGAAAAGCTTCTCTTACAAGCTTGGGGCCCGACGCTCGGATAACATATCGAGCCAGAAAAGCTTCTCTTACAAGCTTGAGGCCCGGCGCTCGGATAGCATCGCGAGCCAAAAAAGCTTTTCTTACAAGTTTAGGGCTCGGCGCTCGGATAGCATCGCGAGCCAGAAAAGCTTCTCTTACACAATTTTCCCAAAAATAAGTGCGGGAGCTCGGCGTCAACCTCGAGTAAGGCGGAGGCTTTCTGCAAAGCACCCCGACCTTAACGCTCGGCGACGATACGTGGCTACACCCGTTACTGGCTTTCTTCCCGGTGTGGGAGCTCGGCACCTGTCCCTCGCATGGTTTGGGCTTCTTCAAGCCCATCAACCTATGCGCGAGGCGACCACCGCCAGCTACACCTGTGCCGTCTCTCCTGATAACAAGTGCGGGAGCTCGGCATCGACCTCGAGCAAGGCGGAGGCTTTCTCCAAAGCACCCCGACCTTAATGCTCGGTGATGACCCGTGGCTATGCCCGTTTCTAGCTTTCTCCCCGGTGTGGGGGCTCAGCACCTGTCCCTCGAATGGTTTGGACTTCTTCAAGCCTATCAACCTATGCGCGAGGTGACCATCGCCAGCTACACCTGTGCCGTCTCTCCTGAGAACAAGTACGGGAACTCGGCATCGACCTCAAGCAAGGCGGAGGCTTTCTCCAAAGCACCCCAACCTTAACGCTCGGCGACGGCCCGTGGCTACACCCGTTACTGGTTTTCTCCCTGGTGTGGGGGCTCGGCACCTGTACTTCGTATGGTTTGGGCTTCTTCAATTCCATCAACCATAGCACGAGGCGGCATCCGCCAGCTACACCTGTGCCGTCTCTCCTGAGAACAAGTGCGGGAGCTCGGCATCGACCTCGAGCAAGGCGGAGGCTTTCTCCAAAGCACCCCGACCTTAATGCTCGGCGACGACCCGTGGCTATGCCCATTACTGGCTTTCTCCCCGGTGTGGGGGCTCGGCACCTGTCCCTCGCATGGTGTGGGCTTATTCAAGCCCATCAACCATAGCACGAGGTGGCAATCGCCAGCTACACCCGTGCCGTCTCTCCTGAGAACAAGTGTGGGAGCTCGGTGTCGACCTCGAGTAAGGCGGAGGCTTTCTTCAAAGCCCCCCGACCTTAATGCTCGGCGACGACCTGTGGCTACACCCGTTACTGGCTTTCTCTCCGGTGTGGAGACTCGGCACCTGTCCCCCGCATGGTTTGGGCTTCTTCAAGCCCATCAACCATAGCGAGAGGCGGTAACCGCCAGCTACACTCGTGCCGTTTCTCCTGAGAACAAGTGCGGGAGCTCAGCGTCGACCTCGAGCAAGGAGGAGGCTTTCTTCAAAGCCCCCCGACCTTAATGCTCGGTAACGACCCTCAGTTACGCCCGTCACTGGCTCTCCCCGGTGAGGAGGCTCGGCACCTACGCTTCGCATGGTTTTGGGCTTCTTCAAGCCCATCAACCTATGCGCGAGGCGACGACCACTGCCACGAACGTGCCATCTCCCCAAGAACAAATGGTGTCTCGTCATTAAAACCAGAGCAAGGCCGCAGCTTTCTTCGAAGCCGCTCGACCAATACGCTCGGCTACGACCTACAACCATTTCTGTTTCAACAAAATTTTTATTAAGTTTTAGAACGTCCGCCCTCGGCAGACGCCCCGAGCTTCGAGTCGGTTGTTTGACCCTCCTCTCTCCCGCAAACAACCCGGGTTTACTGTTTTCACAAGCCCAAACCCCGAACTGTTTGAGGACGGCAGGAGGGCCATCGACCCTTGGCTCTCCTCGCTCCGAGACCATTCGTTGACCCTCCTCTCGTCCGCCAACAACCTGGGGTTTACAGCTCTTTACGAGCCCAAAACCCCGAATTGTTCGAGGACGACAGGAACGCCACCGACCTCGGTTCTTTCCGAGCCTCCTAACTGATCGGTCGGCCCACCACTCACCAACGAACCCCCCGGGGTCCTCCGGCCCTCAAGGCTCGAACCCCAAATTGTTCGATGGTGATTGGTGTGCCACCAATCCGGAGACCTCGAAAAAAGATTATGTTCGGGGCGCCCGCCCTCGGTAGGCACCCAAAGTCAACCGACAGATTAGCCACTCACTCCTTAACAACTAGCTTGGGGGGAGTGGGGATTATATATAGCCCCCTGAGGGGTGCAATTATTGCGTCTGGGAATGCGAAACGGTGGAAGGCAAAACGTCGCCATAAATGCCCATGGGGAGGCGAAACGTCACCATTTATGACTTATCGAAAGACGAAAAGCCGCAACATATGCGCCCGTTGCACCAAGTCACCTCGGCGGTGACCCTTCGCAACAAGCACGGCAACCACCTTCGGCGACCGAGATAATCAAAGTTCAGAAAATCAAATGTTCTTATTACTACTCATTGCTTACAACTCAATGAAAGTCGGTACAAATACAAAGAACAACTTGCTGCTCACTCACACTCGGCTTGAAAACTCCAACTCGGCACTTCCTTCGGGACTCCTCTCACGCTCGACCGGACCGACCTGGGTAGAAACTCCTGCCACCGAGCTTCCTGCGTCATCTGGCTGGGCTGCTTCAAATAAAAAAGTCGGAGACTGCCCCGGTGTGGAGTTGCTCGCCTCCTCGATCAGACCCGCGCCCAACACCAACTTCAGCCTTTGGATCTCCAGCTCTTTCTCAACCACAGCCTCGCGAATAAAAGACTCCGAAGCCGATCGCCCACTCGAGGCATCCGAGATGGACCAGTCTGTCTCGATTACCCACCAGTCCCGGTCGGCTATAGCTTTCTTCAGACGAGCCACCTCCAGACTGAGCTCCCTAGACTTATTCGTGAAGTAATTTACAGCGGCCACTCGATCACGAGCCTGTTTTTACTGGCGAGCCAGAGCCACTTCCATGGCCTCCTTCCCTGCTCGGACCCGGGATACCTCGGCAGAAATCGGGCCGGCTCCCAAGGTCTCATGTGTCTATCTAAGGAGAGGAAAAAACAAACAATCACAAGAAAAGCGAGAAAAATGCACAAGTCACAAAGCCTCGGCCCAAAAATATATATTTCGTTTCTTTCAAAAAGTTGATACAAAAGCCACGGTGGCCAGTCCGCTCGAGGCATTTACATCAAAAACAAAAAGAAAGAACTAGTCTATTCTTGAGGGGGGGTGGCACCTCATCTTCGGCCTGGACGCCCCCCGTTTCGTCGCCCCGCAGGTTCGGCAGAAGGTTCGCCTGCCAACCATAGTAGATGTGGTCCACGCTCTGCTCTGGGTAGATCTGCTTGAAGTGCGCCTTGGCCTGATCATATGCCTCGTCCTGCGCTATAATCAGATTCAGGGCTTCTGCCGAGGCCGCCTCCATCCTCTTCAGGGCCTTCTGCCCCTTATCTGCCTCCTCCTCGATCCTCTTCTTAAGACGATCCACATCTGCCTTATGGATGTCGCAAAGCGAGGCCATCTGGGCCTCGTGGACGGCAACCATGCTCTGAGCCTCCTTCAGATCGTTGGTAGCCTTGTTCAGCACGCGGAGGTACTTCTCCGTGTTCCTCCTCTCTATGTAGATCTCCTTCTCCAAGCACTTTTGAAAGTGCTGACCATGGAGCATCGCCTGTCTGAGGGAGAAAAGATTAGAAAAATTCCACCAATTTCAAAACCAAGGGAAAAGGTGCCGAACTAACTCACCGAAATATATGCCTGGGACCAGCGCATGAAGGCCTGCTCGGCTGTCTGCAATGCCAGCACCATGTGGTCACGCTCGGTGCCGGCCTTCGTGACGAACTCGACCGCCACAGGTCCGTCGAGCAGACTATCTCCCTGCACGATCGACCAATCGGGGGCGAAGGGCCGCAGTACCTGTTGGCCCACCATCTGCTCGGCGGTGGGGCGTGGCGTGGGAAGCCTCTTTCCCAGGGCATCAACAGTTTTGCCCGAACTGCCCCTTGCATCCCGGGGTGCCCTCGGCGTGGGGGAGTGGTGATGCTTCTTGGCCTTCTTTGCGGGAGAAGGCTCCTCGGCTACCGGGGCCGACCCTTTGGCGGACCCCCCCGGCCTGAGCGGCCAGCTTCTCCTGCTCCGCCTTCTTCATTTTCTCTTTATCCGCCCTCGCCTTCATGGCAACGGCCAGCAAGGCTCGCCTCTCGTCCACCTGTTCGGAAGTCATCTCTGCAAGAATAAAAAAAGAGGCTAAAGTTAACATGAAGGCAAAAAGATGAAAAATTCAGAACGAAACATACTAGGGTCGACCGGGCTCAGTCCGGCCCGGGCAAAGTGTAGCTCGGTCACTCGAGGCCATGCAATACTGTGCCCCCTACTATCTTCTCCACTCTCTTCCACTCCTTTGCTGTCAAGTCGCTTCGCTTCGGAGGTTTATGGTTCAGCTTGAAGAAATTCCACTGGGTCGGTATTCCCCAAGCCTTCTCACTTCACACCACAAAATACTTCTCTTTCCACCCTTTGATGGAATCCGGATGGCTGTGCATGATCTTCTTGTGCGGCCTGGGTGAGAAGTAGAAAATCCCTTCCTGATTTCCGAGCGAACTGATCCCTAGGATGGCTCGGAAGTACGTCAAACTCGGCTTCACCCCCTTCTCTTTGCACCTCAGAATGAAACAAATCAAGTGCTTCTAAGAGTTCGGGTCGTACTGCATAGGGCATAGCTTTGCCCAATTCAAGACCTTCTTAACAATGGGATGCAGTGGCAGCCTCAGGCCCGAGGCGAAGGCATCCTCAGGGAACATACAATAGCCCGACGCCAGGACAGTGGTAGGCCAAATGCCGAGGCTCGGGATGAAGACTTCGAACTCCTACGGGATGAAATAAGAGGCCCTCAGAATGTGGAGATAGTCCGCCCTCAAGATGCACGGGATGCTGTCCATCCGAATCTTCACCCGGCTCTCTTCACCTGGCACGGGAGGGATGGGGTCGATGTCCTTGATATCATCAGGATACATCCGGATCGACCCCAGATTTTTGAAGCAGACTCGGGGGAACTCGAGCCCCAGTCTGGGTGCATATTCATCCTGCGGAGGAGGACTGTCTGGGATAGTTAGCTTACTTTTCTTCCGGCGAGGACGAGCCTTCCTCTCGGGAGACGGCATCGACAAGGGTGGGAGAGGTGGAAGGTCATCCCCGACCAACCTTCCTACTGTGCCTTCGCCAGCACCTTCTTGAGCACCCTTATCCTCATCATCAACAGCGCCCTCATCCTCCTCATCCTCATCGTCGGTATCCAGATCCTCCTGATCCTCATCCTCCACCTCCTCTTCACCTTCGGTGCCCTGGTCCTCCTAACCCCCCTCGTCCTCTCCCTCCTCCTCTTCGCCTACGGCGCCCTGATCCTCCTGATCCCCCTCATCCTCTTCCTCCTCCTCTTTGCCCTCGCCTACAGGATCCTTCCCCGGCCTTCGGGATCTCAGCGGCGACATTATGAAGACTACGACGTCACTACTAGTCGACCCAGGGTCTGTCAGGACCTCCTACTTTACCTTATATTTGCTAAAAGACGAGGACGTCTCGGACTCAGACTCCTTTGCGGAGCAACCCGACGAGCTGGCCTCGGATCCGGACTGAACGCGCGACATTACAAAACAGAGAATACTAACCTGAAGTGTTTACCGAACGGTCACCGAAAAAAGTCGCCGACGGTAGGTAAAACCCTGTTCTTGAAATAGTGGAGAGTGAGAGTAAAGAAATGAAGAATAAAAAGTGAAGAGGGGGAAGGGGATTTATAAGGAGAAAGTGACTCCTCGATTTCCGCAATTAAGATCTGGCCGTTGGATCTTAACCGTCAAGATCTAACAGCCGCTAAGATCTGGAGACGTTTCGATCCTTGCGCTCCTAACATCAGCAGTGGGAGTGGAATTATCCAAACTACCCCCAGGCCTTTCTTCCCCACACAGCAGACTTTCTCGACAAGTCAATGAAGCTCGGGGCTCGGATGGCACCGCGAGCCACAACTCCTCTCCTATTTTACAGAATGGTCGACGCTCGGATGGCACCGCAAGCCACAATTCCTCTTCTATTCCACAGAAGGGTCGACGCTCGGATGACACCGCAAGCCACAACTCCTTTCCTATTTTTACAGAAGGGTCGACGCTCGGATGACACCGCGAGCCACAATTCCTTTTCTATTTTTACAGAAGGGTCGACGCTCGAATGGCTCCGCGAGCCACAATTCCTCTTCTATTTTTACAGAAGGGTCGACGCCTGGATGGCACCGCGAGCCACAATTCCTCTTCTATTTTTACAGAAGGGTCGACGCTCGGATCGCACCGCGAGCCACAATTCCTCTTCTATTACACAAAAGGGACGACGCTCGGATGGCACCGCGAGCCACAACTCCTCTCCTATTTTTACAGAAGGGTCGACGCTCGGATGGCACCACGAGCCACAATTTCTCTTCTATTTTTACAGAAGGGTCGACGCTCGGATGGCATCGCGAACCATAATTCCTCTTCTATTTTTACTGAAAGGTCGACGCTCGGATGGCACCGTGAGCCACAATTTCTCTTCTATTTTTACAGAAGGGTCGACGCTCGGATGGCATCGCAAGCCACAATTCCTCTTCTATTTTTACAGAAGGGTCGACGCTCAGATGGCATCGCGAGCCACAATTCATCTTCTATTCTTACAGAAGGGTCGACGCTCAGATGGTGTCGCAAGCCACAATTCCTCTTCTATTTTTACAGAAAGGTCGATGCCCGGATGGCACCGCGAGCCCCAGAATCATCCTCTAGTTATACAGAAGGGTCGATGCTCAGATGGCACCGCGTGCCCTACCTCTATTTTTGATCATAAAGCTCGAAGCTCGGATTACATCGCGAGCCGCAACTCCCCTTTGTATTATTCAGGAAGCTCAAAGCTCGGATGACGTCGCGAGCCACAAAATAGCATCCCCTATTCACAGGGGCTCGGAGCTCGGATGACACTGCGGGCCCGAGAGTCCTTCCCTATTTACAGGGGGCTCAGAGCTCGGATGACACCGCTAGCCGCAGAGTCTCCCTCTATCCCACAGGTAGGGGGCTCGACTGCCGACCCCCAGAGCTCGACAAACCGAGCCCCATCTCACCTAACCTCGACGTCATCTCGCTCTTCCAACTAGCGAGAGGACCGTCTACCGACCCTCTGAGCTCCTCTGCTGACCCCAGGTGCTTGACAATGCCGACCAATGCCAGCCATCAGGACTCCAAAAGCATTAAATACAATGAAATCATCCAGTCGCTACTACCAAGTATAGGGGCTCTGACCTCGGATGTCACCGCGAGCCCCAAAAGCACTCCCCTATTCACAAGGGGATCGGAGCTCGGATGACACCACGAGCCCCTACAACCCTCCTCTATTCCCAAGAGGCTCGGAGCTCGGATGAAATCGTGAGCCCCAAAAATTCTCCTCAAGCGAGGGGCTCGCCGATCGACCCTCTATGCTCGGCGAGCCGATCTCCAACCCAACAGGCATTGGCATCCCCTTGCTCTTCCAACTAGCGAGGGGGTCGTCTGCCGACCCTCGAAGCTCATCCACCGACCCTCAACGCTCGCCTACCGACCCTCTATGCTCGACGAGCCGATCTCCAACCCAACAGGCATTGGCGTCCCCTTGCTCTTCCAACTAGCGAGGGGGTCGTCTACCGAACCTCGAAGCTCGTCCACCAACCCTCAATGCTCGCCTACCGACCCTCTATGCTCGGCGAGCCGATCTCCAACCCAACAGGCGTTGGCATCCCCTTGCTCTTCCAACTAGAAGGGGAGTCGTCTGCCGACCCTCGAAGCTCGTCCGCCAACCCTAGATGCTCGGCAAACTGAGACTCAATCGAACGGACCTCGACATCCCCTTGCTCTTTCAACTAGCAAGAGGATCGTCCGCCGACCCCCGAGGCTCGTCTGCCAACCAAGGGCTCGTCTGCCGACCCTAAGGCTCGACAAGCATCACTCCGACCCCTCTACACAGCATCCTGCGCAAACTCCGATGAGGGATCCCTTCCTCCTAACCCCTGGCCTCTTCTAGAAGTAGCAGATCCTACTTTCTCACTGCACCCTCCACCCTGCTCTTCCTACAGAGACAAAGAACCACTCCTACACGGTTGGTTCACCCAGCCCTCCAGGAGTGTGGGGCTTGTGATATGGGTTGGATGACATGGCCCCTCCTGGGCCACAGGATCCCCTCAAAATGCACGCACCTTCAGATCATCCAGATCCGCCACGTCAGCATCGAAAAATAGCTCGGGCCTCTGCCACGTCAGCCCGGAAACTACCCGGGCCCTTGCCACGTCAGCCCTATACCGCCCGGGTTTCCACCGCTACAACCCCAAGGGCAACCGGGTCCAGACCCGGTTGGGTTCTCTTATAAATACCAGAACCCTACCCCTTGATCCAGGTAATCAATCTTTTCCCACTCAAACCCTAGTTACTATTACTCTCTTCCTCAATAGCTGACTAGATCGTCAGAGGGTCTGCTACCGGAACCAATCCCGGTGTTCCTAGACCGTCTACAGGTACACGAGACCTCGGATCCGAGCCGAGCATCCAGCCTCCACCTCACTACCACCTACCTCCGTACCGTTTACCCGACTAAGGGTCGTCTGCATAGGAGCTTCCTCTATCAATACAAATCGAGTAAGAACTCACACCTGGTGCATCCACACGCCTCCCAAATACAAACCGCATCAATTTTGAATAAGGAGTTAATGAGACTAATAGGCCTAAAGGCCGACACTTTGTTAGCCCCAATAATTTTTGGGATGAGGACAATGTGGGCATAGTTGATCCTGTCAAAAGAGAAGTTGCCATTGAAAAGGGCGGAGAACATGGAGAATAGGTCGTCTTTAAGCCAGTCCCAAAATCTTTGGAAGAAGATAGTAGGAAACCCATCTGGGCCAGGGGCAGAGTTGCTGCTAGAGGAGAAGACAGCGATCTTAATCTCTTCAAGAGTAAAAGGGGAATCAAGGGACGATAAGTCGTGCATCTCATTACCATAAAGAAAATCCCAATCAAAATGAATGGAATGGTTCCCAGGAGAGCCCATAAGGCCCTTAAAGAAATGAAGGAAAGCTGCATGGAATTCAGCTGAAGTGCTCAATCCACATCCCCTTCAACAATGGAAGAGATACGATTACATCTTTGACGATGCGAAGTGAACCCATGGAAGAAAGACGTATTACCATCCCCCTCTTGCAACCACTTAATGTTAGCCCTATTATCCCATTTGATATGGTCTTGGTGGAGGAGAGAGTTATATTCTTTGCGGCACTCAAACAGCTCGAACCGGCAAGAGTCGGAAATGGGACCTGATTCCTCTTGGTAGTCATTCGAGTGAATAACTGACAAAAGGAAACTTTTTAGGGCATTGGAGTTAGCGAACCTTTCTTTCTGCCATATTTTGCATCCATGTTTAACAGCATGAAGCTTAAGAAGAATAGTCCCTAGACCGTGGGAGCCCTTAACCGTGGAAAGGCAATTAATAATGAGATTCACAAAAATCTGTTCTTCCAACCAGAATTTCTCGAAACGAAATTTAAAGGGCTTGGAGAAATTGAAATTGGAATGTAACGCTATCGGGACATGATCAGAACAGGGATTCAGAAGTGCCTGTACGAAAGAGTTATGGAAAGTGGAAATCCAGTCCTGGGAGATGAGGAATCGGTCTAATTTGGCCATAGAAGGAAGGATACGTATATTAGACCAAGTAAAAGCTCTACCATTAATTGGTAGGTCAGTAAGACTAAGAGCATGAATGCAATCATTAAAGATGATAGAGTTGTGCAACCTGGAGCCATTACCCGAACTTTCGTGATTAAAACGAGTTACATTAAAATCACCACAAAAGATCCATAATCCGGTAATAATACCAGCAAAAGACATAAACTCTATCCAAAATTCAAAATGTAGATTGGCAATAGAGGGGCCATAAACCGAAACAATGGTAACTTTCCGATTGAACTCGAACCAATGAAGGTTAACTACAAGAAAGAACTTAAGTCGACGGACCGAAATGAATTGGTACAAAGAATCTTTGAAACCAAGAATAATACCCCCGCTCGAGTGGTTAGCATCAAGACTAACCTACTGGGAAATTAAATTCCCTCCCAGTTTATGGGTGACGGTGTTGGGAAGAGAATTAAGTTTGGATTCTTGGATGGAAAATCAAATCACAATGGCTAGAAGAGATCATCTGAAGAATAGCTTCTTGTTTGAGGGTGCTACCCAACCCCCGAATGTTCCAAGAAAGGTTAATCTTTAAAGTGTCGAAACTCAGTAGCTCTAACCACTTCTATTTGACGAATACCATCAAAAGAAACGGTTATATCATTGTCAATCACAACTCCCATACGAGAGGCTAAATGGCACATGTCAATATGGGGCAGGGAATCAAAATGGACTTGATAGATCGATCCCAGTTCGCCACAGTCCGGATCACCCTTATGAAATGGGGGAATCTCCAGATTACGCACTTGTGCCTCCAGAGAAGCCTTAGACTGAGAAGATAAGTGAGAAACATTCTTGGCTCTTAAACGATCACTAGAACTAATGACAGGTAAAGCTCCCTTATTTTTAACAAAGGGCCTCAAATCTGGAGAGGAGGGAAGAGATTACTTAAAAGGATCATTTGGAGAAGCGGTGAACTCCGTTTCGACAACAGTAGTATCTACAGCTGTGTCCACATCTCCATAATCCGACTAGTACGATTGGAAGGGGATATTAGAAACAGGAGAAAAAGGGTGAAGAGAGGAGACTAAGGCCTTTGGCCGCAGTACAAGACAAGTAACCATTCTAGATAATGGTTGAAACAAAATCAAAGCATTGGCAATTTCTAGAAAATCGTAAGTCCACAAAAAAGGCTCGCAGGGCCAAAACAAAATAGAAAAAGTTGAAGAAAAAAATGCTCTCAGACTGTGCAATAACAGCCGAAGGGTAAACAAGTGAAAAAACAGCAATGGCATGAAGGAATAATAGTACCTTGCACCCGGAGGTAGGTCGAGATAATTCTTTCTCCTCGTTAGTAAGAAGGCTATCCGAATCTATCCAGGAAGGCGACTTAAGCTGTGGACCCTTAGAAGATTTGGTTGGAAGAGGCAGTAGACAATTTTGGAGAGGAGGTAGCACGGGCAACAGATAGAAAATTGTCCCAATCTCTAGCGAAGTGAGGGTCAACCGACCATTCTGGCCATTTGGTAAGACCAATATTGCTCTGAGGGAGGGAAGCATCAGAGGTATTCACTGGCCCAACCGAGAAGGAGGAGGGATTCGCTGGCGGTTGGGTCATCGTAGACGAGGAAGGTAGCTTGGTCGAACCCTGAGGAGAAGACTTAGAAGAGAGGGCCGGATTAATCCACACCAGGTTGGGAGCCTTAGATAGCGACAGCAAAGCAGGTACCGATGAGACCGAGGGATTTCGCTGAAAGTGGAATTTCCGCTTAGAACGAGACCCTCCAATACCCGAGCTTTTGCTGAGACCAAGGAGCTTAGGGTTCGCAAAGTTGGTAATAGAAGAGGAGCCTTCCTTGAAAGTGGGTCGAGAAGTAGGGTTAACAGCCACAATAGAGGGCACGTTGGGTACTGTATTTAGAGCGGAAGCATTGGGGATGGAGAGGTGGCCTCAGGGGTACCATGGTAGGACACAGAAATGGAAAAAACCGAGTCTCCTAATCGCAGAGTGAAAGCATGCACTCTCTCTTCAAGAGGTGGACACAAATATTCCGCATCTACCAGAAGACACCCAGAAGCAAGGAAGGAAGTGGAGGTGGTACAAGTAAGGTCACCAATGCACTTGGTCAGATCAGCCACGACCCGGGGAGAATTGCAGATAGGAGGCATCCCCAAAAGCGTCACTTTAGTTGGACGAGATTGTAGAGGGGAGAAGGCATCCCTTCGCTCGGCCATTTACGGATCGAGAGATTAACTTCTCCAATCGAGAACGGTTGAATAGATAGTAAACCTTTCAGAATTTTAAGGGAGGGGCATTTAATGACCAAATCACCGTTGGAGAAAGCATTTAGAGCCCATGTCCAATTTGCAACATTGCAAGTGTTGCACAAGAACGAGTCCAAAGACGAGTTCAAGGTGGACCCTCCCAATAAGGAAACTGCACCAAAACAAAGAAGATTATCTTTCTTAGACATCATCTCGGGTGAAAGGTCGCAAAAGACCATAATGGAGGGTGTAGGAGCCTTTGCAAAGGAAGTAGCTGAAATGAACTGAGAAGCGGGAGGGGTGGGTATAAGGGCAGAAGAATTCGATAGCTTGATCCTCTTGGGATTATGGGTCTGAGTCTCTGAAAGTTTAGCATGGAGGGAGGAAAAATCAAGGGCAGACTTCACTTGTTCTAGGATCGGTGACCCCACCGGTAGACCTAGAAGCTTTTGAAGAGAGAAGCACCGGTTCTTCGAATGGCCTAATTTGGCACAGAAAAGGCACGTCATCTTGAACACATAACTAATTTTACGGTGTCCAGATTGACGGCAGCGGAAGCAGTAAGAAATAGTGGTGGGAGATAGAGAGGGGAAATTGAGGGAAGACGAAGAGGAGCGGGAAAAGTAGGTCGTCGGAGGGTTCTGGAAGCTGGGCCGAGACCCACATATGGGCTCCCCAATTTTTTTATTTTATTTTTCTTTTTAGCCACTTGGACCCAAGTCTTACCTGTTAAAGGCCCACATCCCATCAACCCAACTGCAAAGAACAGGAGGGAGCTCGCAAACAGATACTATAGCGATCAATCATGGGGAATAAACAAAAATAATAACACCTAAAAAAAGAAAAGCAGCGTTGGAAGTTAAGAACACAAGGGACCGCACAACTGATCCCCACCGCTCTAGCACAGAAGCGGGGAACCGGATCTCACAAAAACCCCCAGGAAAGAGTAAAAAACCGACATCAGAAATAAACAAAAGCTGAAAGTTAAAATACACAAAAAATGGCAGTCAACACAAGTAAAAGAAAGGGGATGGGAAAAGCTTACAGCGAATGGTGTTAAGGCATTTTTGATGTCAGAGAAGGACACAGCACCGCAACCAGAAGGCACTGAATCACCACACGAACCCAACAGGAATCTTTTAGGGGAATGGTTGGTACTAAGGGAGAAGGGATCCCCAACAGTCGAAACGAAAAGAGGGGAAAGAATAGGCGGATCCCGGAGGTGGGTACTGGGAGAATTAGGAGGGGATGTACCAAAATGCTCCCAACCGAAATGAAGAAAGCTTATAAGGGTTCAGAGAGGAAGTAAAGAGCCACAACATTAACAAAGGGGGAGGATAAGGAGGATGGAGAGGTGAGGGGGATCTAGTCGAAATAGATCTGAGAGGGGGAAGAAACTTTTTTGGGGAGTGTTTTTTTGATGTGAGGAATATTAATGTTGATTGATATCAGAACAAGGTTGTTCAGAACAGGGTTGTTAAGGTTTCGTTTGTGAGAGTTTGGCACAATGTCTACCACCAAATTTAATGTAGAGAAGTTTGAAGGCAAGAATAATTTTGCCTTATGGAGAGTAAAGATGAAGGCACAGTTGGTGCAACAAGACATGTCTCGGAAGGTGTTGACAACCTACCGACCGAGATGAACCAGTCCGAGAAAGATGAGATGAATGTAAAGGTGCATAGTGCTATCCAGTTGTGCCTCTCCGATGATGTGCTTCAGAATGTGTTGGACGAGGAGATGGTCTCAGGGTTGTGGGAGAAGTTGGAGAAACTCTACATGAGAAAATCTCCAACGATCCGTCTCTATCTTAAGCAACATTTGTATGCCATCAAGATGAAAGAAGGCACTTCACGTAATAACCACCTTAACGAGTTGACCAAGATATTGGTTAATCTTTGGAACATTGGGGTGAAAGTAAAAGGCGAAGATCAAGCTCTGTTATTGCTATGTTTGTTGCCCCCATCGTTCAAGACATTCATCGCTTCAATCATACATGGTCGTGATAACATCATCCTTGAGGAGGTTAAGTCCTCATTGTTCTCCAGGCAAATACGTTAGCAATGTTCGGCTAGACAAACTTCTGGTTCAACAGATAGTCCTTTCGTTAGAGGGCTATCAGGGCGGAAGTAAGATAAGAGGCAACAAAGAGGTCAGAGTCGAGGCAAATCTAAGTCTCTGTCAAAAAAGTAATTTCACTACTGCCATAAGAAAGGACATTTCAAATTAGAATTTCCTAAACTAAAGGGAAGGGACAGCATCACAAGGAGACTTCAGTAGCCAGAATGGTGGACAACCATGGTGACTCTATCGCGCTGCGACCATCGATGAATCATTGGCAGTTTCTACTGCAAAATGGATCTTAGACTCTGGGTGCACATTCCATATCTGTCATCATCAAGATTGGTTCGTGTCTTATAGAGGTCTTAATGGTGGGTAAGTTCTCATGGGCAATGATACAGCCTGTGAGGTTCGAGGAATTGGAGATGTGCAGATTCACATGTGGGATGGTGTGGTGCGAACATTAAAGGACGGTCGATATGTTCCAATGATCAGGAAGAACCTTATCTCATTGGGTTCTCTTGATCGAAATGGATGCAGTTACACCATTCTGAAAGCAGAGATGAAGATTGTGAATGCTGGTGTTGTGGCAATAAAGGTAGATTAAGGAATGACCTCTATTATCTACTAGGATCTATAGTGACTGGAGTTGCGCAAGTGGCCACTACGACTGGTGGCTCGGAGGTGAAGCTATGTCATATGCGTCTAGGGCATATAGTCGAGAAAGTCATGAATAAGCTGAGTTCGGACGGCTTGCTTGGAGGTCTAAAGGTACAAAAACTCAAATTCTGTGAGTCCTGTATTTTACGCAACCAGAAGAAAGTGTCATTTGGCGATGCGGTGCATACAACAAAAGGGACACTGACTACATTCACTCAAATTTGTAGGGACCATCGCTCAAGACTTCAATCGGTGGTAAGCAACACATGCGACTTTTATCGATGACCAGTCCAGATTCTATTGGGTTTACTTCTTGAAGGAAAAATTAGACGTCTTCGAGACTTTCAACTAGTGGAAGACCATGATTGAGTTGTAGACCGAGAAGCCAATCAAGAGGCTTCACAATGATAATGGACTGGAGTTCTGTAATGAAGAATTTAACAAGTTCTGCAGAGAAAAGGGCGTCATTAAACATCACACAATCTCCTACACACCACAACAGAACGGTGTAGCAGAACGGATGAAACGAATGTTGTTGGAAGTGCCCAGTGTATGTTAATTAGTGCCGGGCTGAAGGAGGAATTCTGTGTTGAAGCAATATCGACAGCATGTTATCTGGTGAACATGTCACCCTCCTCAGCAATTGATATGAAGACACCATATGAGGTGTGGTCGGGCAAGCCTGTAGATTACTCAAAGCTTCACATTTTTGGATGTCCTGCCTACTATCATGTTAGGGATGGAAAGCTGCAACCAAGAGCCAAAAAGACGATATTCCTTAGGTACCAGATCAGAGTGAAGAGTTATCGATTGTGGAGTCTTGATCCACAGTCACCAGGTTTAGTGAGTAGTTGAAACGCCAATTTTGACGAGAAGGAAATGTTATCCAAGAAGGTGGAGCAGCAGACTTTGGCGAAGCATGTGGAGCAAAGCAGTGGGTTCGATGAATCATACTGCAAGGTGGAGGTATGCTCGGTTTCAAAGATCTTTACAAGAGATATTTAGTAAAATGAAGATGAAAATATAGTGCAGTTTTGAGGAGAAGCACCAACACTAGATGCTAGTCAACAGGAGCCTCTTCAACAGCAGTACAACATTAGTCGAGATAGGCCACATAGAGAAATTCAACCTCTAGATAGATACGGCTATGATGATTGGGTGACCTATGCTCTTTCGACCAGTGAGATAGCAGAAGGTGAACCGATGTCCTATAAAGAAACTATCTCAAGTATTGAGTGCGTCCAATGGACAGCTGCTATAGAAGAAGAGCTGAAGTCTTTGCATAAGAACAATACGTGGTGTAATACCCCGCAAAATTAAAAATGACAATTTTGTCCTTGTGTGTTACGCACGTATATTTTGTAACGTGTTTTCATCACGCATTTTGATTACTGACTATTTATGCATTTTTCCCATTGATTTTTATCCTATTTTGAGTCAACAAAAATATCAAATTTCAATCTCTGCGTTTTACGTGCTCTTTACGTATTTTTGATACACGTATCGATTATGTGTTTTCACCGCTACGTACAATATTTTCTATGTGTTTAAAGTATTTATTTTATGTATTCAAATCCACTTTATAAAACGAAATTTCATTTCCCCCTATTTTAATTAAAAATGCATTTTTGATTTTTGCACGTATGATGCACGTGCAAATTTTTATTCTCATTTTGTTACTCTCATTACTAATTTTTAGCATGCATAAGTTTTAAATTAGTCTTCCTTTGACCCATGGACCTAAAGAATAAATCCTATCCCAATAGATTAATTTAAGGGAAAGCCCACTAGGATAATTAAATTAGTTAATTAAAATAAGAGCCCATGAATTAAGCCCACTAGTAAAATCCTAAATTAAGTTGAACTTGGGCTAATACATGACAAGTTACAACTTTTTGTACACATTTAGAACTATATAAATGTATTTATTTTTGTTTGTGCATGTGTGCATATGCACACTTGTATTTGGCCGGTTTTTACCCTAGGTTGTGGCCGATTTTTGAGAGGGGAGAAGAAGGGTGGGGGTTGAGATGATGAAGGATTGAGAGCTTGAAAATGGTGGGAGTTTTAGGAGTTAGGAAATGAAGAGTTGAGTGGGCTTTTAAAGAGAGAGTTATTAGGTGTAGAATTTTGCAAATTAGACCCTAGCAATACCCTATAAATAGAACCCCATTTCCCACTTCTCTTTTGCACCAAAAACAAAATCAAAAGAATAGAAAGAAAAAGAAAGAGAGTAGAGTGTTCTCATTGTTGGAGGAGTTCTTGCTTGGAGAAGGTTTTGCTAGGAGGAGAAGGTATTGCTAGGAGGAGGAGTTGCTTTGGAGCTAGAAGTAGTGTTCCATCTTTCTTTTCATTGTTCATCTTCAATTAAAGTGGGTGATCTCTTCCTTTCTAAAGTAGGATTTGCATGCTAAATAGTTTAAATGAATAGTATGAGTTAAATGAGATATATGTAGAAATCCATGCTAGCATAATATGCAATGATTTTGTTGAGACTTAGTGAACAAATTGTTACCATGCTAATTTAAAAAAAAAGGATAGTTCAACTAAAGAATTAATCATATGGACCATGTTAGAATGTTTGCAAATTTATGTTTGTCAAATGTGTGATAGGTATGAATAATTGTTAGAGAATATTATATTTTGACATATGCTTTAGAAACATGATGCTTAAGAAGAAAAAGAAAAGAGAAAAATAAATGTTGTTATTGACATGTCGACATATGTTAAAAATATAAGTTTTCGCATGAAAGAAACCCTTGAGATATCCATGGTTGATTTAGAGACACATTTTGGGTTTTAGCGCAAATTTTAATTAGTATGATGATGGTCTTAAACTAGTTTTTAATACACATGATTTCTACATTTTCGAGTTTTGAGAAGAAATGCAAAATTTATAAAGAAAGGAGACTCTATTAGAAAATGAAGACATATTCTAAAATTAAGTTTGAACTTGTTGATTATTATTTTAAAGATTTCATCTCAGTCCAAAAGTGAGGTTTATTCCAATATCCTAAAGGATTGGATTATTGGGTAAACAAGTTTTATTAAAAGAAACCAAATTTAGAATAGTATAAACAAAAGTACATTAGTACAATTCCTAAATTACACTTGGACTTACTGGTTAGCTAGTGCAATACAGAGCAGTCTTTATAAGAGGTCTTGGGTTCAAATCTTGATAGTCACCTTTTATTTTGTTTTACTCAATAAAGATCCGATTCTGCACTGATTGTATAAAAAAATGTGTTTAACCTCATTTATGACATAGTCAACAATGGACTTAATGGCTAGCCCATGGAACTTTGGGTGCTGTTGTGTGTGGTCGGCAGACCCGGGTTCGAAACTGGCCACTTCCTTTTTTTTATTTTATTTTATTTTATTTTTTTGTTAGTTCTATTTTGGGCACTTACTAACTTGGATAAAAGTGTGGAAAAATTCATTTTTTTTAATTTCTAAACTCACATAAAGATTTATTAAGAGTAGTTCTTAAGTTTAATCTTATATTTTTGAAAGTGAAAAGAGAATTGAAATAGTAAATGCGCTTTGTTTCTAAAAGTATTATTTGAGTAAATGACTCTCATTTTTTAAAGAGAAAAATGCGTGATAAGTTATGAGATTCTCTTGTTTAAAAACGAACCCTTTTTTGTTGAATAAGAAATGCTAGCGGAGATTAAAATCTAGTGAGAATTCATATAGAGTTTTGAAAATAATTACTATATCACTTGTTTGCCTTGATGAGAATGTATGAATATGCTTGTTTGTGATTAAAAATTTTGTGTGATTAATTTCTTAAAAGAGATTTTGGATCTATGCTATAAACTCATGAAAAGAATTGTTGCCTTAGAAAGATAGTGAATGAATTGAATGAATAATGCTAAAATAAGACATATACCAAGTTGTGGATAGGTTGAAGATAAAGAATACTTTGAGTTAAGACATGATTATTGAAGGGTGTGAATACCCATAATTTTTGTACATGAAAAATTATGATTTAAGAGTTAGTAAGACCTCGGTTACCGGTACTATTGAAAGAAAAGATTTGAGATATAATTTTGAGATATTGCCATGGAGTTATCTCGTATTTTGTGAGTAAGTCCGGTAGGGGGTAAAGCTAATTCTAAGAATGATAACTCGTTCATGTCTTGAACTTAAGAATTAGGCACTTAAGAGAAGTGTAGTAAACCTGGGCAAACGTAAGTGGGGCACTTTATGTAGTCGGGCGATGTACTTCGGGACTATAGACCCAGTTGGGCAATGTACTCTGGGACTGTGGTTGCTCCAATGGAGACGAGTTTATTTTTAAATCCGGGACTATGCGTAGTCGGGCGGATAGTTTTCGTACTCTAGTGTATATACGTATACCGGGGCTAGAGTGGCACTTGCGGGGAATTCGCACGACGAGGAGTCTGTATAAACGTCGGGCAGTGTACTCTGGGATTGGGATCCGTACTCGTGGAATGCCTAAACTTTGTTCTTACTACTGGGTAGTTTCATGGCGATGGATCGAGCCCTTTATTGAGGAGTACGTAGGCGCTTGCCTTCGGACCTATGTAGTATGGGATGTATAGAATCCGAACAAGTGTGTATTAGTGTCATCCTAGTAAAAATTGTGTGCATTAGGCATTAAGACATGGCATACACTTACATATTTAACATAGTCACAATTTAATACTTTATTGTTCATTCAACTTTTGTGATTTGTTAAAATAATGAGATCGTTATATGTACGGCATAGAGAGGATGGCCGAGTATAATATTTTCGTCGGTTGTAAGTGACTGACGTGCCCACAGCTTAATATGCAGATAATGGACTTTTCATGAAGGAATAAAGATATTATGATGCAATCGAAGACTTACTTTGATAGAGTTGTATAAGTTATACTTGTTTCAAATGTTGTAATTTTTATTCTTCCGCTGTGTAAACAAAGATGTAATATACTCTGATGTATTATTTGAAAAGTTTTAATTTCCTTGTAAAATTGTACGAAGTGAAGTAAAGATCCTGTGAAATCTCGAATTCGTTTTTATTTGGAATTCGGGGCGTTACGCGTGGACTATAGTAAAGTTGCCAGAATGGAATCACGCAGTGGGGTGCAAATGGATCTACAAGAAGAAGGAATCAAGTCCCGATGGCGGTGAAGTCGGATTCAAGGCTAGACTTATGGCAAAGGGCTTCACTCAGCAAAAGGGTGTAGATTACAATGAAGTGTTCTCATCAGTTGTGAGACACATTTCAATCAAAATTCTTCTTGCTTTAGTTGCTAAGTTCAATCTTGAACTTGATCAGCTCGATGTCAAGACATCGTTTTTTGCATGGTGAGCTGGAGGAGCAAATCTACATGAGTCAACCAAAAGGGTATGTGGTCTCCGAAAAGGAAGATTATGTTTATCTGCTAAAGAAATCTGTGTATGGGCTTAAGCAGTCACTCATACAGTGGTATCGTAGATTCGATACCTTCATGGCAAAGATTGGATATACACGAAGCCCGTGCGATCAGTGTGTGTACCATAAAAGGCAACCTTGTGGTGATCAGGTTTATCTCTTGCTCTATGTGGATGATATTTTAATAACTGTCAGGGACAAGAAGGTAATTCAAGAGTTGAAGAGATAGCTCAGCTCAGAGTTTGAAATGAAGGATCTAGGTGTTGCAGGAAAGATCCTAGGGATGGAGATTGAAAGAGACAGGAAGCATGGTCGTTAGATTTTAAACCAAAGAAAATGTATTGAAAACATATTGAAGCATTTTAGAATGTCCAATGCTAAACATGTTTCGACACATCTCGCATCACATTTCAAGTTATCACTAAAGCTTTCAACAATGACTGAGGAGGATGTGGAGCAAATGTCCAAAATTTCATATGAGAGTGTAGTTGGCAGTTTGATGTACGCTATGATATGTACTCACCCTGATCTATCGCATGCAGTGTTAGTGTGGGTTGATATATGAGTAGGCCTGGCAAAGGTTACTGGCAAGCAGTGAAGTAGATACTTCGATATCTGCGAGGTACGGCGTGATTAAGCTTCGTTTATGATGCTAAACGAGGAGGAAGCAGGTTTTTTTTTTGAAGGGTTCTCAGATTCAGATTATGCTGGATTTCTGGATAGAAGATGATCACTGACAAGGAATAGTGGCACTGAGCACTATGGAAGCAAAATTCATGACTATTACAATTGCAGTAAAAGAAGCAATATGGCTTCGCAATCTGGTAACAGATTTGGGAGTAGTGTGGAAGCGCATCACGATTTACTGTGACAACCAATTAATAATTTATCTTTGTCGTGATCATATGCATCCAAGGTCGGGCCTCACAATTTGGAGACCCAGGGCGAACAAAGATTATGCGGCCCTTCTTTTAGTAATTGAAATACATTAATTTATAAAAATAATTTACATGTTCAAAATAATCACAGAAATATAGTCATATGTAAATACTTAAATGATAAGAAAGCTTACAAATAGTTCAAGGATAAAAAAAAAATGCCATACAGATATTATAATAAATGACCACATATATGTGTACCAGTTCCAAATAATCTTGACATTTCCAAGCCTCCAAAATATTTTCTTTAAAAAGTGGTTCTTTTGGACATGATATCCACTGTTGGCTCGGAAAAGATACAAGTCAGGTTAGTTGTAGAAACCATATTTTATATATGTGTATCATTTCGTTTGAGAGACACTTATTAACAGGTTATGATAATCACTCCACTGCCAAAAAATATCTAGGATGAATATTGGGTTGCTGCCATCAAGTCTGTGGAACTAGATCTAGATGCAAAACTTGGTCGACGAGCTGTTCAATGTCGTGAGGTACAACTGAGAATCAATTTCAAAGAATTATATAATAAAAAATTAAAATACTAACAGTAAAAAAAAATGCTAGTAAGCACATACCAGATTACACTTCTAACTTCAAGCCAAGATCCAACCATAACCCAAGATCCTTAGTCATCAACTGTTCAAGTTAGATTTAAAATGAATTTCTTTTTTTTTTGAAAAGAAAGTTGAAAATAAAAAAATAACTCAAGAACCAAGAAGGCAAGAACCATAATTATCAAATACCAAATACCAAGTTACAACCCGTTATTATGTCAACCCATTATTGTTGAATTTGTAGCTTGGACAGTTGAGACTCTTGGAGTCTCTATGCATTTTTTATTTATTTAATAACTTAGATATCCTTGTTGCGCATTAGTTTTACATGGGAGACTTGGTGTTTGATTCGGTTATTGTTCGCAATGGAAAATCATACAAGTTGGACCAAACAACAAAAACACGTTAGCTAATTTACACCTTAAATAAATGCAGAGCTAAACTTAGAATATCAAAAATTACCAAAATTAAATTTTGTTCTTTGTCCTAAAACAACAGCTAGGATATAGCTGATTTTGAGGGATTTCTCGAGAGCTAGTTACTAAATATATTTTCTACTACTAAAATGGGAGAAGGTCTTAGTGTAATTTGTCCATCTACCAACCCGTACAACGCACGTGCATAACTATTGTAAATGAGATTTTAGATCAAATCCAGACTACGTCTGAATTTCTCCTTTTAAAAAAACTATATTTATTAAGACGTGCATCGCACGTGTAAACTACTAGTTTATTTGAAGGGAAATAAGATGGTTTGGATTTGTAACTGAGATGGATAACATCTCATCATGAAATGCCAACTTTTTTTTTTTTGAAAAGTTATAAAAAAAATGGGCCCCAAATTTTGGGGGCTTAGGGCGGTCGCCCTCTGGGCCCTGCCTTAGGACCGGGCGTGTATGCATCACGAGGAAACCAAACACATTGATGTTCGATACTATTTTGTACAAGATGTTCCAGACGTATAAGTAGAGAAAATCGGGACTGCCGATAATTCAGCAGATATGTTGACTAAACTTGTGTCGTTGTCAAAATTTTGTTACTGTGTAAACCTTATTGGAATAAAAGGCATTTGAAGTGGCAGAAGTTGATCTTTTTTGTGTGTATGTATGTGTGTGTGTGTGTGTGGGGGGGGGGGGGGGGGGGGGGCAGGGAGAACTGAGGTTCAATCATGTTCGAGTAAATGATGAGAAGTTTTGTATATCAAGTAAGGTGGAAAATTGTTAATGTGACTCGAAAGTGACTTCCAACCCCCACCCATCACCATCTCACCTTTCTCAATTCCAATTTCAAAAAAGGGGAAAAGTGTGGGATGTTGATGGCTCGAAGAGTTTTCTTCGGGATGGCACAAACAAAGGAAAAATGAGGGGAGGGGAAGGTGAGATGGTGACCCTCCTTTCTCTATGAACATGAACTTCAGGGAGGTGGTGAAGGGAGTGCAAAACAACCAAAATCAAGGCAAGAAGAAGAAAATTTCTTTCTTCTCTTTTGTCTCTCTTGAGCCTTGCATAAGAGCAAGGTCGGCCTTGGCCCAGGGCCAGCTGGGTGACCGCCCAGGGCCCACTTCAGGGGAGGGGCCCAATTTTTTAATATAAATATAATAGATTAATGGTCTTATAATTAATATAATGAATTAATGGGTTTCTAATTAATTTTTAGGGGAGGACCCAATTTAGTAATCTCTTTCTCTTTCAGTGTCACTTCAACTTCTTCAAAAAAAAAAAATTGTCTAGCCTCTTCATCTTCTTCAAATTGTCTATCTCTATCTCTCCCCTTCCGGCATCTTCAGATCTTCTTCAAATTGTCAGTTGAGAATTTTCATTTGTTTCTTTTACATAGTTTTTTTCTTAGTAGGAGTTGTAATTGGAGTTGTAGTCATGGTGTCTCGGGTATCAGAGGCGTAGTTGGAGTTGTTGGTCTTCTTAGCAGGACTGCAGGAGTTGTGGGTCTTCTTAGCACTACTCTGGTAGTTCAGCCCTCTCATGTCATTTTTTTTATTAATAGAATTGAGAATCTCTTTTGTGGGTTTAGGAGGTACTGAGGTAGAAATTATTCTAACAATAGTACTGTTGATTGATTTTATTGTTAAGCAAGCTTAGTAACCAACTGAAATTTGAAGCTTTTGATTCCTGGGCCCTGGCCTTATATTTTAGATGAGATGTGATTTTTTTTTAAAAAAATTTTTTTTGCAGGTACAAGAGTCGCTGTCACCATGCTTAATAAAAAAATATTGAGTATTTGGTGTCATAAAGCAAAACAAGGGTAATCTTTATTTTTCTGGGTATTGTTTTTATGTTCTCCGCCGTTATATTATAATTTATTAATATATATAAAAATACATGCGTGTTTATAAAGGGCCCAATTTTTTTTTTTTTTGGCCCAATGCCTCAAATACCTCAGGATCAGCCCTGCATAAGAGAGTACGATTAGACGCTCTTTTTAAGTAATTTTTTGTTTGTGAGATATAGTGAGAGTATCTTTTGTATCTTCCATTTTGTTATGGTGAAATCTCCTTCATTTCCGTATGTGGACATAAGTCAATTTTGACCGAACCACATTAAATCTTGGGTGTTGTTCTTGTGTTGTGCCTATATCTCTACCAAGCTCATTATCTATTTTTGCAAACTACTCTTATTTAAGAAACCTCACCAATTTTTTAACACTTTCTGCATTTGGTCAATAATATGAAGTTATGAGAAGGAGGTGAATCAATATCTCAATACGATGAGAAATCACCTAGAAGACAATACACGGAAAGATGAACAAAAAATGGATGAATTGATTACAAGTAAAATCTATTCTCACAAGCTTCAGAAATGTTATTACAAAAAGAAGAAAAACTATGTATGGCAGATAAGCTTTCCTATGGCTGGTGAGTTTTCTTTAGTCTCGTATCTATATCAACAGAAAATTTCAATTATCACTTTGATGCAATTTTCAAGAAAACATGAGAGAAAGAGAGAGAGAAAGAAAGTATCACGCATTTAATGGTTGAAGTCTTAAGAAGGTTTCCACTGCATCTCAATTTGAATTCGACCATTTTTTGAGTCGATTAAGTGGTACTTCTCGTTGATCCGCTTGTTAGTCACGACATCTGCAAGGCTGACAACTACATAGCCCATATGTTCCTGCATAGAGAATATAGTTATAAGATGGTAAGGAGTGAGGACTCTAGATAAATGATTAACAAGTAAATCCAGCAAGATTGCGAAAGATTTGCAGGAAACGGAGTTGCCGGTTTAAAAGATACATAAATATTAGAGCATGAGAGCATCCCCAGTCGATGGATATTTTGCCATTTTTGTCAATTTTTTTGGGAAATACGCTGCTGCAGTCGGCATCGGTTTTTCCCATTTTTTGTATTTTGGTGAGCAGTTCATTGCTATATTTGAAAAAGAATTTGGCAATTCCCATATTATAGGGTGTCCCTATTATTTTATTAATTTTTCAATTTATCGAACAAAACATGATATTTCGTCCGATGAAATTTGTAACTTTTTTAAATACTCCTCCGAGGAAAATTTTTATTTTTAATTTTAGAAACTCAGGTTTAGTGACATAATTAGTTAGATAATCAGTGAGAAATGGGGTCCACCAGAAAAAAATAATAATAAAATTTTTGCGAGGGACGAATTATGAAAAATATATTAAAATATTGAATGATATTTAAAAATTCAAGAAAATTGGATTTGTCCGTCCAATTTTGTCTATGAAATTGCCATATTTTGCATTTACCGACTGCAACAAACAAGATAAATTATTAAATTCTATTTTGCCATTTTACCATTTTTATTTACAAACGACTGTGGATGCTCTAAATAAAACAAGGTGCATACCTTGGAGTGTATGCCAATGCTCGGTGGCTTACTCAAAACCTCCACATGAACTTTATCAGCAACAGGAGGTGCCTCACACACAAATTGAAACTCTTCATCCCAGCGTGGATCCCTGCTTTTCCTTAAATGCTGCAGCAGCGATGTTCATTATTTTTGTTAAATACACAAAATGTCATATAGTGACATATAACTATATAAAATTTGGGTATAAGTAACTTGTGTTACCTTGGTTTTCTTATGCTCTCCTCTGAAAGTTATCTTTACATATGGGTTTGTGTGGTGTTTCCCCTCCACATCCTGAGCTTCATGAATTATAACAAGAAGCAAGCCACCGCCTGAAGGAGTGCCCACAGGAGCTGTCGCTACTACACGTGCACTTGCAGCAACCTCCCTAGTGACTTCAGGTGGTACTTCGTCTTCCTTAAAGGGCTTATACGTCACTTCCAGAACAACTTGTCCGCGTGACTTTTCGTTCTGAGTATCATTAGGATCCATATTCTTAAGCAAGTCAAGAGTCATAGTCCTTGGCTCGTCAGGGTTAAGGTCTCTTAGTGGAACTACATTCATGCCCATTTTATCATGTTTCCCAACCTACAAAATCCATAATAATTTGAGTTGAGATTGAGACACAAATATCAGAAGGAAAAATCACGCACATGGAATGAGTGATAATGCATGCCTGCTCCCAGTCAAAAACATCAATTTGCAATGCTTGAGAACTTGGATCTTTGACAATTAACTTGAAGTCCTCGTTCCATTCTGGATTAAGGTTACTTTTCTTGACTGAAGTTTTCTTTGATGGAAGGTTATCCTCAGTGAGGTTAAGTTTGACGTAAGGGTCTGATTTGCCCATTAGATCTTTCTTTTTCAGTTTAGTTGCCCTGAGAACCATCACGTGCAGAATTCCAACCGGCTTCTTCAGGGCCCTGTAAGATTCATGAAAATTTAATTTGCAGTTGATAAATTAATTAAATCTACCAATCATGTATAACTTACTTTGACAGGTCCATAACTTGCACATCCAGCGTTTTAGGCCAAAGATACATGTTTGCGACCTGATTCTTTATGGTCTCCTAAATTAAGAACAACATATACACTGTAAATTGATCTACAATTGCAATTTTGAATCAATGTAATTCTGGGTACAAGTAAAATAGATCAAGTTGAAAATCGACAAAGATGAAATTAAGCTGAACCTGAAACTACCTGCACAAAACCGTATAGACCAGGTATAGACATGAGATCAGCACCCAAAAGTTTTAGTCCAAAGTCAACATGCGGCTGCAACAAGAAAAATTGCAAGAAGTTAATAAAAATGAGAGGGGGAAATATAGCAATATTTAAAATTGCAGTTCTTCGAGCACGCACCTTTTCCATGAGAGACACATGAATATTTGCGAAACATGGAAAACTAGGAACCAGAGGTTTTAAAGTAATACGCGGTATAGCAAAGACTTGCAGATCTAGCACCTGAATTTCCAATGAAAATGACATCGCTAAATTAGCCTGAATATATATTTCGAAGTAAAATGAATCAATTTTGCAATTGGCTATGTAATCTTATCACACGAAAAAAGAAAAAGATGATAACCTGTGCAGTAGCTTTTAATCCAAAGGCTTTAACTGCCACAGTGACATCTGGATTTCCCGCCCACTTAACAGATAGCTCCATAATCAACTCCTTTTCCTCCGTTGTATAGACTTTCATTCCTAGAAAGAGAATTAATAGTTTAGAAACAAATGAAAGTTCTGATTAGATTAGAGGGGGGAAAATAGAAGCATAATTGAAAATAAGTAGTTCAAACTAGGCATTAATGAAAGGGAACAAATACGTAAAGATAGTTGGTCCCCACAAATACCTGTTGGTGCTATTACTATTTCCCAGAATGATGAGATAATGAAATTTCATATGTTAAATATAGCTTTTCTAATGAAATTTTGAATACAAGATGGCAATATTTGACATTTAACTTCTAGAAACAAAGATGTATCTGGAAGCTACTTTGCATTTTAAAGATAAAAATGGAAGTAACATGAACAAGTAAAGAATTTTCCCAGATAAATCTCTACTATTTTAATGGGAGAGTTGGGGTTTGTAACAAACAAACCCTAACTTTGTAACTATATTAACATGTATAATACACGTCCAAACTTTATCCAACAAATATAAATGTGCACCGCACGTGTAGCCCAAATCAAAACATTCAAATATAAACTATTTTTTTTCTTATTCAATATATATTCATTCAATTTGATGACTTTACTTTTATTAGACGTGCATCGTTCGTACATTATACTAGTAAAGATTAAAGGATAGGGTAAACATCATAGCAATAAAACCTTGAAATGTTGGCGGTAGGGAGCCTAGGGTAAACGTTTCGAACTCAACAGCGTCAATTTTAAACTTCACAGTATTCTCAGCAATGATTGGCTTTGCAATTCCCTCCACAGTCCTGCAGATTGCCTATGAAGGAGAAGGAAGCATAAACTTCCTGCAACTTCTATAACATATGGAAATATGAAATTAAGAACACACCTTATCCAAAAAAGGCCACATACTTTCAACGAATCTGTTCAACCAGTCAACCTTCAATGAAAAGTGAGAGAGTATAAGCATAAGACAAAAAATAAAAATCATATACTATTTTAGCTCCAAATTGTGATACCTATTACCAATAAATCATCATCATAATAACTGGAGTCAGCTAGGGTGCATGACTAGAGAGTAGAGATCATTAATATTCGCTTTCATCTTTAGTTTTAGGAGATATTTCAAAACAGAGTTGAAAAAAGCATGGGCATAGACATTGAAATTCCAGTATTAAGTTAATCAAGCTTTTAACATTGTCATAAGTGATTAAAGTGAACTGGCCATAATACCTTTAAGGCTATTTTACAGAAGGAAAGCCTGCTTCATTGGACAAGCAGTTTAAGCTCATGCACCAAATGAGCAACCGTTCAAAATTCTCCTAGATAAGAGAATAGTCTTACTGAAGAAGAAAATATGATTTGCCCAACAATATTGCATTTATCTAATTTTAAGGCATTATAAGCAAAAGGATCAAATGGAACCACAGTCATAAAATGATACCCATAATTATCCATAATACATACTCTGTCAAAGTCTGGATTTTTCACCCACAAAGGGATTTCAGGAAGCATGCTTGCCAGAGTGTCCGAGTCAAGTTCCACAAGTGGTTTCACAGTGGGATCCTGGTTACGGATTAGATGATAAGAATCCGTTTACTTGAATTATAAATATATACCAACTTGGAAAAAGAAAACGATGAGATAATACACAAAATCATCAAACATACAAATCAATCTAATGAAATTCAGTGCATACTAAGGTGTAGGCTAGCATAGGCGCAATACATGATAAAGCAATGGATGGTCAGTCGAGCCGAAGAGTCAATTTTTTGTGTATTTAGTGTGTGTGGAAGTATAATTAGTCCATATAAAGAAGCGGTTATCTGAAATCCTTTAAAAAAACATGAGTTAATATTTTTTTTGAGGGAAAACAGTAAAAAATGAGTTAATATACATTTAAAGTGTTCGGTGCTTCTGAACATACAGTATGAAATTAATGTATTTAGAGAGTTTGAATGAGAATGGATGAAGTGAAACTTTAGAGAAATAAAGAGAGGCAATTTTGGAGAATAGAGATGAGATTGGCAATTTGGAATAGTCTGACAGGGACTAAAATGGTAGGTATCTCAGCCAAATCAAGAGGCGTTACTTGAGGCAAATTAAAAGTTTGCCCACCGATACTCCCAGATGTCCGAAATAGATGTCCTATTGATGAGGACATCGTTTAAGACGATTCGGGCGTTTCTATCAGTGCAGAAAACGTCTAGGACAGCTGCTTCGTTAGCTTAGGATTTTATTTACCATATTTGTTTTTGGCAATTATAGCCATATGTAATCTTTCTTTTATATTTTAGAATATTTTGAGATTTGTATCAATATTTGTTTTGAGCCTATATATAGGTCTTGAGATTAATGAGAAGTTATGCTATTCTTGATTACAAAATAATTGTGTTGAAGTTTTTCTCTTCATCTCTCTCTTTGTGTGATACAATTGAAAACTAATTTTAGGGTTTGTGATAAACTCTAAACTTACCCCCAAATTAAAATCCTAAACCCTAATCCCCAAATCAAATTAAACCCAAACCCCTAATCATCTTCTCCACTTCTTCTTCCTCCAAATCCCGACCAAACCCAACCCTCCTCACCGCCTTCGACCACCACCGCCATTTCCCGAGCACCTTCCTCGCCGTCGTCCTTTCCCCTATCTTCCCTAACCCCGACTCTCCCTCTTCCATTCCTCCTCGTGGCGATCCGAACCGCCACCGTCGTCAAACCCCTTTACCGCCGTTGTCATCTCCTACCGCCACCACTAGCCATTGCCATTCCCCCCACCGCAAGCAACCACCGCTGCTCCTCTTCCCTTCGACTGTAGCAGCCGAATCCAAACCCCTCGTTGCCGATCAACCTCCAGTGACCACCTCCGCTCGATGCCGTCCAGTCCCGCCGCCTGTCGCCACCCTCCGTCGTCAGCCTCCAGTCCAGTCCGCCGCCAGTTGTCACCATTGACAGCAAGCTTGTTGTTGCTGCCGCTCTTACTGTTGTTGCTGATTGCTGTGTTCTGCGTTGCTACCAACCCGAGATCTAACCTGGTTTCTTCGAACCCCGGTATACTCTTTCCACTTTTCAAATATTTGTGTTATACTGCTTTATCATTTCTATTATATTATTTAATTTAACTGTCAACTACAAATATTGAGATCGAGTGTTCTACTTGCCTAATTAAAGTACGAATCAATATTGCATCTTTTACTTGCTAAGAACGCTTAGGGATATAATTATTGATTGTTAGAAATGAATTATTAATTGAGCTTGTTAAACTTAATTCAATTCTTAAAAATCCATCAAACTGATTAACTGTTGAAAATTCTAACTTTGATCCCACTACATGTTGGTAAAAATTAATCCTTTAAGGTTCTTAGAAATTCTCTATTTAGGATTAGTTTTACATCATTTTGGTATCAGAGCGAAGGTTTTTAAAACCCTAGTTCTTGCATCATTTAGGCATTATTTTTGCATTCATTTAGAATCGTTTAGAGTCTTTTATTTTTCTTGCTTTATTTTAGACCATTTCAGATTATTAAATAAATAATTAATTAAGTGCATTTAGGACACATTTTTCTAGATTTCAGCGTACACACGACCCCTAGTTTTCCACCGTTGGTGAATGCGTCTTCGCAACACCATTACAAATCCCGAAGAGCCTTTCTTGTCTCTCCCAAACCACCCAATTAGGAACCCTAGACCTCTCCGAACTGAGATGGATAACTCTGATATTTCTGCTACCCTAGCTGTCATTCAAGAAACTCTTGCCAATATCAATCAGAGGCTTCAGAAGTGGAATTAAATCAAACTGTTGCCCCTGAGCTTCATGCTCATCGTCAGATCCCTCAAGAAAATATTTGTGACGATCGACGTCAAGAACGTGACCCTGACGAACAATATAAGAACAACGTTAAGGCTGACGCTTCCCATTTTGAAAGCCACATGGAACCCCCAAGCTTATCTTGATTGGATCCGTGCGATGGACCGCTACTTTGTGTGGTTTGACATGAGCGAAGCCCTAAAAGTTAAATTTGCCACGATGAAATTGACTGGAAAAGCTTAATAACACTGGACCAATCTTGAATACGCCCGCAGAGACCGAGGCCTGTCACCCATAGCCACTTGGGAAGCCATGAAAGAGAAACTCACTGAGACGTATGTACTGTTATCATTCCACACCCGATTGCTAGATTCGTAGAACCAGCTTTATCAAGAAAGTAAATCCACACAAGAATATGTTGATAAGTTTGATGACTTCCTTATTCGGTGCAATGCTTTAATTAAAGAGAGTGAAGAACAAACTCTCTCTAGGTTCAGAGATGGACTACGAGCCAACCTTAGAAACGAGCTAATTCATAGCCTATTAAAGGCGATGACTTCGATGAAGAAGAGGATGATCATTATTTCCACTGTATTCGGTCTATCCAATTACCTCACTTGAATGTAGTCAGATGTGCTTTGTCCCAGCCAAAAGAAGAAGATGATTAAAAGCGCACTGCTATATTCCACACCTTTACGACTATAGGTGGCAAAAATTGCAAGGTGATTGTTGACAGTGGGAGCTGCATCAACGTTGTCTCTTCTGCGGTCTTAGCTAATACCGGACTTAAGGCTGAACCTCATCCATGCCCATACAAAGTATCTTGGATTGATGCGACAGCCCTCCAAGTAACACATCAATGTTTGGTCCCTGTGGACTTCAAAGCTTACAAAGGGAAAATTTGGTGTGATGTGCTCAAAATGGATGTGGGTCAAGTCATTTTAGGGAGACCTTGGTTATACGATCACAATGTGACCATATATGGTCGATCCAACCAATGTGTGTTCCAGTACGATGGACTAAAAATAAAGCTCATACCCGTGAGACCACGAACTGGTCCGGCTGAAACAACACCGACTCCCTCAAGAAAGGGCAAGTAACGTATATGGGTGAAAAGGAACTCACGAAAGAAATTGACAATGGGGCTACCATTCTTTTACTCACAGCGAGAGAAGTTCCTAAAGATCCTAATAAATCACTCATCCCGCCTCAAGTTACTCCTACCCTACAGGAATTTGCAAATGTGTTTCCTGCTGACCTTCCTAACCAGTTGCTCCTACTGTGTGACATCCAATTCGCTATTGATCTGGTTCTGGGAGCGAGTCTTCTTAACTTGTCACATTATCGGATAAATCTGACAGAGCATGCTGAGTTGAAAAGGCAAGTTGATGAGTTATTGGCAAAGGGCTTCAGAGAAAGCTTAAGTTCTTGCGCTGTTCCTACCCTATTGATGCCAAAGAAAGATGAAACCTGGTGTATATGTGGACAGCCATGCCATAAACAAGATCACGGTGAAATACCGTTTTCCCATTCCTCGTTTGGATGACATGTTGGACATGATGTATGACGAAGGATGGCCTGTACAAATGGATGGTCATACCATTTGGAATGACGAATACCACGAGCACATTTATGAGAATCATGACGCAAGTACTCTGTCCCTTTATGGGCAATTTCCTTGTGGTGTACTCTAATGATATTCTCATTTACAGCCGATCCATTGGGCAACATCTTGACCATTTGAGACAGGTCTGCGGTGTTTTGAGGAAGGAATAGCTTTACGCTAATCCTACCAAATGTACCTTCCTCTCCGAACAAACTATCTTTCTGGGATTTATTGTTTCTGTCCGAGGAGTATTTGCTGATCTAGAAAAGATACGAGCTATTACTGAGTGGCCTAAGCCCCGCAATATTCGTAATGTGCAAAGTTTTCATAGCCTTGCCACCTTCTATCGTCGGTTTGTACAAGGATTTAGCACAATTATGGCTCCGATAACCGACTATTTGAAGAAAGATGAATTTGTCTGGTCGAAAGAAGCCACGAATGCCTTCGAAGAGATCAAGAAGAGAATGACTCAGACACCTGTCATAAGGTTGCCTGATTTCACTAAAGTCTTCGAAGTAACATGCGATGCTTCAGGTATTGGTATAGGTGGAGTCCTTAGTCAAGAGAGTCATCCTGTTGCTTATTTCAGTAAAAAGCTGAACAAAGCAAAACAAAAATACTCCACTTATGACAAGGAGTTCTATGCGGTAATTCAGTCACTTTGCTATTGGTTACATTATCTCCTGCCGCAAGAATTCGTCCTCAGACCATGAGGCCTTAAGATTCTTTAATTCTCAACAAAAGTTGAATCCGAGACATGCTAGATGGGTAGAGTTCCTACAAGAATATTCATATACCATTAGGCACACAAAAGAGATTGATAATAAGGCCGCGGATACACGCAGTCATTATCACATGATCTTATCTATACTTCGCACCGAAATTATTGGTTTTGAGAGATTAAAAGATGAGTATCCTCCTGCCCAGATTTTCACGAGATCTACACATCTTTGAAGGATGACATCATTCGAGTGATAGATGATTATTTCCTGAAAGATGATTATCTCTTCTATCGCTCCAAACTGTGCATTCCTAGTACATCATTACGATAGTATTTTGTTTGGGAATTGCATGCTGGTGGCCTTGCTAGATACTTTAGGCATAGCAAGACCATTGATGCTGTGGAACATAGATTTTACTGGTCAAAGCTAAAGAGAGACGTTGTGAGACTTGTTAACAGATGTCATACTTGTCAACTCGCCAAGCAACAAAAACAGAACACGGGCTTGTATACTCCATTACCTATTTCCAGTCGCCCTTGGAAAGATGTGAGTATAGATTTCGTGCTAGGCTTACCGAAAGCACAAAAGAAACACGACTCCATTCTTATCATCGTGGACCGTTTTTCTAAAATGGCCCACTTTCTCCCATGCTCGAAAACTTTCGATGCTTCTCGTGTAGCTCAGATCTTCTTTGATAATATTGTGAAGCTACCTGGGTTGCCAAAAACCATTGTGTCTGATGGGGATATGAATTTCACGAGTTATTTTTAGAAGACCCTATGGCACAAAATGGGTACGAAATTGAAGTTCTCTTCAGCATTCTACCCACAGACTGATGGACAGACTGAGGTTGTCAATCGGAGTCTTGGCAATCTCTTGCGTACTCTTGTGAGAGAGAACTTAGGAACGTGGGATTTAAAATTAACGGTTACTGAATTTGCATATAACACATCTAGGAATAGAATCACTGGCATGAGTCCACACGAAGTTGTACATGGTTATCATCCTAGGCAGCCCATAGATCTTGCCCCCATGTTAGAACATCACCAAGTCTCAGAGTCCGCATCAGCATTTGCATCCCGCATTCATGACTTGCATAGAGAAATTTTCAAGAAAATTAATGAGAATAATTTTAACTACAAGTTAAGAGCTAATATTAGAAGAAAATTTAAAACTTTTAATGTGGGTGACGAGGTGATGGTTCGAATTCGTCCGGAACGGTTTCCAGCTGGATCCGTTAAGAAGTTGAATGCACGTGCTGCAGGCCCATTTAAAATTCTTCATAAAATCAACGATAATGCCTATATCATTGACCTTCCCGAAGGTTTTGGCATAAGTAAAACTTTCAATATTGAGGATATAGTACCCTATGAAGGCTCATAATTTAACCTTAAAAATCTTCTTATAGATGAGCCTACCCTGCAGCCTAATGGTGAGATTCTCACATTACCCCCACTACCTGATACTAACCCATAGACAGCAGAATTGGATAATATTTTAGATGATCAGATAATCTCTACTAAAGATGGTGGTATTCATAGGTATTTGGTAAGATGGAAAAATAAGCCGGAGTCGGAGAATACTTGGATAGATCGTGAAGAGCTCCAGCGCTTGGATCCAGACCTTTTGGAGCACTATGACAGGAGGACTGGTTTTAACTCGACTGGGTCGAGCCCTCTCCCACCCGGAGAGAATGATGAGGATATCGGTTCAAGACGATTCAGGCATTTCAATCAATGCAGGCATCGTCTAGGACAGCTGCTTCATTAGCTTAGAATTTTATTTCAGTACCATATTTGTTTTTGGCAATTATAGCCATATGTAATCTTTCTTTTATATTTAGAATATTTTGATATTTTATCAAGATTTGTTTTAAGCCTATATATAGGCCTGGAGATTAATGAGAAGTTATACTATTCTTGATTAAAAAAATATTGTGTTGAAATTTTGCTCTTCATCTCTCTTTGTGTGATACAATTAAGAACTAATTTTAGGGTTTGTGATAAACTCTAAACTTACCCCCAAATTAAAATTCTAAACCCTAATCCCCAAATCAAATTAAACCCAAACCCCTAATCCTCTTCTTCTTCCTCCAAATCCCGACCAAACCCAACCCTCCTCACCGCCTTCGACCACCACCGCCATCACCCAAGCACCCTCCTCGCCGCCGTCCTTTCCCCTATCTTCCCCAACCCTGACTCTCCCTCTTCCTTTCCTCCTCGCTGCGATCCCAACCGCCACCGTCGTCAAACCCCTTTACCTCCATCGTCATCTCCTACCGCCACCACTAGCCATTGCCATTCCCCTCACCACAAGCAACCACCGCTGCTCCTCTTCCCTTCGACTACAGCAGCCGAATCCGAACCCCTCGCTGCCAATCAACCTCCAGCGACCACATCCGCTCGATGTCGTCCAGTCCCACCGCCTGTCGCCACCCTCCGTCGTCAGCCTCCAATTCCATCTGCCACCAGTTTTCGCCATCGACAGCAAGCTTGTTGTTGTTGCCGCTCTTACTGTTGTTGCTGATTATTGTGTCCTGCATTGCTGCCAACCCGAGATCTAACGCTGGTTTTTTCGAACCCCGGTATATTTTTTTCACTTTTCAAATATTTGTGTTATACTGCTTTATCATTTCTATTATATTATTTAATTTAACTGTCGACCACAAATATTGAGATCGAATGTTCTACTTGTCTAATTAAAGTACGAATCAATATTGCATCTTTTACTTGCTAAGAACGCTTAGGGATATAATCATTGATTGTTAGAAATGAATTATTAATTGGGCTTGTTAAACTTAATTCAATTCTTGAAAATCCATCAAACCGATTAACTATTTAAAATTATAACTTTGATCCGCACTACATGTCGGTAAAATTAATCCTTTAAGGTTCTTGGAAATTCTCTATTTAGGGTTAGTTTTACATCACCTATATTATGGATAGGTGGAAGCCGACACCATTACCGAATTTTGAAACAATGGTCGAACCTTATATTTTACGCCAGCTTTTTCTCCCAAAAAGAAATAGTTGAGAATGTTCTCATTGAAATTAGTTCTGAAGAGCACTCATATTTTGATTCTACGATTGTCTCTTCTTACTGACTAATTTTTTACTAAGCTTAAATACCTAGTAGAAAACATTGATCAAGTTTTCATGGCCACTGAAAGATTACCCAACTTAGAAATTTTACTGCAGATAGTGCTTACTTTTCCTGCATCTATTCAATGTGACAATAAGTATTGTACAGATGAATATCGGTATTGAACATACAAGTGAGTCAACCATGCCACGACTATCAGATAACAATCAGCTTAAGAACGTAACATGCTCATCATCATTCAGTCACTTTCTTAACTTCTTCATAGTTGTTTCTTAATTCCTAAATAGAGGGATCTACATTCTCACCCTTTATCTAGAGTAGGGATGGCAACTGGGCCGGGTCAACCGGCGACCCACCCGCGACCCGGCCCGCGAACCCGGCCCGTTTAAGGAGTTGGCGGGTTCGGGTCGAACCCGGTGAATAGTACCGGGTCGACCCGGGTCGCAAATAACGCAAATTCAACCAGCAAAATCCGGCCCGCGAACTCGTTAAGAAAGCGAATTGAAACAGCCAACCTGCGGGTTACGACCCGTTGGACCCGTACGGGTCGAACGTTCGACCCGTTACGGGTCTACCGTTGACCCGTACGGGTCCAACGGGTCGTAACCAGCGGCGCTCTGGACAGAGCCGTTGCTAACGGCTCTTTAGCCGTTTTTTGGGCTTTTTTTTGTTTTTTTTTGTTTTTTCCACATTTTGAGCCTATAAATACCCCCAAAAATCTCATAAAAAATCACACCTTACTCTCTTACTCTCTCTACTATTATACATCATTTCTAAAGAATTTTTCAACAATTGTAGTATTCATCAAACAAGTCTACAACAAGGCATATACACGATCAAATTTCGGTAGTATCGGAATCAAAATTGAACGTCTTCAACGTCTTCAACTCTCTTCAACCCTCGTCAAATCTACTTCAAGCTCTCCTCAACTCTTCAATTGCGGAATCGGCAGAAACGCTTCTTTCTAGTTCTATTCTATTCTTATTTTCACGGTTTTTTTTACATACGCGTATTCCACGGTGAACGGTATCAAAATTTCATACCTCTCTCGTTATATTTTTTTTGTGTGTTGTAGTTAAAATTATTGTTCGTTTTTTGAACTTCTCTATCTCAACCCTCTTGTTTTTTAGATTTTTTTGGTATAATTTACCTTTCCTAGATTGTATATTTTTTTTACATACTTTAGCACATTACTACATTATGTCTAGATTACGCGGTAGCGGTCGTAGCGGGCAAGATTCCTCTTTCTCTTCCCGTAGGTCACCAATTGTCCCAACTAGTGAGCCCGCCCAAGAATATCATGATCCTCCTATGGAACAATGGAGTACACACGACGTTGTTGTAGGTGACATACAATTGGAAGAAGAAGAACAACAACAACAACCAACCGAAACCACACAACCTCGTAGTAGTAGGAAAAGTAGAGGAGAAACTAGCGATTGGCATAAATTTTATGATTATATTCCGGACAAACATACTTCGGGTGTAGGTTTGAAAGTTTGTAAAACATGTGGTAAAACATACAAATTCAAGAGGGGTGACGGCACCGGTACAATTAGTAGGCACATCCAACATAACCATAAAGAACTTGTTGAACTACAAGGCCAACAAAAAATCAACCCTAGGACCGGTCTAGTTGATAGCCACTCTTATGATCCCGATCTTGTTCGTCGGAAAATGGCCCGATTAGTCATTAAGGAAGAGTTACCATTTTCCTATCCCGAGAGTAGGAACTTGGAAAATTTTAATCAAATGGCCTTAAACCCTCATTTTAGAAAAATTCTGAGAAATACTTGTAAATCGGATTGTTTTAAAATTTACATCGAAATGAAGGACGCTTTGATTGCAATTTTATGGAGTTTAACTTGTAGGGTTAGTTTAACTTCAGATTGTTGGACGGGTCTCAACAATATTCCAACGATGGGAATAACCTGTTATTGGATCGACAATGATTGGATTCTTCAAAAAAGAATCATATCACTTGCGGCATTGCCGTATCCCCATAGTGGCGCTGAAATAGCAAATCGTATTATAGAAATTTGTGATGTTTTTCATATTCGCGATAAAATTATGTGTATTAGTTTTTATAATGCATCTAACAACAATGTAGCAATTACTACTTTAAAATCTGTATTAAACCCTCCATCTGACAGTATTTTTCATGTTAGATGTGCATGTTATACTATAAATTTATGTGTTCAAGATGCATTAAAAATAGATGATCCATATATAGTTAAAATTAGAAATTGTGTACATTTCATTGCATTAAGTCCAAGCATTTTCCAAGAATGGAAAGCTTGATGTAGGGTTAGAAATGTTCCTTTTAGAAGATTTCCAAAGGATGTTAGACACCAATGGAATTCTATTTTTGATTTATTAAATATTGTTACCGAATATAAAGCAGTTGTAAATGATTTTTGTATCGCAAAAAATATGCGGAATTTTGAAATGACTCCCCCCGATTGGTTTTTTGCCGAATCTTTGTTGAAATTTTTAGAACCTTTTAAAACCGCAACTTTAAAATTTTCAAAAACATATAAATCTACTTCCAGTAGCATTTTTATTGAATTAGTTAGCATGATGCAAACATTTAACGAAATGTTAAATGATCCCCATGTTAGTGAGATTGTAAAACCTGTATTTCAAAAAATTTTGAAGTATTATTTTTCTCCTTTTATGTTGATTTGTGTTGCTACGATTATGGATCTTCGTATCAAATTAGAAGGTACGAAGAGTTTGATAGAAATGTTTTTTGCATTACTTGAGGAACATGTAGAATTAGTAATTGATTGCGCTACTTTTTTAGTTCAGTTTGAATCTACGTTAAATAACTTGTATGATTATTATGATAGACGTTTTGCTTCTAGTAGTACAATTTCTGTAGTTAGTTCTTCTTCTAGTAGTTCTAAAGGTAAGGGTAAAAGTAGAATTGGTGATAGAACATTTAATTTAGTTGAACAAATTCAATCAAAAAAACCTAGGACTAATCAACCAAATGAATTAAATTGGTATAACCAACAAGATTCTGAGCCTTCTACTTCTCTACTAGATATTTTACAATGGTGGAAAGACCATGAACACACTTTTGGTATTCTGTCAATTATGGCTAAAGATTTACTAACTCCTCCTGTCTCTACAGTTGCTTCTGAGAGTGCATTTTCTACAAGTGGCAGGGTTCTAACTGATTACAGAAATCGCTTGAAGCCCGAGTCGTTAGAGATGCTCGTTTGCACAGAAGACTGGCTGAAGGCTGAAGATAGGACACAAGAGAAAACACTGTCAACAAGTGGGAGCAACTCGCCCGAAGAACAACAACAACAACAACAACAACAACAATAGCTTTGCTTGTTATGTTAAATTAGAAAAATCGTAGTCGTTGTAAAATTGTATATAAGAAATATGTTATTGTATAAAACTTATTTGTGAATTGAATTCTTCATTTCATTAGAAATTGTTAAAATTGTATAACTTAAATTCATATGAATAATATTTCAAAATTTGTTGCCAATTTCACTCTTTCAATCTTATTATTATTATTACGATTTTTAATGTTTATTAGTATTATTACTTACTTAGTATTATTATTATTATTATTATTATTTTAAGCTACAAAAAAAATTATACTAAAAAAAATTAATAATAATAATAATAATAAATAAAAAATCCTAACCCTATATAAACGGGCCAATCCGGGTTGAACCCTAAAGGGTTCACGGGTTGGGCGGGCCACCCAAACCAAGCTTGAGCCCGGCCCAGCCCGGATAAGTGGGCAAACTGGCCCGAGCCCGCCCACTATACGTGCCAACCCGTACGGGTTGGGCCCGGCCCGGCCCACTCGACCCGTTTGCCATCCCTAATCTAGAGACAATTTGCATATGCCTTATAGATACTGACTGTAACGATCAGTACATAGCTAATTTGCTCGTCACATAAACAAGGGAAATATTCTAATCAATTAAGGAAAAGGAGAAGATACAACCAAATTGATAACGAGAAGACAACTACTTATAACAATGTACAACGTGGGGTAGTCTGCGCTCGTCAGCATACATCAACAAAGAAAACCACTTAAGGTATCAAGTACTGAACAAACTTCCAAACATTCTAATCAACCGCCAAAAAATTCTATACAAATTCCACCAATTTCGAGTAAATTCACTATAAGATGCATCTCATCATCAAATTAAGCTGTTAGTTATTGCTCGAAACTCCAAACAATAAACTGAACACCAGGTCTAATTTACCCTGTTTCAGCATATTTCACGACTAATGTCATAAAACTAAAAATGCAAATATCAAACAAGTAATCACCCATTACAACAAATTTTAACACATACCCAAATCAAATGTAGAATCAAATTGCAATTCTAACAACTCAAATCAATAAACAATAATAATAACATTGAATAAAGGAATGTAAACAAACCTTGACATCACTTGGTTGGAAGTAGATGAAGAGGTAGTAACCAATAACAATCCCAACTGTGACCCCAAATCCAAATCCGAAGGAACCCATTATAGTACTCACAAAACCCATCTCTGAAATCCCAAATTAATCTCTATTTCTCAAAAAGGACAAAACAAAGGGGCCCCTCAAAATCTTCTGTCACCTCTGTTGAGACAAAAAAGGGAAACCCAAATGTCAATTTTGATCCAATGGGACAAAAAACAATGGAAATATGTACATGATTATAATCACAATTAGTACGTAAATTGGTGATTAATTAATTCTAATTGGGTGATTATTGCATGAGATTGATTATGTTCAAGAAATGGACAGAGAATCAAGAGAACCTGAAGATGGGTTTGGATTCGCTCTTTGTATTCTTCTGAGTTGATTGTAAATTGGGTTTTGTGAAATTGTAACGGAAGAATGCAATGCTTGGATTTGCCGATTGGAGTTTCTTCAATGTATCGATTTTTTCGCTCAATAATTTCTTGCTTGGAAAAATCTTCATTGTTTTATACAAAATCTGTTGAGGTGGTTTTTGCAAATATGCCCTTCAAAAATTGATCCTTATGCAAAATCTTCATTGTTTTATACTTATTTGATAATATTAGTATATAATGGTGTGCGTAGGGAGTGACATGCATGTTGTCATCTCTAATCTCTAATCTTATAATTGGAGAAGACCATAGTGTCATTTGTAAATATTTTGTCATTCTATCAACCCGTATAATGTACGTGCATAACTATTATAAAAGAGGTCTTAGGTTCAAATCATGGCTACGTCTAAATTTTTATTTTAAAAAATTATATTTATTAAAACGTGCAACGCACGTGTTAACTACTAGTAATATTATAATGGGAGAAGGTCTTAGTGTCATTTGTAAATATTTTGTCAATTTACCAACCCGTGTAACACACGTGCATAACTATTATAAAGGTCCTAGGTTCAAATCAAGACTACGTCTAAATTTTTATTTAAAAAACTATATTTATTAAAACGTGCATTGCACGTGTAAACTACTAGTATGTATAGTGGGAGTCATTCAGAATTATATTTTCTTTCATAATCTAAAATATACTTGTTTAGAATTTGATCATATGATTCTCTAAGTCATTTTCCGTCATCTTAAGTGTTCTAGTATTTTACGATATTTGTGAAAACGTTAATCATTTTATAAGATCGGAAGTATGATTTGATAGATTTTGTTTCCAAGAATTCTTAGGCTGCGTTTGGTTCGTTATTTTAAAATTTTATTTAAAATTTATTTTAAATATAGTTTTAAAAAAAATTTATAAAGTTGTTTTTTTTTTCTTTTTTCGAAAATAGAGTATTGTCTGATAACTTTTTTCATAAATTTGTTTTTTTCAAAATTAAAGTATAAAAATTGTTTGGTAAACTGTATACAGTATATATGTATATGATATGGCTAAAAATGGGATTAAATCGGGGCCGTTCAAATCGGACACGAATCTTAAAGCTCAGGGGTAAAACGGTAATTTCACCTACGAACGGGTCTGAAATGGGAACTGGGTCTTTCTTCAAGACCCAATAACCCACGAACAGATCCACCTCAACTGGGTACGGATCCCAACCTGAAATGAACCCGGTCCAGTAGGATAGAATTAGGGTTTCTGATTAATCGAAATCAACGGCCCCGATTCATATCTATCCGTTCACTAGGAATTAGAGATTACATTCCTAATCTAATCACAGGGATTACATTCCTTATCTGCTCACAGGGATTACGTTCCTAATCTGATCCCTAAGGCGACTATAAATACCCCCCATCCACCACCATTAAGAGGTAATCAATACTTTTCCAGTTTTAAGTTCTTGCTTAATCATTCAGATTACTGACAAGAGCGTCGGAGGGTGCGTCACCGGGATCCATCCCAGTCTCTCGCACTTCTTGCAGGTTCACAGCAGCGGCAAGAGACCAAATCAACATATTGGTGAAGGTCAACAGGTCAACAGGTTTACTTTATCGTTTTCTCCAAGAATCCACAAATTCATCTGTTTGCTCCCACACCAAAATTAGCAGTAACAGATTGGCGCCGTCTGTGGGAACCGAAAAAACAATTTGACCTAACTTCATCAACAATACTAGTTTCAAGTCATGCATCCAAAACAGAAGGGGAAAGCAGCGGTCTCCAACCGAAGAACCACTTCTCTTCCTTCTCTCCCTCCTCCGGTTCAAGGTGCTCCTACTCAACTGGCCCCTCAAGGGTCTCGGGGGGCTGCCCAGGGGGGCTCCCGTCAGAGTCGTCCGAAGCAAATCCTCCTCATGACCAAGTCACGTGTCCCATCCTTCAGTTGAATCCCTGGCTTCTCAAAACCCTCCCGAGCAGGATCTTCGTCAAGTAATTGCCAACCGCCAAAAGGGGGTCGACCTTAGAACTCGCCTGAATGGATGGCGAGCCCTTGGTCGAGTCCATCAACCCGAGAACTCAGGGGCTTCAAGAATCCGAACCCCACGACGACCGAGGACTAGAAGATCCCCTCCCTCGAGGAGGCAAAGAGAATCCCCTCAACGTCATCGGCGGAGAACTCATTCTCCAGTAAGCCGAGCCATACATAGGGACCGCCAAACTGGAGAGGCACCAGTCACAAGGGCAGATCTTCAAGACTTCCAAGCAACAGTCTTAAGGGCCCTCAATATCGCCCCAAAGAACGACCAGAGGCCACCTACTCATAAGCCAGCTAGGAGCCACCGCCTTCACACTCCCAGTCCTCGTCCATCTCCAAGCTACCATCACCGTAGCCCCAGTCCACCCTCGTACGAAGATGAGTCCCGGGGCTCGGCAAGGTATGATCAAAGAGAAGACTCGGTCTACTGCCGTCTCCACGAGATGGAGAGGCGCCTCGGCCGAATTGACATGGAAGAAGAGCAACGGGCAATAAACCTCCGCCCGAGCAGACCTCCATTCTCCCGCACCATGATGGAGTCCCCCATCCCAGAGAACTTCAAGCTGCCTCACTTCGAGTCATATACTGGAGAGTCGGACCCCGCGGATCACATAGAGAGTTTCAAAACTTTCATGATGATCCACCATGCTTCAGATGCCCTCCTCTGCAAGGTCTTCCCTGCCATGCTGAAGGGGTCTGCGCGAGAATGGTACTCCCGACTCGCCCCGGCCTCCATCTTCTCATTCGATCAGTTCGAAGGGCTCTTCCTTACTCATTTCGTGAGTAGCCGCCGGACAGAGAAAACGAGTGTATCTCTGGTGACCCTCAACCAAGAAAAGGGTGAACGCCTAAGGAATTACGTTCGACGCTTTACCGCCGAAGCCCGGTCCATTCCCTCCCTCAACCAGTCAGTAGCCTCTGTCGCATTCGAGCGCAACGTCACTAATGCCAACCTCAGGGCATCCCTTGTCAAGAAGCCTCCTCGGGACTTCTCAGAGCTCCTACTTAGGGTGGAGAAGTACATACGGGCGGAAGAGGCTCTCAAACCCCTTGCTCTTGAGGAGACATCTTCCGGGAACAAACGGAAGAACACAAGTGAAGAGGGGTCCCAAAAATCCCAGAAGGACAGTAATGGCCAGCGCCGCTCGACTCCACGTTTTGAGAAGTTCACCCCCCTCATTGCTAATATATCAGAAGTTCTTATGGAGGTGGACAAGGAAGGACTACTCCGCGCTCCTCCTAGAATGAATACCCCTGGCAAGAAGAGGAACAAAGATAAGTGGTGCCGCTTTCACAGGGACCACGGCCACGACTCGGATGATTGTCGGGCTCTCAAGGAGGAGATCGAAGAACTCATACAGCGGGGGCACCTGACCAAGTTCGTCCAAAAAGAGGGGGCCGAGCTTCCCCCCTGAGGAGCCAACAAACGAACAGAAAGTCCCGCCGAGCTTCAAGACTCAGCTCCTCCCAAGAGGTCTTCACCTTATTGTAGAGGTAGGATCTTGATTTTCAATAAGGCCGATGCTTGTAACTCGGCCAATAGCATGTAATAATGGCTCACCCTATTGAAGCGGCCACTTAGTTTATCTCAATAAAACTTTGCATTTTATCATTGAAAATTATTGCTCATACCTCTTCTCTATCTCTTCAAGTCACATCTACGACTCGTTAAATGGTGAGTTCGGAGTCCAGCTTCTTCTACACGACTGCTCCCGCAACTCACTAAGCTCTAACAACGAGTTCGGAGTCCAACACTTGGCTCGATTCCGCTTCAAATAACTTGCTCTTCAGCAAGTTAGAAGTGGTTCGCCATTCGAAATTGCTCCTACACCTCGTTAGCCCTCTCTTAAACGACGAGTTCGGAGTCCAACACTTGGCTCGATTCCGCTTCAAATAACTTGCTCTTCAGCAAGTTAGAAGTGGTTCGTCATTCGGAACTGCTCTCACAACCGTTGATACTGTCTTAAACGACGAGTTCGGAGTCCAACACTTGGCTCGATTCTGCTTCAAATAACTTGCTTTTCAGCAAGTTAGAAGTGGTTCGCCATTCGGAACTGCTCCCACAACCGTTGATACTCTCTTAAATGACGAGTTCGGAGTCCAACACTTGGCTAAATTCCGCTTCAAATAACTTACTCTTAAGCGATTTAGAAGTGGTTCGCCATTCAGAACTGCTCCCACAACCGTTGATTCTCTCACTTAAATAGCGAGTTCAGAACTGAAGCTCTCCCCTAGAGTTGCTCCTCAAACTCGTCTCCCAAATGGCTCTCTCCCAGAGCCGAGCTCTTCACTCTGCTTGCCTCCAAAGCGGACCTTTTCTCAACGAGTTCAGAGCACAGCTCTCCCCTAGAGTTGCTCCTTAAACTCGTCTCCCAAATGGCTCTCCTAGAGCTAAGCTCTTCACTCCGCTCACCTCCAAGGCGGACCTCTTTTCAACGAGTTCGGAGCACAACTCCCTCCTAGGGTTCCTCCTCACACCCGTCTCACAAATGGCTCTCTCCCAGAGCCGAGATCTTCACTCCGCTCGCCTCCAAAGCGGACCTCTTCTCAACAAGTTCGGAGCACAACCCTCTCCTAGAGTTCCTCCTCACACTCATCTCACAAATGGCTCTCTCCTAGAGCCGAGCTCTTTACTCCGCTCGCCTCCAAAGCGGACCTCTTCTCAACAAGTTCGGAGCACAACTCCCTCCTAGAGTTCCTCTTCACAAATGGCTCTCTCCCAGAGCCGAGCTCTTCACTCCGCTCACCTCCAAAGCGGACCTCTTCTCAACGAGTTCGGAGCACAACTCTCTCCTAGAGTTCCTCCTCACACTCGTCTCACAAATGGCTCTTTCCTAGAGCCAAGCTCTTCGTTCCGCTCGCCTCCAAAGCGGGCCTCTTCTAAGCGAGTTTGGAGCTCAAAACTCTCCCATGGAGTTGCTCCTTGCACTCACTTCAAAGAATGGGTCTTCCCATGGCTCTTACGATGATCTTCCTAGCGCATCTTCTCCACCCCTAGGAGTGGAGCTCCTCTTCAAAAATCTCCAAAACCAAACAGCACATCACCAAACTTCAGAGCTCTTCACCTCTCCCATATGCCGACCCCCTTCCTCGTCGAGCGCCGACCCCTCCTCCGTCGTCGAGCTCACCTCAATGAGCTCCGCCATGGCCGAGCTCCACTACACCGAGCTACTATGGGCAGAGGGCGAGCTACTAAGTCACCGGGCCGAAGTGACGAGGTACCGACCTCCACATATGGAGAAAAATACCGCCGAGCCAGTTTCACCATTGGATCATGCCAAAAAATGTGCTAGAACATGATGAACGGCTTAGATCTCGCCACGTCTCCACAAAACGACAAGATAACGTTTTCTCGAAATCTGAGCCTCTTGCCTTGTGATTCGTGCCAAGATCGTAATCAACTGTCCAGATGGAGCCACATAGCCCGGATCTGAAATCCGAGCTACCGATCTACCGAACTGCAAAGTGGCGAAAAATGTGCCTCAAAATTCGTGCTCGGATTTGCTGAACAAGCAAGAAGAAAAGGAGACTAACGGATCTTCTCCTTCTTCTTCAGTTTCCTCGCCAAAAGCACCCAGCTCTTCTCCTCTTCTTCACTGTGCGATAAAACATGGCAGAGGAGAGAACCTGAATGCCTCTCCTCCCCTTTTTCTTTCTTCTTAGGGCCGAGCTCTACTACGCTGAGCTACCGAGCCACAATGCCGAGGTGCCGAGGTACTGACCTCCACATATGGAGAAAAATACCACCGAGCCAGTTTCACCGTCAGATTGTCTCAAAATTCGTGTCTGAATCTGATGAGCAGCTCAGATCGCACCACATCTCCACAAAACGACAAGATAACGTTTTCTCGAAATCTGAGCCTCTTATCTCGTGATTCGCGCCATGATCGTGATCAACCGCCCAGATTAAGCCACATAGCTCGGATAAAAAATCCGAGCTACCGATCTACTGAACTGCAAAGTGGCAAAACGTGTGCCTCAAAATCTGTGCTCGGATTTGCCGAACAAGAAGCAACGAAGAAGAAAAAAAAAGGGAGAGAAGGTTTGGGTTCGGACCCGTTAGGGTCCCAAACCCGAACCCCATTTTCACCACCCCTTCTTCCTCTCCTCCTACTTTTGGCACCAGAACCAGAGGAAGAAAAATCCAACACTCCAACCTCTCTCCCTCTCGACCGAACATGTCACCGAGCTCACAACTCCACCCTTCACGAGCTCCCCTCGCCATGGTCGACCACAGCTCCTCGCCGACCACCACGTCGCGAGTACCGACCTCCTCCAAGCTCCACGAACGAGCTCCGAGCGCCACCATCGCGAGCTCCATTCGTGCCGAGCTCCGCTGCCGAGCTCCAATTTCGACGACCACCTTTGAGCTCTCACTCTCGCCGAGCTCCCTCCGTCGTCGAGCTCCAAACCCAACCTCCTCTTCGAAGCTCAGAGCCGAAAGCTCCTTCTTCATCGAGCTCGAAGCCACCTCGACGAGTCTCGGAGCACACCGTCGAAGCTCTCTCCTTCGACAACCGAGCCTCTTCTACCCTGTCGAGCGTCAGCCCAGCTTGACGAGCGTCTTCCACCCTGTCGAGCTCCGAAGCGTCAACACCATCGCCATGTCGAGCTCCACCTCCGACGAGATCCACCTTCCTCTCCCCCTACACCGAGCTCTAACGGCGATCTCGCCTCCACTGCCGAACCCATTAACAAGCTCCATTGCTGAGCTCCCCCATAATCGAACGTCGAGCTCTCTTCCTCGACGAGCTCCGAGCTCCACTCGTCGACCACCTTCGCCGAGCTCACTCCCGTTCGCCTCACTCCACGACGAAGCTCCCTCTCCATTGCCGAGCTCCCCTACAGTCGAACGTCGAGCTCTCTTCCTCGACGAGCTCCGAGCTCCACTCGTCGACCACCTTCGCCGAGCTAACTTCCATTCGCCTCACTCCACGTCGAAGCTCCCTCCCTATGCCGAGCTCGCCAATCCACAGGGCTCACAAGCTTCGAGTCCCCTTCTTCGTCGGCCTCGTCGACCTCCATAGTGCCGAGCTTGTCTCCCTCAACCGAGCTGCACTCAGTCTCCGAGCTCGCCTCAAGCTCGCCTCCACGTCGCAAGCTCCTCGCCTATCTCCTTCGTCAACTCGCCGAAGCTCCCCCTCTGTCTTCAAGCTCGAAGTCGATGACAGTCGATGACGAAGAAGGAGTCAGTCGAAGAAGAGCCGAAGACGAAGGAGAGGCAATGAAGAACAGAACAGAGCGAAGAAGAAGAGAATGGCCAGGGCGGGAAAGAAAGAAAGAAAGAAAGAAAAAAGAAAGGAAAAAAAATCGCCACGTGGCATCATCTTGAAGGGGCGGCGACAGTTACCGAGGTGCCGAGCCGAGGTGCCGAAGTACCGACCCTGAAATTGGAGAAAAAATCCTACCGTCCTACATGAGCCGTCCGATCTTCTCAAAAATCGCGCCACGACACGATCGACGCATAGAAACGCGCCACGTGTCCAGAACGTGATCTGCCTTGCGATGCGTGCACATCAGATCATGATCGACGCTCAGAAACGTGCCACGTGTCCAGATAATATTTAATTTATTTATTTATTTATTTATTTGTTTTAATTATTTAAAAAATCGGAAAAAATATTTAAAAATCGAAAAAAAATTAATTAGAAATTCTAAAAATACTTATTAATTCAGAAAAATAATTTAAAAATTCTAAAAAAATATTTATTTAATCAGAATAATTAATTAATATTTTCGATAATTAATTATTTAATTCGAAAAATAAATAAAAAAATCAAAAAAATGAGAAAAAAATTCAGAAAAATCTAGAAAAATCACCAAAAATTCAGAAAATTCCGAGGATATTTTTGGGCATTTTACAAGCCCAGAATAATACCGTTACACTCCGAGCAAGATCCAAACTCCCTTAAGAACACTGATAAAATCCCGTACGCCATTAGAACAATAAAACTACTCCTCGAAGACTGTAAAACTCAGTCTCCAGGAGTGGGGGGCTCGTGATATGGCTAAAAATGGGATTAAATTGGGGCCATTCAAATCGGACACGAATCTTAAAGCTCAGGGGTAAAACGGTAATTTTACCTACAAACGGGTCTGAAATGGGAACTGTGTCTTTCTTCAAGACCCAATAACCCACGAACGGATCCACCTCAACTGGGTACGGATCCCAACCCGAAATGAACCCGGTCCAGCACGATAGAATTAGGGTTTCTGATTAATCCAAATCAACGGCTCTGATTCATATCTATCCGTCCACTGGGAGTTAGGGATTACATTCCTAATCTGATCACAGGGATTACATTCCTTATCTTGTCACAGGGATTACGTTACTAATCTGATCCCTAAGGCTACTATAAATACACCCATCCACCACCATTAAGAGGTAATCAATACTTTTCCAGTTTTAAGTTCTTGCTTTGTAACGCCCCGAATCCCAAATACACTGAATTCGAGATGTTCTACAGGATCTTTTCGCTTCCTTTAGTACAATTTTACAAGGAAATTTAAACTTTTCACTTTACATCAGAGTTTACATCAATATTACACTTTACATTTGCACAGCGGAAGTAAAATTTACAACAATTAAATAAATGTACAACAACATGGTATAATCTTTAAGCATCCATTCCTCTCTAACCTTTAACATGCCATTTACCTGCATATAAGACTGTGGGTACGTCAGTTTATTCAACCGACGATCATTATACACGGCCATCCTCTCTATGCCGGAAATAGTATAACTTAATTTTTCATATTTAACAAACACAAACTTGTCACATTTCAATTTAAAGGGACTACCCTATGGATGTCGTGTTGTGATTGTGCACTTAATCCTTAATGCATTTATTTATGTTACATGACACTAATGCGCACTTGTTCAGATTCTATGCATCCCATACTACATAGGTCCGAGGGCAAGCCCTTAATCGTTCTCCATCTTTATAGGGTTCAATCCCTCATTATGATTTAGTCTACTACTGTAACTACGGTAGTGTATTAGATGTCCTATGATCTATGAGCCCATGTCCAGGCAGCCTGGAGGGGAATCCCACGCACTGACACGACGCATCGAGCAGGCAGACTATGGACAATTCAGCCTCCGCCATGTAACAATGGCACCACCCATAGCCACTCGAACATCCCACGAGCGTCGCCACCGGGACGATAATTCCGGAGTAGTGCCCACGCCATGTCTTGACGCATCAAGCAGGCAGACTGCGGATCACTCTCACACCGCAAATCCGATGGCCCCCATACCCGTGTTTTTCTTCTACTTTCATCACGTCTTCACTATGTACTAATCCTTAGTTTTAACAAAAACCATGAACAAAAAATTAAATCTCTAGAGTTAGCCTCTCCACTGAACCGGACTTATTCATTCATTTCAACATGACCAACCTTGGTCTAATTTCATTTCATTTCATTTCATTTCTCAATGTCGGGGGAGACTTAGCTACTCTATTTCAATTTTCATTTCACAATTTTCAACTCATAAATTCTCCATGTGGAGTTCTCATACTCACATGTATATTCTCTTTTCAATGATTCCTAATTTGTTCACAAGTCCATAACTGTACATGAATTTCATGCACTTTATCAATTATCACATCAAATCAAATTTCACATTATTAACAAATATGCATACTTCATATTGTTCCACAAATGAGAAATAAATTGCATTATGTCACACAATCAAGTTTCTTTTTGCCAAATCAATTTCTAGTCCTTCATTTCACTTATACTTTTGAGTTATAATTTCACTTCAATAAACATATAGAATCATATTCCTATTTATGCATTTTATTTCCAAACCATAGTTTATTTCATTCAAATAATCCCCAAATCATTTTTATAAAGTCCCTTACATTTTTAGGAGAATAGTCATATTTTTTTCATAATTTTTGGACACTTAAAAACCCAAAAAAAATAATTTTTTCCACTCTTGCCGTTAGCAAGATTCGAACCCGCACCCCAGAGAACACAGCCAACAGCACAGACCACTAGGCCGGTTTGTGCTAGCGATTTAAAGAGGAGACATAGAGTATTTATTACTCTCTGTCACTGATTCTAATGTTTTAAAAAAAGATGTAAACAAATGTATGCTACCGGGGTTCGAACCAGTCACCCCAACACAGCCGCACACAGTGACCACTTGAGCTACATGCTCAGGTTGTCACAGTATACATTAAATTCTTTTTGAATCACTTCTCGCTGTTGTTAAAAATGTCTCGATGTTCAACTAGCTTTCTTTTCGTTTTGCTCTCATCAAATTATACTGTATAACTCCAGAATAATTTTCCCTCACATAATTCATATGTCAGTGTGAGCAAAATAATTTTTGTGATAATAAAAACATATTTTTACACTTTTAATTCAAATTATACATTCTAACACTTTCTTTTTGATGTTTCTTTGCCCCATAGTGTTCTAATCTTTTTGACAATGCATTTCACCTTAATCCACTGATTTTAATCATTTATCTACATGCAACTCTTATTTGAATTCATTAATACAAGGGTCTATTTAACACAAAACTCAAACTACTAACTTTGTGGGTAGTTCTTTGATATTAACAAATGTGGTTTCACTAAACCAACCAATGCTTCTAGTCAAATCATGTACATCATAAAATAGATAACCACTTATCCATTAGCATATTCACAACTCAAACATTCAAGAAAGTTACTCTTTTCAAAAGTGTGTTCTTTCTTAATCAATTTCATGCTTCAAATTTCCAATTAAACTAGCATTCTTATTAGTATTTCCCATGCATCATGTCTCAATATCAAACTAGCATCATTCTTAAGAAAATTTAACCACTATCATTCATTCATTCTAATAAGCATGGAGAATTTTACCCACAACTCAATTTTAACAATAGAACCACATGCAAGTTGTTCATTAACATTCCAATCAATTTAGGAACTATCTTTCTCATTAAAAATGTATTCTTGTTAATATTTTCCATGCATCATTTCTAATTAGAAATAAGGAAAATCAAACCCACCTTGTATGGAGAGAAACAAACACAAAAGCAACAAATCCTTGCAACAAGATGCACCTCCTCCTAGACGATGCGCGCACAAGCTCCACGAACACCAAAGCAAACCGAATGCTTCCTCCTTGAACTAGCCGGCCTCTCCTCCTTGGAAAAATGCAAGCAATCCCATACAATCTCTCACTCTTTTTAACTCACAACTACTACTAAATAATGCTATTAGACTATAGGTTTGGAAAGATATAATTTGCATAAGAATACTAGCCAGGGGGGGGGGGTATTTATACTAGAAATCAAATAGAATGAAGGGCTAGGATTAACTAGTTGGTTGTAGGATGGAGGGCCAAGATGAAAGTAGGAGTTATAAAAACTACCCACACCCACATAACCACCATGCCATGATCACCATTCAAAATTTGGGTTTCCCTCCCAAAAGAATGCAACCGGCCAACTAGAAGAAATGTGCATTGCACGTGTACGTGTAGTGCACGTGCATGCAACTAGGACCAAAATTGTACATTTAATTTGTATAAAAAATAAAATAGTATTAAAATAGTCTTCTACATGACAAGTTAAATAAAATAGATTAATCCATGGGCTTTAGTTTTGGGCCAAAATAGTTATTTTAAAATAAAATAAATAATTTACATTTTGGGCTTTTAAGAAAAAGGTCTTTAAAATAAGGCTTTCTATTTATTTAAAGAAAAAGGCTTTTGTGTAAAATAATTTGAAACACATATTTAAATATTTATACACATCACAGTAAGATTTAATTCAACCAAAATATTGCACGTGCACACTACGTGCAAAATAAATAATTTTTCATTAATTGAAAAATTAGGGCATTACATGCTTAATCATTCAGATTACTGACAAGAGCGTCGGAGGGTGCGTCGGAGGGATCCGACCCAGTGTCACGCACTTCTTGCAGGTTCGCAACAGCGGCAAGAGACCAAGTCAACATATTGGTGAAGGTCAACAAGTCAACAGGTTTGCTTTATCGTTTTCTCCAAGAGTCCACAAATTTATCTGTTTGCTCCACACCAAAATTAGCAGCAACAGTATATATATAATCCGTATTTATGTATATATATATATATATACATAAATACTGTATATTGTATACTATTATATATAATGTATGTATTAGTTTGGTTGTATGTATATACAGTATATAAATTCTGATACATACATGATGTATACATATACATATATACATATTGATACATACATACTGATATATAATAATATAAAATAATTTATTATAATAAACATATTTAATAATATACATATATAATAATATATAATAATAATAATATATATATATATATGTAATAATAATATATTATATTTGTATATATAACAAATTATAATAATAATAATAATTTAATAATAAACATATATATAATAATATTTAACAATATAATAATATATTATAATAATGGTATATATAAATTAGTATATATGAAATAATAGTATAATATAATAATAGTATGTGTGTGTGTGTGTGTGTGTGTGTGTATATATATATATATATATATATATATATATATATATATATATATATATATATATATATATATATATATATATATATATATATATAATAATAATAATAATAATAATAATAATAATAATAATAATAATAATAATAATATGTATAACAATATATAATAATAATAATAATAATATATCTAATAATATATAATAGTAATATATAATAATAATAATATACATAATTATAATAATAATATATATAATAATATATATATTATTATATAAATAATTATTATATATAATAAGATATATAAAAATAATAATAACAATAATAATAATAATAATAATAATATGGCTAAAAATAGGATTAAATTAGGACCGTTCAAATCGGACACGAATCTTAAAGCTCTCGGGGGTAAAACGGTAATTTCACTTACAAACGGGACTGAAATGGGAACTGGGTCTTTCTTCAAAGCCCAATAACCCATAAATGGATCTGTCCTACTGGGTACAGGTCCCAACCCGTTACAAACCAGTTCAGAAGGATAAAGAAGAATTCAGATTCATAATTATCTCTAAGAGGTGGTTTTAACCACTTCTATCCATCCACACCGGAAAGTAGAGATTTGTTCTTATCTCGAAATGGATCCCTAAGGCGACTATAAAAACCCCTCTCCCCCCACCATAAGAAGGTAATCAATCTTTTGCCAGTAAAATCTCTTTCAAAATCTCTCTGATTACTGACAAGAGCGTCGGAGGGTGCATCGCCGGGATCCATCCCGGTGTTTCGCACTTTTTGCAGGTTCGCAGCAGCAGCAAGAAACCAGGTCAACACGTTGGTGAAGGTCAATAGGTCAACAGGTTTGCCTTGTTCGTTTTCTCAAGAATCCACAAATTCTATATATTGCCCCCACACCAGATTCAGCGGCAATAGATTGGCGCCGTCTGTGGGAAGCACGAATAGCAATCCGACCTTCCTTCTTCTACCAAAGCTACTCCAGCAATGCCTCCCAAGAGGAGGTTTGTAGCGCCCCGAATTTCCAATATGATATCTTAGAAATACGTGGCACAATTCCCAACATCAACTTCAATTGCAATAGTAAAAATAGTCCAAAAACACAGATAATTTTTATTTCAACTTTTATTACAACAATCATTTACAACACATGAATTACAAACTTTTCTTTTACAACACTTCTTTTACAAAATTTACACAAAAGCTCTATTACATCAATTTATCTCAAGCATCCAAACCCCAAGCTCTAAGCAACAACCTGTTAAACATGAGGCTAGAGATAGTCCCTAACCCCCAAAACTACAGGGGTCAGCCATAACGGTGTGAGTGACATAAAAACAAAAGAAATATAAATAAAACATGAAACATGGAATCATAAACAACATGTATTAACTGCTAGAATAAACGAAATGAGAAATAACAATAAGTAAAGCATGGAAACATCAAGGAATATAAGATAGTAAATAGTAATACATGAAAACATCAAGTGAATCTAAACTAAGTGTCAAGTGTAGGAAAACAGGAAAACACAAGCATAAAACCAAGTCAAGAAAACAACAATACTATATGCTGACTCTCTGATGCATACTTGTCAGATTCTATGCATTCCGTAGTACATAGATCCGGTGCAGGTCCTTAATGATCTCCACTTTATAGGGATAACCCCTCGTTATGCAACTAATCCTACTATGGTGATGGAAAACAAGATCTAGAATACTCCGCGAATAGGCACCACAGCTCTCGACGTGCAAGCATCATGTAAGATAGCTCAAAAAACAACCGGAGGATCACCTCCCAAACCGTGTACCTCACGAATAGGCTTGCAAGGTCCTCGACGTGCAGATACACCAGGTACATTCCGTGAATAGGCCTGCCGACCCTCGACACATGAATGCACCCTGCATGCTCCGTGAATAGGCCTTCAGACCCTCGACACGCGAACATACAAATGTCCTCTTGGGACAGAACAACAAACAGTCCTGGAACGCATCCGTTGGACTAAACAAACCATGAGCCTATACTTACGTTTCCTAAGTCCCATCACAACCCCACTAGTTCCTGTCCTTAAGTTGGTTATTATTAAAATACAAAAATCCCCATATCTAGAGTTAGTGTATCCTGCCGGACTTAAATACTCAACAACAACCAAACCAAGACCCCCCAGGTCTAACTTAACAAATCTCAACTGTCGGTTCACAGGACTCCCACTCAACTCCTAGAGATATCAATAAGACCAAAACTCACAAATCCATCGTCAAAACGATCATATGGAGAAACTTCTCCAATCAACAAAAACCCAAGTCTTTATAAAATTCCAGAATCCAAATCCAACAATAAAATATCTTGAAAACATATGTTCTGTAGAAAGAATAATATTTAGAATAGTAAGTTATAGATCCAAAAATATTTAAAGAATCAATCGTTTAAAGAATATCAGAATAACTCAAGAAGACATCGGTAACAGTCGACTGTAAAAAGTCATCAGTCGACTGTCCAGAGCGAAAAACCAGCACTTCAAGAAATAAAAATCTAAGTAGTAAAAGTCAACTGTAAAAGAGTCACCGGTTGACTGTCCATGGTGAAAATCCAAAACTTCGAGAAAACATCAAAACAGAGCAGGAACAGTCGACTGGAAAGAATGGGTCAGTCGACTGTTCTGCGCGTGATTTCAAGAAACGAGAAAACACAGCAACCAGGTAGTGATGGTCGACTGTCGAAACATACCAGTCGACTGCCTCACCTACAGACTGTAGTTTGGGTTGTGCATATTTCAACCGATACGAAGGTTTACTTTAAAAAAACAAAATCTATAAAAAGTATATTTCTGATATGATCAAATACAACTTATAGGATATTCCAAGATCCATAAAATCAATCAAAACCACTTGAATTGATAAAAATAGCTTTTTGATGAATTTCTTCAAAATAAAATATGAATGTGTGCATATATCAAAACTAGAGTTTTTAAGAATCAATCATACATCAAAATAACTTTGTTTTATATTCCAAACCATATCAATACCAAAATAAGTTGAGATATAGTCAAATCCTTCGAAACACATAAAACTCAGTTTCTTCTAAAACAACAAAATACGATACTCATGAAAAACTTTGTGCATGTTTGTGCACCAAAGGAACTTCACAAATCCATAAATTAAATAACAAAATATTCAGATTAAAACTTAGTATTTGAGTAAATTCAAATTCAAGTAAAATCTTTCACAAAGTCACGAATCCCCAAATTTAGTCAAAATGTATCAAACTCAAATCTAGTCATCACAACTCAAATCCTCAAGACATGGTCTTTTAATCCATTACTCCTTCTCAAAATTTCTCAAACTCAATCTCAACTATTCTCAATAGTTGATTCATAAAAAAATTTATTATTAACATGGCCAAGTTGTGTTCATCCAACTCACCAATAGTCCAAAGAAATCTCATCTTTAATCAATTAATGCATAACTTTCACCATACTCAATCAAATCAGTAATAACCCAAAAGAAATAGCCTACTCACAATTTATATTAGGTTCTCCAACAGTCTAAAATTATCCATATGCAACTCTACTCACAAATAACTAGGGTTCTTCTCAAAAGATCCAATTTTAACTTATCAATTCATTCAATTCACCATATGTATTCATATCAAAACCCTAACATGCTTTATAATAGATGAAACACCACATACAACATTCAAAGAACAAAATAAACAAATTATATCACTCACCTTGTTGAAGAGATCAAACGAAGACAAGATAGAAATAGGAAAAAGCCTCTCCTTTGCAAGAAATCCACGATTTTCTCTTTAAATCTCCAAGAAAAATAAAACAATGAAACCTTTGTGTTGTGCAGCGAAAGATGGCTACACTCCACCTTTTAAATAGGCCGGAATAAGAGAATTAGGGTTTTGAACACATTTGCAAAATACTCATTTTAAAATATAACTTTACATAAATAGATCCCTATACTTGGAAACTTGATAAAACCAATTTAAGTGAGATTTGAAAAAAAAAATAAACACTTTATTTCCAGCCCTCAAAATGACCAGATAAATAGTTTTGCACTTTCATCCCTCAAAATGACAATTTTGCAAAAAGATCCCCTTTTATCAAAACTTGTAAAATAAACCAAATTTATCAAAACAAAAGTAAACTTTTTAACCCTGAGTTGACTAGGCATTATACCCAGCCCAAAAATTCGAAAATCTAGAGTTTTCACTCCAATTGGTAATTTTGCACAAAAGTCATTCTTTTCGTAATATTTGCAAACAGGTCCAATATCAGAAAAATCTAGAAAAATTAAAAATAATCCCAAATAATAAATAATGATTTTCCACAAAATAATTTTGGATTTTAAACTTCTCGAGAAAATATTTGCACGTGTTTTGCACCTGTAAAAAAAAATAAATCTTCAGAAAAATATTTATTAAATCTCCAAAAATCATTTTAATCCATTTTCAGATCTCAAAAATAGTATTTAAAAAAACGGGGTACTACAAAGTCCGCAACCTCCAACCGTAAGACCACCTCCACTACTCCTCCTCTTCATCCAGCTCAAGGTGTTCTTCCTCAACAGGCCCCTCCAGGGTATCGGGGGACTGCCCAGGGGGCTCCCGTCGGAGTCGTCCAAAGAAACATCCCCCTCATGACCATGTAGCGGTTCCCAATCCTCCAATTGACTCTATGGCTTCTCAAAGCCCTCCCGAGCGGGATCTCCGCCAAGTGATTGCCAACCGCCAAAAGGGGGTCGACCTCCAAACTCGCCTGAATGGATGGTGAGCCCTTGGGGGAGTCCATCAACCTGAGCACCCAGGGGTCTCAAGAGTCCGGACCCCCCGCAGACCGAGGACCAGAAGATCCTCTCCCCCGAGGAGGTGAAGAAAGTCCCCTCAACATCATCGGCAGAGAAGTCATTCTCCAGTAAGTCGAGCCGCACATAGAGACCGCCAAGCTAGAGAGGCACCAGTCACAAGGGCGGAGTTCCAAGATTTTCAAGAGGCTATTCTGTGGGCCCTCAACGTCGCTCCCAACCACGAGCAACGGGCACCTAGTTCTCAACCTGCCCTAAGTCGTCACCACCGCACTCCTAGTCCCCTTTCGCATGGGAAAGAGTCTATGGGATCGGCAGGATATGATGGAAGGGAAGACTCGATCTACCACCGTCTCCACGAGATGGAGAGGAGCCTTCGCCGACTTGACAGAGAAGAGGAACAACGGGCGAGGAATTTTTGCCCGAGCAGGCCCCCGTTCTCCCGAGCCATCATGGAAGCCCCGGTCCCGCAAAACTTCAAGCCTCTTGACTTTGAGTCATACAATGGGGAGTCGGACCCCGCCGACCACATCATGAGTTTTAAAATTCTCATGATGATCCACCTGGCTTCAGATGCGCTCCTTTGCAAGACCCTCCCTACCAAGTTGAAGGGTCCTGCGAGAGAATGGTACTCTCGACTTGCCCCAACCTCCATCTTCTCATTCGATCAGTTCGAAGGCCTCTTCCTTACTCATTTCGTGAGTAGCCGCCGGGCCGAGAAAACAAGTGTATCTTTGGTGACCCTCTGCCAAAGAAAGAGTGAATGCCTAAGAGATTGTGTTCAGCACTTCACCGCCGAAGCCCGTTCTATTGCCTCCCTCAACCAATCCATAGCCTCTGCGGTATTCGGGCACAACATCACTAATGCCGACCTCAAGGGCTCCCTTGTAAAGAAGCCTCCTCGAGACTTCTCAAAACTCCTACTTAGGAGTGAGAAGTACATCCGAGTAGAAGAGGCTCTCAACCCCCCACTCTCGAGGAATCATCTTCCATGAACAAACGAAAGAATATGAGCGAAGAAGGGTCCCAGAAACTCCAGAGGGATGACAATGGCCAACGCCACCCGGCTCCTCGTTTTGAGAAGTTCACCCCCTCAATACTAGTATATCAGCAGTTCTCATGGAGGTGGACAAAGAAGGTCTACTCCGTGCTCCTCCTAAAATGAATACCCCTGGCAAGAAAAGAAACAGGGATAAGTAGTGCCGCTTTCATAGGGACCACGGCCACGACACAGATGATTGTCGGCTCTCAAAGAGGAGATCGAAGAGCTCATACAGCAAAGACACCTGGACAAGTTCGTCCAGAGAGACGGGGTCGACCTTCCACCCCGAGGAGCCTCCAAGCGAACAGAGAGGTCCGCCGAGTTCCAAGATTCCGAACCTGGGTCCGTCCTCCACTTCATCCAAGGCGGTCCAATGGGGGGAGAACCCAGCTCCTCCCAAGAGGCCTTCACCCTATTGTAGAAGTAGGATCTCGGTTTTCAATAAGGCCGATGCTTGTAACCCGGCCAACAAGATGTAACAATGGTTCGCCCCATCGAAGCGGCCATTTAGTTTATTTCAATAAAACTTAAACTTTTGTCTATTATTGCACTTGCTTCATTTCTACTTCTCCGAGTCACTTCTACGACTCGCTAAATGGTAAGTTCGGAGTTCAACTTGTCCTACGAGGCTGCTCCCACAACTTACTAAGCTCAGAAAACGAGTTCGAAGTCAACACCTTATTCGACGTTGCCTTAGCTGCTTGTAAACAAGCAAGTGCGGGGCATCTCACCATTCGGAATTGTTCCTACAACTCGTCAACTCTCTTAACAACAAGTTTGGAGTCCAACACTTGGTTCGACGTTGCCTTAGCCGCTTGCAAACAAGCAAGTGCGGGGCAGCTCACCATTCAGAATTGCTCCCACAACTGTTGAACCTCTTCACAACGAGTTCGGAGCACGACTCTCCCCTAGAGTTGCTCCTCAAACTTATCTCCCCAACGGCTCTCTCCTAGAGCTAAGCTCTTCGCTCCGCTCGCTCCCAGAGCGGATCTGTTCTCAATGAGTTCAGAGCTAAAACTCTCTCCTAGAGTTGTAGAACCCCGTATTTTCAAATATTATTTTAATTATTTGAAAATGAATTTAAATAATTTTTGAGGATTTAAATAAATATTTTCTAAGAAATTTATCTTTTGTACACGTGCAAAACACGTGCAAATGACTTTTCAGAAGTTTGAAAAATTAAGTTTTCTTTATGAAAAATCATTATTTATTATTTGAAGATTATTTAGTATTTTTCCAGATTTTTCTGAAATTAATTAGTACTATTTGCAATTTTTTAGAAAAAAAGGACTTATTTGCAAAAGTGACATTTTTGAGGGTTGAAGTGCAAAATGCATTTGCTGGGCATTCCGATCAGTAATTGTTGAGGTTTGGAAATATATTTTCTATTAGATCCTAATTTAAATGATATTTGGTTTAATTTTCAAGAAAAGGATTATATATGTGAGATGTACTTTTGGAAAGGATTATTTTGTAAAGTGGGAATAAAACCCTAATATTCTATCCGGCATATATAAGAGAAATTCTCTTTCAGCCGTCATTGAGAAAGAATACAGATTTTTGGTGATTTGGATTTTGAAGAACAAAGGAGGATTCTTGGATCTAGCAGGGAGGAGATTTTGTGGATCTTTTCTTCAAATCAAAGGTGAGTGGTTTGTTTTGTTTTGCTTTGCTTTGTTGTTTTGATTGATGAATGACGTGAGACCTTCGTTATGCTTGTTCGTGATCATTATGCCATTACTTTGTTAGTCTCGTTGTATGTATGATATGGATCTTTAATTTGGATATGGATGATGAGAACTCTTAGTGTTATTTGGATCATGATGATAGAAATATTAAGATTTGTTGAGGATATGTTGATTGTGAGATCGTATTGTTGGGAGACATATTAAGAATTGATTGTGTTATGATCAGATGATAAACATCTAGATCCGATGGTAGTAGTTCAGATTTTGATTAAGTTATGAAAGAAGTTTTGTTGAGAAAAACCCTAATCCAAGGATTAAGAGTTTAGATCATGAGGATATGAGATTTGAGTATTTGATTGATTGAGAAATGTATCCTTGATGGTGATTATTGAGAGTCGTTTATTAGCCTGGATACAATTGATTTTATGTTCAGTGAATCTTTAGAAAACTCCAGTTTGATTTGTGTTCAGACCTATCTTTTGGGAATCTGTAGCCGACAGCCGACTGTCTTGCGAAGCAGTCGACTGGTACGAGCCTACTGTGTATTTTTGAGTCTTGAGATTTGTTCGGGACAGTCGACCTAGACTGAGGTCAGTCGACTGATCCTCTGTTTGTGATTTTGTTCAGTCCTTTTGGGACAGTCGACCTATGACCCTTCAGTCGACTCAAATACTTAGAATATTTTTGATGAGAATTATTTGTTTTTGTCTCGGGGCAGTCGACTGACCCCTTGGTAAGTCGACTGATTATGCCTTACTTTATTTTTGAGAAATGTTGGATTATGTCCTCTGGACAGTCGACTGATCTGATATGCAGTCGACTGATCCTGAAGGATCTTTGTATTTGATTTGAGATATTTTGTTTAGTGTTTGATGTTGAGATGTTCCGTTAAGAACATGATTTTGAGATATTTTGTTGAGCCACTTGTTTAGTGGAAATTTGTTCAGATATTTGTTTTTGAGTCTCTAGAGGTATGTGACCCTAGTATACCGGTGTTTGTTCAGTTATTTGTTGAGGCCCAATGAGGCACATTTTCAGTATTCACATTTTTAGTCCGGTAGGGTACACTACTCTAGGAGATTTGTTCAGTAACCCAAATTGATAAGGACAGGCATTAGTAGTGTCATGACGAATGAGAACATGAGTTATGCACCTCAGTATGGCTTTTGATGTAGGACTTAATCTCCTGAATTATCCAAGTAATTAACTTGTGATGTGTGATTTATCTCCGGAATTATCCAGGTAGTTAACCTGAGATGTGAGGTACTTCCCCGGAATTATCCAAGTAATTATCTTGAGATGTGGGATTGAACTACGGAATGATCGGAGTCGAGGCGACACTTTTGGGGTATTATTGTGATGATGAGTCTATGTTTAGATGTGGGATGATCTCCTGAATTATCCAGGGAAAATACCTGTGATATGGGATCAATCTCCGGAATGATCAAGCATGGGCAAATTATCATAGTTTATCTTCATCTCTTAGTAGTCATCGTTGTCAGCATGTAGTCATGATGTTTTCTTGAATCACTTTTATGCATTTGGATTTCCTGTTTTTGCACACACTTGGCTTTTGGTTTTGGTATCACCCATTACTTTTTTACTTCATACATTAGTGCTTGATTATTATTTGTTGGACATTATGCTTCAGATTCATTTATGTTATTTGTTTGATTAGTTGCCACTCACACCATTTTTATGGCTGACCCCTTTAGTTTGGGGGTTAGGGTTCAACTCTAGCCTCACATATTGCAGGTTATTGCTTAGATTGGAGGTTGGATGCTTGAGTGGGCAGGTTGAGATAATTGGATTATTTAGTGATTGGTGTAAAAGAATTGTAAAGACATATTGTGTTGTTATTGAGCTGTTAATGAAAGATTAAATTGAGTTGAGATGATTAGACTTCCGCTGTGATTTGTAATAATTGTTGTAATAAAGAAGAAAAATTTTAGTGGTGTTGTTGGTGCCTATTGTTCTATTGAAGTGGATTACTGGGATTTCGCCACTTATTTTCTAAGCTCTCATATTAGAAATTTGGGGCGCTACAGAGATTGGTGTCAGAGCTCTGCTTCAATGTAATAATAGACTTAGTATGACAACCAACCTAGGTGTGGACACTAGAGAGTGAGTACCTAGGTGTGGACATCAGAGTGTGAGTATCACATAGAGTTAAAATATGATGTTTGGTTTGAAGTTATGGTTTGAGGTATGGTTATGGTTTTGCCATAGGGCATTGATATGAGTTTGAATCGTGTGTGTTACTCTAACTTTACCCTCGTTTTGCAGTATTCAAAATGGTTGCACCTAGAGGTAGAAATGGTGGCAACAATGAGGATGGATCAGGTAGTTCTCGAGGAACGGGAATTGACCTAGAGGCTGAATTTGCCAAAGTATATCAGACGTTGAATACGCTGATGGCACTCAATGTGGCGCAGCAGCAAGCGCAGCAGCAGAATCCGCCGCCCAATCATGGAGCTGGGCATGGATTGGTGAATGCCGACCCCATCAAGCAGATTGAATCCTTTAAGAGGATGAGGCCGCCAGTCTTTGAGGGGCAAGCTGATCCAACAGCAGAAGACGATTGGATTCGGAAGATGGAGACGATCTTCGAAGTATCGGAGACTCCAGCAGCCAGTAAGGTGAAGTTGGCTTCTATGCAGCTTGAGAAAGATGCTGGTGTCTGGTGGGAGTCACTGAAGAGGAATCTGGGAGATCAGCCTTTGACATGGGACGCTTTTCTGGAGGAGTTTAGAGATCGCTTCTTTCCTCTGGATGTTCAAGAGAAGAAGGCGATTGAGTTCATGAACCTTCAGCAAGGCAGCATGACTGTTCGGGAGTATGAGACGAAATTTGCTCAACTTTCGAGGTATGCACCAGAGTTGGTCATGGACGAAACAAAGAAGGCCAAAAAGTTTGAGCTAGGATTGAGGCCAAACTTGAGGTCAAGGATGGTTCCGTTGGGTATCAGGAGATTCGAGAAGCTGGTCAGGAGGGCAGCGATGACTGAGGAGGATATGGAACTGTTTCAGAAGAAGCAGGATACTTGGAACCGGAACAAGAGGCCAGCATCAGGCCAGAGTGGGAAGGGATTCCCCGCGAAGCAGGCGAAGTTCAGTGGACCGGTGCAGAAGGCGCCTGGAGCTCAGGGAGTGACCTGCTACTACTGCAAGGAAGTAGGACATTACAGGTCAGCATGTCCGAAGTTGGCAGAGCATGTTTGTTCTCAGTGTGGGCAGACTGGACACTCAAAGCCCCATTGTCCACAACTGAAGAAAGATGGTTCGGGTGGAAGCAAAGTCCCGAAGAGGCAAGGGCGAGTATTTGCATTGACCGAGGAGGATGCGAGAAACTCGGAAGATGTAATATAGGGTATGCAGGAATTTTGATTTCTTTCATTTTGAATCAGTGTAATGAATAAAAAGCTTTTATTTCAGAACAATTTAAGATTGAGTATCATTCTTATTGTAACAGGAGTTGTTTTAATAAATGGAATTAAAGCAAAGGTTTTGTTTGACACTGGTTCATCGCATACATTTGTATCGCCAAGTTTTGCAAGGATCTTAGGTTTGGAACCTAAGTTATTTCCAGGCAGGGTTTTGTCGGTGGCAACGCCGTCATGTGAAGAGCTGGTAGCGGATCGATATTACGAGGGCTGTGATATCAAGATTGGTGGAAGGATGTTCGGCATCGACTTGATCGAACTGCAAGTGTTGGGAGTGGATGTCATTGTAGGCATCGATTGGATGGCTATATATGATGCCACAATTGATTGCAAGCAGAAGGAGGTGTTGGTGAAAGCACCAAGTGGACCTGCAGTAACTTTCCAAGGGAGGAAGAAGATCCCGCAGGTGGCTGCAATGGTATCTAAGAAGTCTATTGCAGATGAAGTCAAGGACATTTCGGTGGTTCAAAATTTTCCTCAGGTGTTCTTGGATGATTTTCCAGGATTACCGCCGCAGAGAGATGTAGAGTTTTGTATCAACGTTCAGCCGGGGAGTGTGCCGATTTCCAAGGCTCCGTACAGGATGGCACCTGTAGAGCAGGATGAAGTGAAGAAGCAGATTGAAGAGCTTTTGAGCAAAGGGCTTATCAGACCGAGTTCATCTCCGTGGGGAGCGCCAGTGTTGTTGGTCAAAAAGAAGGATGGGTCGATGAAGATGTGCATTGACTACCGGAAGTTGAATAGGGTGACTGTTCAGAACAAGTATCCGTTGCCGCGGATTGATGATTTGTTCGACAGGCTTCGAGGAGCAGCGGTGTTTTCGAAGATTGATCTGAGGTCAGGGTATCATCAGGTGCGAGTCAAGGAGGAAGATGTGAGTAAGACAGCTTTCAGGACTCGTCATGGGCTGTATGAATTTTTGGTGATGCCATTCGGGTTGACGAATGCGCTAGCAGTTTTCATGGATATGATGAATCGGGTGTTGAGACCGTTCATTGATTCCTTCGTAGTGGTCTTCATCGATGATATCTTGGTATATTCAAAGTCGGAAGAGGATCATTCGACGCACTTGACAGCAGTGTTACAGACGTTGCAGGAGCACAGTTTGCATGCCAAATTGTCGAAGTGTGAATTCTGGAAGTATGAGGTAGCTTTTCTTGGCCATATTCTTTCTAAGGAGGGAGTGGCTACTGATCCTCAGAAAGTGGAAGCAGTGAAGGATTGGCCCAGGCCGACGTCAGTGAAGGAAGTGAGAAGCTTCTTGGGATTAGCTGGTTACTACAGGAGGTTTATTCAGGGGTATTCTCAGATTGCAGTTCCATTGACAGGTTTGACCCGGAAGAGTGTGGCATTTGTGTGGACAGATAAGTGCGAGGAGAGTTTCCTTGAGTTAAAGGAAAGGTTGACTACCGCACCTATATTAACATTGCCGCAAGCAGGGAAGGATTATGACATCTACAGTGATGCATCTCTCAGAGATTTGGGATGTGTCTTGATGCAGGAAGGCAAAGTCATTGCTTATGGTTCGAGGCAGTTGCGTCCGCATGAGAAGAATTATCCGACGCATGACTTGGAGTTAGCAGCTATTATATATGCCTTGAAGTTATGGAGGCATTATGTCTATGGTGAGAAGGTCAATATGTACACGGACCACAAGAGTCTGAAGTATATTTATCAGCAGAGGGATTTGAATCTTCGGCAGAGAAGGTGGTTGGAGGTATTGGAAGACATTCGTCCTGAGATCAAGTATCATCCGGGCAAGGCGAATGTAGTGGCTGATGGACTTAGCAGGAAGAGTAGTTTATCGAGATTGATCACTACTCGAAGGGAGTTGGCAGCAGAGATCGATCAGGCAGGTATCGAGGTGGTACTACGAGGTTTAGGGGCATCTTTGGCTCAGTTGAGGCTGCAGCCGTCTTTGAGAGAGAAGATTGTGGAAGGTCAGAAATCAGATTCAGAGATCCAGAAGATGTTGCAGCAGGTTTCAGAAGGCAAGTTATCAGAATTTCGTGTCCAAGATGGAGTTCTTTGGATGGGTGAGAGGTTGTGTGTTCCAGATGATGCAGAGTTGAGAGAGAGTATCTTGCAGGAAGCACACAGTACATTGTTATCAGTTCATCCAGGAGGTACGAAGATGTACAGGGATATCAAACCGCATTTTTGGTGGTCTGGTATGAAGCGGGATGTAGCAGATTTTGTGGCAAGGTGTCTGACTTGTCAGCAGATCAAGGCAGAGAACCAGAGACCTGGAGGTTTGTTACAGCCGTTACCCATTCCGGAGTGGAAGTGGGAGAACATTAGCATGGACTTTATCACGGGTTTGCCCAGGAGTTTGAAAGGCAATGACTCGATTTGGGTTGTTGTAGACCGATTGACTAAGTCGGCACATTTTCTAGCCATGAAGATTACTTGGTCAATGGAGAAATTGGCTGAGTTGTACATTGGAGAGATTGTGAGGCTTCATGGAGTTCCTGTGTCAATTGTTTCTGACAGAGATCCGAGGTTTACATCAAGGTTTTGGAGAAGTTTACAAGCAGCTTTGGACACCAGAACTGATTTCAGTACAGCATTTCATCCGCAGACAGATGGTCAGACGGAAAGGGTGAATCGAGTGCTGGAAGATATGTTGAGAGCTTGTGTTATGGATTTCGGTGGTAGTTGGGAGAGATACTTGGCATTGGTTGAGTTTGCTTATAACAACAGTTACCATGCAAGTATTGGGATGGCACCGTATGAGGCTTTGTATGGGCGGAGGTGCAGGACACCTGTATGTTGGTATGAGGTTGGCGAGAGGCAGATGTATGGTCCTGAGATCGTGCAGCAGACGTCAGAGCAGATTGAGCTGATTCGCAAGAGGTTAGTTGAGGCTCAGAGTCGGCAGAAGAGTTATGCTAACACTCGACGGAGAGATTTGGAATTTGAGGTTGGGGATGCAGTTTTTCTCAAAGTTTCTCCGACCAAAGGAGTGATCAGATTTGGTAAGGGAGGCAAGTTGGTGCCAAGGTATATTGGTCCGTATAGGATCGTGGAGAGGATTGGCAAGACAGCATACAGATTAAAGCTTCCAGAGGAGTTGGCTCAGGTGCATGATGTGTTTCATGTATCATTATTGAGGAAATATGTTGCCGATCAAAAGCATCAGTTGGTAGAAGTTCCTGAAGACCTACATGTGAACTTGAGCTACAAGGAACAGCCTGTTGAGATCGTTGATCGTAGGGAAAAAGTCCTTAGGAGCAAGGTGATACCTATGGTCAAGGTATTGTGGAGGAATCAACAGTTCGAGGAGGCTACTTGGGAGCCAGAGGATCGCATGCAGAAAGATTTTCCTAGATTGTTTGTATGAATGTATTTTCTTGTATGAGATTGAAATTCTTTGAATGATTGAACCATTGATTGATACATGATGTAATCTTTTATTTGATTGTGATGTTATATGAAATTATTTGGATTATGATCTATTTATGAAGTATTGTTTCCTTTTGTTGGTATGTGTTTGGACTCATTAGTAGTAGTTCTGAGGACAGAACTCTTCTAAGGAGGGAGTGATGTAGAACCCCGTATTTTCAAATATTATTTTAATTATTTGAAAATGAATTTAAATAATTTTTGAGGATTTAAATAAATATTTTCTAAGAAATTTATCTTTTGTACACGTGCAAAACACGTGCAAATGACTTTTCAGAAGTTTGAAAAATTAAGTTTTCTTTATGAAAAATCATTATTTATTATTTGAAGATTATTTAGTATTTTTCCAGATTTTTCTGAAATTAATTAGTACTATTTGCAATTTTTTAGAAAAAAAGGACTTATTTGCAAAAGTGACATTTTTGAGGGTTGAAGTGCAAAATGCATTTGCTGGGCATTCCGATCAGTAATTGTTGAGGTTTGGAAATATATTTTCTATTAGATCCTAATTTAAATGATATTTGGTTTAATTTTCAAGAAAAGGATTATATATGTGAGATGTACTTTTGGAAAGGATTATTTTGTAAAGTGGGAATAAAACCCTAATATTCTATCCGGCATATATAAGAGAAATTCTCTTTCAGCCGTCATTGAGAAAGAATACAGATTTTTGGTGATTTGGATTTTGAAGAACAAAGGAGGATTCTTGGATCTAGCAGGGAGGAGATTTTGTGGATCTTTTCTTCAAATCAAAGGTGAGTGGTTTGTTTTGTTTTGCTTTGCTTTGTTGTTTTGATTGATGAATGACGTGAGACCTTCGTTATGCTTGTTCGTGATCATTATGCCATTACTTTGTTAGTCTCGTTGTATGTATGATATGGATCTTTAATTTGGATATGGATGATGAGAACTCTTAGTGTTATTTGGATCATGATGATAGAAATATTAAGATTTGTTGAGGATATGTTGATTGTGAGATCGTATTGTTGGGAGACATATTAAGAATTGATTGTGTTATGATCAGATGATAAACATCTAGATCCGATGGTAGTAGTTCAGATTTTGATTAAGTTATGAAAGAAGTTTTGTTGAGAAAAACCCTAATCCAAGGATTAAGAGTTTAGATCATGAGGATATGAGATTTGAGTATTTGATTGATTGAGAAATGTATCCTTGATGGTGATTATTGAGAGTCGTTTATTAGCCTGGATACAATTGATTTTATGTTCAGTGAATCTTTAGAAAACTCCAGTTTGATTTGTGTTCAGACCTATCTTTTGGGAATCTGTAGCCGACAGCCGACTGTCTTGCGAAGCAGTCGACTGGTACGAGCCTACTGTGTATTTTTGAGTCTTGAGATTTGTTCGGGACAGTCGACCTAGACTGAGGTCAGTCGACTGATCCTCTGTTTGTGATTTTGTTCAGTCCTTTTGGGACAGTCGACCTATGACCCTTCAGTCGACTCAAATACTTAGAATATTTTTGATGAGAATTATTTGTTTTTGTCTCGGGGCAGTCGACTGACCCCTTGGTAAGTCGACTGATTATGCCTTACTTTATTTTTGAGAAATGTTGGATTATGTCCTCTGGACAGTCGACTGATCTGATATGCAGTCGACTGATCCTGAAGGATCTTTGTATTTGATTTGAGATATTTTGTTTAGTGTTTGATGTTGAGATGTTCCGTTAAGAACATGATTTTGAGATATTTTGTTAAGCCACTTGTTTAGTGGAAATTTGTTCAGATATTTGTTTTTGAGTCTCTAGAGGTATGTGACCCTAGTATACCGGTGTTTGTTCAGTTATTTGTTGAGGCCCAATGAGGCACATTTTCAGTATTCACATTTTTAGTCCGGTAGGGTACACTACTCTAGGAGATTTGTTCAGTAACCCAAATTGATAAGGACAGGCATTAGTAGTGTCATGACGAATGAGAACATGAGTTATGCACCTCAGTATGGCTTTTGATGTAGGACTTAATCTCCTGAATTATCCAAGTAATTAACTTGTGATGTGTGATTTATCTCCGGAATTATCCAGGTAGTTAACCTGAGATGTGAGGTACTTCCCCGGAATTATCCAAGTAATTATCTTGAGATGTGGGATTGAACTACGGAATGATCGGAGTCGAGGCGACACTTTTGGGGTATTATTGTGATGATGAGTCTATGTTTAGATGTGGGATGATCTCCTGAATTATCCAGGGAAAATACCTGTGATGTGGGATCAATCTCCGGAATGATCAAGCATGGGCAAATTATCATAGTTTATCTTCATCTCTTAGTAGTCATCGTTGTCAGCATGTAGTCATGATGTTTTCTTGAATCACTTTTATGCATTTGGATTTCCTGTTTTTGCACACACTTGGCTTTTGGTTTTGGTATCACCCATTACTCTTTTACTTCATACATTAGTGCTTGATTATTATTTGTTGGACATTATGCTTCAGATTCATTTATGTTATTTGTTTGATTAGTTGCCACTCACACCATTTTTATGGCTGACCCCTTTAGTTTGGGGGTTAGAGTTCAACTCTAGCCTCACATGTTGCAGGTTATTGCTTAGATTGGAGGTTGGATGCTTGAGTGGGCAGGTTGAGATAATTGGATTATTTAGTGATTGGTGTAAAAGAATTGTAAAGACATATTGTGTTGTTATTGAGCTGTTAATGAAAGATTAAATTGAGTTGAGATGATTAGACTTCCGCTGTGATTTGTAATAATTGTTGTAATAAAGAAGAAAAATTTTAGTGGTGTTGTTGGTGCCTATTGTTCTATTGAAGTGGATTACTGGGATTTCGCCACTTATTTTCTAAGCTCTCATATTAGAAATTTGGGGCGCTCCAGAGATTTGCTCCTCAAACTTGTCTCCCAAATGGCTCTCTCCTAGAGCCAAGCTCTTCGCTCTGCTCGCCTCCAAAGAGGACCTCTTCTCAACGAGTTCGGAGCACACCTCTTCTTTAGAGTTGCTCCTCAAACTCGCCTCCCAAACAGCTCTCTCCTAGAGCCCTCGCCTAACCGAGCGACCTTCTTCCAAGAGACTTCGGAGCCTAACACATCTAGAGACGCTCCTTAGACTCGCCTCCAAGATCGGATCTTCTTAAGAGTTATACAAAGCTCTCCTCAACTTCACGAAGGCAGAGATGTTGTGGGACTATTTTGACCAAGAAGAAGGATGATTCTTCAACTTATTTTTGAAGAGAACTTGTAGACCTCCGAGTTAGCTTCGAAACAAGGGGTCACACGCCCCAATCCGACCTCCATAGCACCGGGAACGCCGGTTACAGTACACATGCACTGAGCACACTTGCCACCGACGTCAAAATGTAAGAAATTGCGTTGACTGGTTAAACGGTCTAGGGGCCCACATGCCACGTGGCGCTTTCCTAGACCTCGGCAAGCTCTCCGAAGTCGCTAACCACCGACATCAAAACACAAGAAATTGCATTGACTGGTCAAACGGTCTAGGGACCCACATGCCACGTGGCGCTCTCTTAGACCTCGACAAGCTCTCCGAAGTCGCTTGCCACCGATGTCGAAACGCAAGAAAAACTTGTTGGATCCTGTAGGTAAGGCAAGAAACACTAGAAGGGGGGTGAATAGTGTTGTATAAAAAATAATTGCGGAATTTAAAGTTATCTTCTTTCCAGTCGACTGTAAAAGAGATATCAATCGACTGAGGCGTCAGAGTAGAAGAGTATTTTCGAGACTAGTCTAATAAGTCGATTTAAATAGGAGAGACAGTCGACTTTCCAGAAGAGTTTTTAAGACGATTATTATATTAGTCTGATCAGTCGACTTAGGATGGAGATCCAGCTGACTTACCAGAAAGATTTCAAGTAAACTGAAATGCAAGTAATGAAAAAAGTTCAAAGAGACACAGAGATACCAATCACAGAGTACACACAATGTTTCCTAGTTCGGTCCTCCCGACCTACATCCAGTCCCCAAACAACCCAGTTGAGATTTTCCATTATTCTTGAAAATGTACAAGAATACCCTACGGCGTTAGACAACAACCTTGTCCAACCCGTAGTCCTCTCTCACCACTAGATAGAGCAAACCCACTCCTCCACTAAGAGTGAAAAACTGACTCTACACCCTAGAGTTCTACTCTTCAACCGAGAGGAACCACTCTCACAACCGTGAGTAAAAGAAAACAATAAAGATGTTTACAATCAATCTCTAGCCTTGTAGTGTTTGTGATTTTACAAGTGTCTATTCAGTCAACTTTTGAATTCAGTCCAAAACAAATTCGATGTTATGCTGGACTGAAATCAGAGAACCAAGACTTAGAGATTAGAGTGCTTTGTATGAAAAACTTTTTCTCTTGAAAGCAAAAATACTTAAACTTTTCAAAAAAATTCTTGGAACCTTTCCATGGTGATTTTAAGGCTCTATTTATAGAGTAAAATCCTTGGACATTATAGAAACAGTTCCTACAACAGTTTAATAACAGATATAATGTTTTTAAATTCGAAAAAAACAAGTTTTGAAATCAGTAAACTGTCGAAACGACTTGAACAGTCGACTAGGTTGCCGTTATGAGTCGACTGGCCAGAGTTTGAAGAAGATCAGACAGTTTTGTACAGATTCAGTCAACTGGTCCTTAATGGAAGTCGATTGGTACTCAACAGATGATCCAGTTCAAGTTGTTTCGACCTTTAGATTTTGTAAAACACACAGTTATAAAATTATGTGTGAGTGTGTGTGTGTGACAAGACTGTACATCAATCTAAGACTCAACAAGGAGAAAAATTACATTTGTTTTTACAAGACACAAAATATAAGACATTTAAGCTTTGGTCTTGACTTGAGTTTTGAGTCTTGAGTGAAGGTTTAGCCATTGTCTTTGTATGAAGCTTTGCTTGATCATTCTTCAGCTTTAGAACATTGTGACTTGCTTGATCAATTTGCTTGGAGGCCTTTGTGTATCATACAAGATAAACTTTGAGACAACCTGCAATATATGAGAAATATCACAACAAACTTTGCATTGTGTTGTAATCATCAAAATCAAGAATCAACAAAACTAGAGACCCACATGCCATGTGGCGCTCTCCTGGACTTCGACAACACGCTCTGAGGTCACTTGCCACCGGAGCTGAAATGAGAGAAAAGCTCCGTCTCAAAATTTGTGTTCGATCAAGATCAACGGTTGTGATTAAAGCAAAAAGAAAAAAGTTAGTGGTCAACATTGACCGAGTCAATGGTCAACTGTTGACCGCCACTCGTCCCCGAGGTCACTTGCCATCGGAGCTGAAATGAGAGAAAAGCTCTGCCTCAAAATTCATGTTCAATCAAGATCAACGGTTGTGATTAAAGCAAAAAGGAAAAAGTCAACGGTCAATGTTGACTGAGTTAACAGTCAACTGTTGACCGCCACTCGTCCCCGAGGTCACTTGCCATCGGAGCTGAAATGAGAGAAAAATTTTGCCTCGAAATTTGTGCTCAAACACGATCAACGGCTCAGATCCAAACAAAAACAAAAAAGTAGAGGAAGACGAAGGGTCGGGGTCAGACCCGTTAGGGACCCGAACCCAAACCCCATACCACTTCTTCTCTTCTATGCTTTGGCGCCAAAAACCAACGCAGGCTTCTTCTTCCTCTTCAAAACTCTGGCTTCGTCCCAAGCTCACCATCAGCTCGAAGCCTCCAACGTCAACCTCACCCCCGTTCTCACTGAGCTTCAGCGTCACCAAACCCTCTTCACCGAAGCTCTGAACTCCCAGTCACCTTCACGAGCTCACCTCCAACTCCATTACAGAGCTCCATCACCATGACTCCGCAACCGAGCTTGAGCTTGATCCTTGCCAAGCCATCGAAGAGCTCAATGCTCCACCTCCACGATGCGAGCACCAACCACCTCGAGCTCCGCCAAATACAAAGCTCCTCTCATCTCCCCTGCCGAGCTCGCTCCTCACCGAGCTCCACCCCTGAGTTTCATCGAACCCAACATCTCCACTGTCTCGAGCTCGAAAGCTCCAGCCATCTCCGTCGAGCTCCCACATCGAAGAGCTCCTTCATCGAACGTCCCTCGCCTCGTTCACTGAGCTCACAAGCTCCGAACCCATCTCGAGCTCCTCCTCTTCGAGCTCTCCTTCACTGCCATGGGTTCACCACTCTCGCCAAGCTCCAACCGAGCTTCTTCTCCATCACCCTCGACAAGTCCTCATCGAGTTAGAGACCTCCTCCTTCGCGAGCTCCGGAGTCGATTCATCTTCGTCGAGTCCCCTTCACGAGCTCTCCTCCTCCATCAGTTGAAGCTCTTTCCTGTGCCGAGCTACATGCCGCCGTCTCCAAGCTCCACTCCCCAAGCTCCGTCGAAGCTCAAGCTCCTCTCTCATGGCTTCGCCGAGCTCGCCTCCTCTCGCAGAGCTCCGAACCCATCACCAGAGCTCCCCCTCCGTCATCTCCATCGCTGAGCTTCAACGGCGAGCTTTGTTTCGTCCTCGTCGAGCTTCGTCATCCCTGAGCTCCCCTCGACGAAGCTGGAGATGAAGGGCGAGGTCGAAGACGTACTCGGAAAGGAAAGAAGAAGCCGAAGTAGAAGGCATGGTCGAAAGAAAAAAAAGAAACAGAGAAAGAAGAGAGCAGAGGTAGAAAAAAAAAATTTGTGGTCAACGTTGACCAACTGCGCCACATGTCAGCACGGTGGACATCGGCAGCTGGATCCAACCTCACTTGCCACCGACTCTCAAACGAGAAAAAAATGGGCTCCTCCCGATGCACGTTCATCTGATCATGATCAACGTACAGAAACGCGCCACGTGTCCAGGTATTTATTTATTTGTTTATTTATTTAATTGAATTAATTATTTAAAAAATCCGAAAAATTAATTAAAAATCGAAAAAATTAATTAAAAAATTTTAAAAATAATTATTAATTCGGAAAATAATTTTAAATTTTGAAATAAGAATTATTAAATTAGAATAATTAATTAAAATTTTCGATAATTAATTATTTAATTCCGAAATTAAATAAGAAACTCAAAAAAAATTTAAATTGAAAAAAAATCCAGAAAAAATTGGAAAAATAAAAAAAAATCCAAAAAAATATGACAATATTTTTGGGCATTTTACAAGCTCAGAATAATACTGTTACACCTCGAGCAAGATCCAAACTCCCTTAAGAACTCCGATAAAATCTCGTACGCCATTAGGACAACAAAACTACTCCTCAAAGACTGTAGAACTCAGTCTCCAGGAGTGGGGGGCTCGTGATATGGCTAAAAATAGGATCAAATCAGGACCGTTCAAAATGGACACGAATCTTAAAGCTCTCAGGGGTAAAACGGTAATTTCACTTACAAACGGGTCTGAAATGGGAACTGAGTCTTTCTTCAAAGCCCAATAACCCATAAATGGATCTGTCCTACTGGTACGGGTCCCAACCCGTTACAAACCAGTTTAGAAGGATAAAGAAGAATTCAGATTTATAATTATCCCTAAGAGGTGGTTTTAACCACTTCTATCCATCCACACCGGGAAGTAGAGATTTGTTCTTATCTCGAAACGGATCCCTAAGGCGACTATAAAAACCCCTCTCCCCCCACCATAAGAAGGTAATTAATCTTTTGCCAGTAAAAGCTCTTTCATAATCTCTCTGATTACTGATAAGAGCGTCGGAGGGTGCGTCACCGAGATCCATCCCGGTGTTTCGCACTTTTTGTAGGTTCGCAGCAGCAGCAAGAAACCAGGTCAACACGTTGGTGAAGGTCAATAGGTCAACAGGTTTGCCTTGTTCGTTTTCTCAAGAACCACAAATTCTATCTATTACCCCCACACCAGATTCAGGTGGCAACAAATAATAATAATAATAATAATAATAATAATAATAATAATAATAATAATAATAATAATAATCTCTAATCTCTATCTCTAATATTATAATGGGAGAAAGCCTTTGTGTCATTTGTAAATCTACCAACGCGTGCATTGCACGTGCATAACTAATATGAAGGAGGTCTCAGGTTCGAATCCTTACTACGTCAGATTTTTTACTTTGATTTTTTTTAATATATTAAATGTGCATCACACGTGTAAATTATTATCTATCTATCTATCTATCTATTTATAATATAATATATAATAGCTATTATAATGCAAGAGTTGGAGTTGTAATGGAAGAGCTAGAGTTGTAAATCTATCTACTTATGTGCAACTCCAACTCTCCTATTATAGTATTCACATTTACTTTAAAAAATATATAATCTTATTTATTAAGACATGTACCGCACATGTAAATCAGAATTTTGACTTTTTTTTATAAAAAAATTAATACGTGCATCGCACGTGTATATTACTAGTAATAATAAACACATACTATTATATATACATACATATGTTAGGGATTTCTACCGAAAACCCCCTTTAGGATCTTGTTGAGTTATTCAATGCAATCAACACAAACCATCAAGCACATACCATAGATCATACCAAACAGACCAAAGTACACACAACTTTGTCCCGGTTGGGGCTTTCGCCTTAATCCCGAGGAGAAAAAGTTCAAGATGTTATTCAACTGGAGAAGATACAAGAATATTACAATTCTCACCACGACCCTCTCTCAAGCCTTACCAGCAAGTACTAGTTATTTACAATTAGAGAATCACTCAATCTCTCTTTTAATGAAGTACTCTCTCTCTTAGCTCTCAATGGAGGCTAATAACAACAATATGTAGAGATCTAGAGAAAACCTAGTTTGATATCTTAATACAATAGCCATTGGATATTCCTGAAGAGATAATCCTATGATAAGAGCCGTACGATCTGACTTGAAGAGCAAGTTGGGCTTCTTACGAATCACCAAGAACCGACCCAAAAAATCCATCAGCACCGCGTTCGGTCGACCGCACCACAAGGTCGGTCGACTGTCCCCTTCTCGGGAACTTCTGCAGATTTGGGCGGTCGACTGCACCCCATGTATGGTCAACCGCAACTTCTGCTGCTCCTGCTACTGATTGTTTCCTTGCTTCAACTCCGTCTCTGATCATCTCGATTCCTCCATTGTTTCATCGTCTTCTTATCCAACATAGTATGCAAGACATAAACCCAACAATCTCCACCTTGGATTGCATATTTATGAATCCACACCTGTGTGATTTAAAACCTTCTAGACTCTTTTCCTTCTCTTTTTACAAAAAACTCGTTTCAATGGCTTCCTCTGCTAGTTAATCTATCTCCACTTATTTTTCTTCCGCTGTATGCCCCACCTCAAGGGCATACCCTAGTAGATGTAATCAGGGAGGTGCCACCCTCCATACGAACTCTACCTACCTCAAGGCTCTCTCCACCTTTCGATGATATTCGAACGTCGCAGTCTCTCTCGGATAATTCTAGTGACGGCAAACTAGATAATGCTTTAGGAACAATGGGCTTCAAACCACTTGGCCAAGGTTTTATGTTCCTCCAAAGCTGGTAGAGGTTTTGCTGACCCTGCTCAATCCCCCTCTCACCCTTCATCACCTTGCGATAACTTTCCCAAACTGAACAAACTCCACCTGGATCTGTGTACCTGCAGTCCTGAGCTTCTAGAGTTCTCATAGATATAAGGCTCCGCTTCATCAAAGGCATATACATGCCCTTCTCTAGTGTGTATCCCCTTCTGTTTATCATCTTCGACTCATTAATTTTCTCACCCCTTACTTCACAAGTCTTGTCAATCTTCGTTCCCACACAATGACATGAGACAAACTTATAAGTAGAAACCATTACTTCATAAATCTTATCAACCTTTGTTCCCACACAACTATATGATGCAAATTTGCAAGAAGAAACCATCTCCCTCTCGGAGCAAACTTGAGAAGAACTAACCGAATCAAAAGAACAATCAAAATTCACATCTAAAGAACTTGAAAGAAAAGCACTTTTTAAGTCATCACCTGATTCAGCGGCACTAGATTTGGCGCCCCTTTGACTCAATCGCTTGCAAAAGTCTCTCATGTAATGCTCAATCCCTCTGCACTGGTGGACACGGACCTTACCCCTACATACACTTGCCCTTCCAATCAAAGTACAATCCACCTCCAAGCAACTCACAGAAATTGACGCCGATTTCTGACTTTCCTTCCTAAGTCCATCCTCCTCCAACCCCTTGACCATACCTGCTGTTGTCGCTGGATTCAGGTGTGGGGGCAATAGATGAGATTTGTAGGTTTGTGAGAAATTCGAACAGGCGGAACCCTTCTTCTTCCTTGTTGACTAGCTGACTCCTTGGTGCTTCCTTGAACCTGCAAAAACATTCGAGACACCGGGATGGATTCCGGTGACGAACCCTCCGACGCTCAAGTCAATACACAAAAAAAGTGAAGAGAAAGAGCTTTAGTGTGCAAAGAGTGATCACCTCTGACAGTAGGAGGCAGGGGGTTTTTTATAGTCGCCAAGGGAATCTCTTTCAGGATAAGAGTGAATCCCTACTTCCCGGTGTGGCAGGATAAGGGTGGTTATAACCACCTCCTCAAGATCGGGGGGGGGGGGGGGGGGGCAGGATTTTCTCGAATCTTGTTGAGTTAGCCCCTAATGGGTTAAGACCTGAACGGATCCGTTCATGGGTTAGCGGGTCTAAGAAGAAGGACCCGATTCCCAATTTGGACCCGTCTGTAGGTGAAATGACCATCTTGCCCCTGGGACTTTAAGATTCGTGTCTATTTTGAATGGTTCCGATTCAACCCAGTTTTTAGCCATATCACGAGCCCCCCACTCCCAAAGTCTGTGTGTTACGGCCTTTGGGGAGTAGTTTTGTTATTTCGATGGCGTATAGGGCATTATCGGAGTTCTCAAAGGATGTTCGGATCTTGTCTGAGGGGGAATGGTGCTTTTCTGAGCTGGTAGTGTGCCCAAGCTTGTTCTCAGGTCCTTCTGGATTTTTTGATGATTTTTTCCAATTTATATTATTTTTTCGAACCACTTATTCAATTTTGCAAAGCGATGATTTGTTCTCCAGGAGCGTTAATTAATTATTTTAACCAACAATTATTTACCTAGGGGCTAAAAAATGTTCCCCCGAATTTATAATTAGTTTCTAGAATTTTTAATTATTTTTCCCTATTTTTAATCATCTTTTGTAATTTTTTGAATAAATAATTTGAATTAATAAATAAAATATAATTTTAAATACCAATTATGACGTGGTGAAATCTCGACCGTCCATCAGCCTTTGGCACGAAATCCTGAGCATTCTGACGGCTCGAGTAGCTCGGAGGCATTTTCTCCTCGTGTTGGGGTCGGTGCCTCGGTGGATCGGTGGCTATACACCAAGGGATGTCGCTTCATCTGGAGCGTCCATCGGCTTCGGTGCGGATTTTGAAGAGATCGGACGGTCGGTGAGATGCGTGGGGATTTTTTCTCCACATGACACGCTCGGTGCCGCGGTGGATCAGTGAACATACACCGGAGGACGTGGCTTCATCTGGAGCATCCATTTGCTTCGGTGCGGATTTTGAAGGGATCGGACGGTCGGTAAGACGCGTGGGGTTTTTTACTCCACATGACGCACTCGGTGCCGCGGTAGATCGGTGACCATACACTGGGGGATGTTGCTTCATCTGGAGCATCCATTTGCTTCGGCGTGGATTTTGAAGGGATCGGACGGTCGGTAAGATGCGTGGGGACTTTTTCTCCACATGACGTGCTCGGTGGGAATTTTTTCTCCACATGACGTGCTCGGTGCTGTGGTGGATCGGTGTATGATTACCAGGGACGTGGCTTCATCTGGGTCGTCTGATGAGAATCAGACGCAAATTACGACAAAAACGGTGTGGATCTCGAGAATAAAATGATTTCTGTCAACGCGTCGATGTTTGGGTCGTCTGATCGGGGATCAGGCACGAATCACAAGGAGAAACTGGTTTTTCTCCAATATGCCGCTCGGTGCCACGGTGGATTGGTGCTTGGTCACCGAGGAACGTGGCTTCATCTGGGCCACTCAATCCCTGTTGGGCACGAAAATTGAGGCATCCGATCAGTTCGCAGTTTCTAGGGCGTCGCATGAGATTCTGCCCTTTGGCCTTCCGTCGTTGTGCCTTCTTGGGCATTTGCCGTTTGCTCAGCCCACCCGCTTCAGAAGCCCATGTTCCATCGCTCTTAGCACTATAAGTCTGCCCCTCCTCTCTCATTTTTTTTTTCACTTCTTCACTTCTCCACTTTTACTCTTTTGAAGTTTTTTACTCCCGAGCGGCGCTACTAGCGGAGGTCTTTGCTCTCGAGCGGTGTTGCTAGCTGTCGTGGCCAGGCTACTTGGTTTTTCGGCAAGATATTCCGACCGTAGTTGTCACATCACGGTAAGTTATCCCCTCTTTCGTAGTTTAGCAAAATGTCTAGGGTATCTTCGGGGAGTGAGACCTCTACCTCGGAGCATGAAGAGGAACAGCCCCTGGCTCCGGTTCAGAGAGCGGACAAGGGGAAGGCGGTGGTTAGACCGGAGAAGTCGGTGACCATTGTAAAACCGGAGCATAGGGCCGGGGCATTGGGTCAGCTCCCGGGCCCCTTGTCGAACCTCGGAGGAGTGAGGCAGTATTCTCCTAAGCTTCTAACGAAGGTGGTACATGGGAGGTCTGCCTCCTACGAAGAGGGCAGGGCAAGGGAGGTCACCGAGGTCGATGACGTCCCCTCGATGCTGACGGAGAAGGACCTGGTTCGGATCCGAAGGAGTTTTCAGATCTCGAAGGGATTTGTGCTCCTTCTTCCAGGCCCAGGTATCCGAGCTTGCACACCGATGTCTCCTGACACGTGCATCTTTCCCTTCAACACCTTCTTTGCTGGGTTGCGTCTGCCCATTCACCCGTTCATTGCAGAGGTTCTACAGTTCTACGGGCTGAGTTCGGTGCAGTATATGCCGAACATGTGGCGACATGTCACCGGCTTCATCCTCCAGTGCCAGGCCATAGGCATCGCGCCCTAACTCATCATTCTCCGGGGTATGTACCGAATCTGTTGAAAGAGCAGAACCGAATACTGGTATTATCTGTCGCCGAAGAGGGGGGTGAAGTTGATTGAGAACCCGGAGTCTATCAAATTTTGGAAGGAGAAGTACTTCCTTGTTCGAGGCGAAGCTCCGTGGACGATCCTGACCATGTGGAGAGAAGAGGTGCCGAAGTGGGCAAAGATCGACCCGGTCCTGACTCCGGAGGAAGAAGACACCATGGCCAAGCTTATGGTTCGGGAGCCACTTGGGTGGAAGGAGGTAACAAAGGAAGTCCTCTATGGTGGGGGTCTCACTCTGATCGACCCTAGTATGTTTTGCCTTTAGAATTTTGCCTTTGCTTTCTTGTTTAGGTCTTAACATTTTTGTAAGCTAATACTTGTCTTTTTTCTTCTACAGAGACTCCAGGCATGGACTTCAAGGCAATGCTCTTGGACTGAACCGGGGTGGCATACAAGGCCCCGACGGCAAGAAAAGGAAGAGAACTTCTTCGGCTCTTCTTCTGTGAAAGTGCCTAAGGCCTAGGTGGTAGTGGCACCGAGTGTCGACGTGACCCCGGTCATCACTCTGGACCTGGAGCCGCAGGTCCCTGTCGCTACCCCTGCCGCGACCACCGAAGGGACTTCTCTCGATCAGGTCTTGGCGCTCGAAGCTCCCCCTCTGACTGCGGCAGCAGAGAGCATACTGACCGAAGAGCACAAGAGGATGTTCGTCCCTGACTGGCAAGTCACGAGGCACGATGGCTTCCTCGGGGCCATCAGCTGCATGCAGGAAATTCGGCACTTGCCAACCCCTAAGGACCGGGCTGCGCTGAAAGCGAGGACAGTTGGCGACGATGCCCTCGAGATTGCCAAGGCCTCGATAACGGTAAGTTGACTCTGACCCACCTCTCTCTGACTCCGACCCTTTGGTTCCTCTCTAAGTGCTTGCATGGTTCAGCACTTCGCGCAGATGACTTGCCACTTTAGCCATATGTTGGAGCAAATCACCGAGCAGGAGAGGGAGTTGAAGATAGCGAGCAACAAGGACCGCACCGAACGATCCAAGGTCGTAAAGATGTTCGAGGTGGAGAGGCGTTTGGCCGAGTCGCAAGTGGCGGATATCCAAGCTCTCGAGGCCGTCCTTGCCGCCGTAAAGGAACATTTCGCCTCGGAGAAGGAGAGGGCAGATAAGGTAGAAGAGCTGGTTGCCAAAGAGAGGGTGGAGGCAGCAAAGGTCGTCGAGGATGCGGCTCGGGAGAGGGAGGCAGCGGTGCAGGCAGCTTCGGAGGCCGTCAGAGAGGAGGCGAAGGCTCACATGCGAACCAACATGGAGCAGTCCCACGCGCGAGCTCTGAAGCGCATAGCTGTTCGTGTCCCTGGGTTCGATAGTGCAGGGTACAGCCTTTACGACCCCCTTGAAGACGATGTTTTTCCTACCACCGAGGGGTTGGTAGAGGCCGAAGAAGAAGAAGAAGAAGAAGAAGAAGAAGAAGAAGAAGAAGAAGAAGAAGAAGAAGAACCAGAACAAGAAGAAGAAGGAGGGGGTGACGCCGCAGGTGGCCCCCTGATCCCCCTTGCTCTTCGTTTCTCGTTTTTTTTTTAATTTTTGCAAGTAGGCCTTGTAGCGGATTAGCCACTGCCTGATGTACTAGTAAACGTCTTTGAATGAAAAAGAAGACTCCTTGTTTTTGGCTAACTGTTATGGCTAAGTGTTGGAGTGCTTTGTCTTTGAGTTGCTTTGTAGCTTGAATATGTTCTCTTGTGAACTTGCTTCTTGACCTTAAGAGATTTTACTTCTCTTGTTCTCCCCAGGATCGCGTCGTGGCTCATCTTCGAGCTGAGCTCAAGGTTGCCAAGCTAGTACTTTCGCGAAGTCAGGAGCTACTTCGTAAAGCAGAGTTTGAGCTTAGTTATCTGAGGTCGAACCTTGCTCGTCGTAACATAGAGGTGAAGCTGTTAGAAGAGGGGCATCATGAGGCAGAGCCTGAAGGCGAGGAAACGAGTACGTCGATGGCTGTTAACCTCGGCTTGAGACTCTCGCATTTTCGCCGCTCTCTATGTCAGACCGTTGTGGAGAGAGACGAACTGGAGAAGGTGGTTATTGAAAAGAGCATCGAGGTTGCCCATCTACGGCGGACAATCTCTGATGCCTCTCTTGGGGCAGGATCAATGCGGCTGCCACGCCTAGAGATAAATGTCACAGATGTCTCGCTTAGGGAGTGGATTGTCGAGCTGGAGAAGGAGAATGCTTGCCTACAATGGCTATCGAAGGGAAGCAATGTCAGGACCACTTCCCGTACCTCGAAGAGGTATGTTCGAGGAACATCGACCCGCGACCCTATGCTTCGGTCGCCCCTGGTACCTCGAAGCCCTGGAGAAGCGCAAAGTGGCGTGGCTGCTTCATCAAGCGGAACATCTGTCGGGGCCACCGTTAGGTCGGGGCCAGAGATGCTTCTCGATTTGCTAGCCTGGGGACGTCCGCGGAGGTGGGGCGACGACAACATGGCATTCATCGTCCTCGTGTATCTCTCAAGAGAAGCATTCCCATCCCTTGAAGACGCTAGAGATAAGTCTAATAGTTTTGTGTTGCCCCGTATGAATTTTGGCCTTTGATAGAAGTTGTCTTCTTTTTGTAGAGCTTGTGTGTCAAACGATACTTGTAATCACAATTTTGATCAATTAATATAAGACTTGTTCTGAGTGCTTGCTACCTCGTTTATGTTTTGTAAGTGTATCAATGGTTGTGGGAGCAATTCGAATGACGAACCACTTCTTACTTGCTTATAAGCCAGTAGTTGAAGCGGAATCGAGCCAAGTGTTGGACTCCAAACTCGTCGTTTGAAGTGAGAATCAAAGGTTGTGGGAGCAATTCCGAATGGCAAACCACTTCTTACTCGCTTATAAGCAAGTAGTTAAAACAGAATCGAGCCAAGTGTTGGACTCCGAACACGTCGTTTTAAGAGAGAATCAACGGTTGTGGGAGAAATTCCGAATGGCGAACCACTTCTTACTCGCTTATAAGCAAGTAGTTAAAGCGGAATCGAGCCAAGTGTTGGACTTCGAACACATCGTTTTAACCAAAAAAAAATTGTAAGTAGAGTTAGAAGAATTTGCTAAGTAGAGTTAGGTTTCTCAAAAGAAAGAGTAGTTGTGGGGGAAAGATTTCCTTTTATTGTAAACAATTGGGTGGCCACTTCTGAGTTGTGAGCCTTTACATTGTGATGAAGAGGAAATACAAGTAATGATTTTGAGACATGTCTTCTGGAGCAATCCTGGGAAGTTGCTTAGAGCGGTGTTTAGACACCCTCTTGGTACTTCATCAAGTGCTCCGCGTTCCATGTCCTTGGTATCTTCTTGCCCCCCGGGTCTTCGAGTTGATATGTGCCCGGGCGTATAACTCTGAAGACCTTATATGGTCCTTTCCAATTGGGTGCCAGCTTGCCTCTCTTGCTTGGGCTAGAAATTGACAACTTTCTCAGGACTAAGTCCCCCTCCTTTAGGTTGGTGGGTCGTACCCTCTTGTCGTACGCTTGAGTAATCCTACGATGGTAGGTCTCTTGGCGGATCGTGGTTCTCTCACGGACCTCATCTATGAGGTCTACGCAGTTGCGAAGCTGGTTCGCGTTCTGCGCTTCATTGTAGGCTATGAGCCGAGGTGAAGGCAGGCCCACCTCCAATGGGATGAGTGCTTCGGATCCATACGTAAGGTTGAAAGGGGACTCTCCCGTTGGAGCTCTTTTTGTGGTGCGATAGTTCCAAAGCACATTGGGGAGTTGTTCGACCCATAGCCCTTTAGTGGACTTGTTAAGCCTCCTCTTCAAGCTGGAGAGGATTTTTTCGGTTTGCGTTCTCTACCTGGCCATTGGACTGGGGGTGCGCTACTGAAGAGAACTGCTGCTAAATGCCGAGGTCGGTGCAAAAGTCTCGAAAGGTCGCTCCCGTGAATTGGGTCCCGTTGTCGGTTATAAGGATGTGAGGCATCCCGAACCGACAGATGATGTTCTTCCAAAAGAACTTCTGCACTTTGTGCTTGGTTATTGTTGAAAGAGGTTCAGCCTCCATCCATTTGGAGAAGTTGTCTATTACTACCACTAGGAACTTTAGCTGGCTTGGTGCTGGAGGGAAGGGCCCGAGCAAATCCATCCCCCACATTGCGAAGGGGATTGGACTCGCCAGGGAAGTAAGTTGTGCTTGGGGCATGCGATGGATTGGGGCGAACTTCTGGCAGGAGTCGCACTGGCAGACGTACTTCTCGGAGTCACTTAGTAATGTGGGCCAGAAGTAGCCGTAGTTCAAAAGATTCTGGACGAGGGATCTCGCTCCCAAGTGCGCGCCACATAGACCATCATGGGCTTCCATCAGGGCGTAGAGCGCTTCCTTCGGTGAGAGGCACCTCAGATAGGGCCGCCCATCGATCTGGGTGTGGAAGCGTTTGTACATGACTCCGTCCAGGAGTGTGTACTTCTCTACTCGTGTCCTGATCCTCCTTGCTTCTTTCGGATCTTTGGGAAGGACTCCATTTCGGAGGTACTCGAGGAGGGGCTTCATCCAGTTTTCCCCAAGTGTTAGGGGGTAGGCTTCCATTGGCTCCGAGCCGTCTTCGTCAATGCTTAGTTTGAGAAAGACCTCTATCAAGATGGTCCGTTCTAGACCTTGGAGAGACAAGGAGACGAGCTTAGAGAGGGCATCCGCTTGCGCGTTTTCCTCTCGGGGAACCCAATGGAGTTTAACATCTTCGAATACAGATAGAAGCTCCCTCACCTTTGCCAAGTACCTTACCATACAGTTATCTCTCGTCTCGTACTCCCCGGACACTTGATAGATGTTGTGCAATCTAGATGATCTAAATAAATAGATAAACTAAACACAAATTAAAAACCTCGCAAGTGTACGAATCGTTTTATAGAAGCGTAGCGGCAAGCAAGGGTCGATCCCACAGAGATTGTAGTACTTAACTTACTAATCAATAAAACAAAAAAATGCAAATCATAAAGTTTTGTTCTAAAAGTCTGATTAAAGGGAAATGAAAGAGATAAAAATCTAAATTAAGTAGCATCACAATTTGAGTCACGAATATCTATTTAAGTAGTTGGGCTTTGATTTCCACCTGTAGTCAATAATGCTAAGTTACTACTCTAATTACTCATGTTCGTTCCTCTAAGGGCATGGTATCTACTCCTTAAAGTTATTGTTTCCCTAAGCTAAGAATTAGGCATGGTATCTACTCTAATTCGTTTCTTTCCTTAAGTATTTAGCATGGTATCTACTAAGTTGCACTTAAGGAAAACATAGGAACAATGGAAACGAACAAACACTCAAAGTTCTAGAAATTGGTATCAGATCTAGATCCTTCAAGTTGATTAAACCAAGACCCCTAAAGATTCCTGTGTTACAAACTACGAGCACGAGATACGGGTCGTCTCTATACTCATATAACATATTCAGATTTATAATATGCAAACTTGATAAACTCAGATTCTGTATGGCAGTCGACTTGCTGTCACTCTCAGTCGACTGCTCTTAGAATTCCTGGACAAGTTTGATTATTATAAATCTATACCAATACAATCAGGTTTAATCAATAAGTGATAGAGTAGCATTCAGAAGAATATGAGCATTACATGACTACAGCTTCAATCTACCCAACTATGAAATTAGTTGCACATAATACAACTTTTATTGATTAATAAAATAGAATTCATGACTCTACAATAAAAATAAAAGTAAAAGGAAGAACAGAAGAACACTGATTTATATGATGTTGAAATTTAGCCCAATCAGTAGTCAACTTGTTCTCCTCTTTCTTTGATGCCCGTGTCTTGATGCTTGCTGTTGATGGATCCGGCCTCCTCTCTTTAATGCCTCTTGGTTGATATTTATAGAACATGGGAAGAGATTTAGGGTTTGCACTTTTTGCAGAAAAATCCTCTTCTTCCATTTATTTCTTTCTTTATTTGATCTGCGTTTTTATTTCTTTCTCTTTTCTTCTTTCCTTCCTTTTCTGCAGAGTTCCTGATTTCTTATCTTTAAATGCATAAGACTGAGTCCACCTTCTTAATTAATGACGAGTTGTTACACGCAGACGACCTGAGTTTGGATGAGGATGCATCTTCATCTGTTCTTATCTTCTGACTCCGCCGACGACCAGTCGACTGGCTTGGGAAGCAGTCGACTGTGCCGAGCCCCATCAAACTCTCTGTCCAGTCGCCTGCTTGAAGAACCAGTCGACTGATCTCTGCTGTTTCCTGTATATCATCCTCTCAGTCTGTATTAGTCTGGAATCTGCTTCGTTTTGCTGCTTTTGGTTGTTTCCTATGAAAAAGAGAAAAGAAGAGTAAAATAACACATAAAGAGCATTTAAATGTCTAATTGCACTAAGATTATTGCTCCTAAATGTGAATATTATTGAGTTCATCAATAGACTACTAACTGGGAGTCGCTGAAGACCCTTACACGCTCGGCACTTGCCTTGCGAGCCATGCAGAGCCCCGCTATGAGGGCCTCATACTCTGCTTCATTATTTGATGCTGGAAAGTTTAGGCGGAGGAAGTACTGTAGGACGAAAGCATCGGGGCCAGTTAGGATGACGCCAACCCCGCTCCCATCAGTGCAAGAGAACCCGTCCACATAAACAGTCCAAACGAGGGGGTTGACGCACAACTTGCATGAGTCGGGGATGGTGTTCTCCACGATGAATTCGGCCAGAGCTTGTGCCTTTATTGCCATTCTGGGCTGGTAACTGATGTCGTGCTGACTCAGCTCGATGGACCACTTCATGAGCCTTCTAGAAGTCTCTGGCTTGTGGAGAACCTGTTTGAGCAATTGGTCGGTAAGGACGACCACCGAGTGGGATTGGAAGTAGGGGCAGAGCTTTCGGGCCGCCATGACCAGGGCGAGATCCATCTTCTCCAACTTCGGATAACGGAGTTAGGCATTGCGGAGCACCTTACTCACGTAATAGATGGGCTTCTGCGTCTTCTCCTCTTTCCTTACGAGGACCGCGCTGAGCATCTGCTCCGAAGCTGCAAGATAGAGGTAAAGGACCTCCCCAGGTGCTGGTTTGCTCAGGAGCGGGGGATTATCCAAATATTCCTTAAGCTTGTCAAAGGACTCCTATTGCTGCTGGCCCCACTCGAAGCCTTTAGCCCCTCTGAGGGCCTTGAAGAAGGGGAGACACTTCTCCCCGGACTTGGAGAGGAATTGCCCAATTGCGGCGAGGCGCCCTGTGAGCCTCTGTACTTCTTTGACATTGGAGGGGGGAGCCATTCTGAGAATGGCTTGGATCTTTTCGGGGTTGGCCTTTATGCCCCTCTGGCAGACCATAAACCCCAGAAATTTGCCCGATGAGACACCGAACGCACACTTGTTCGGGTTTGGCCTCATATTGTGCCTCCTGAGCACCCCGAAGGCTTCTTGAAGGTCGAGGGTGTGCTCTTGCCCTCGAATGCTCTTGACCAACATATCGTCTACGTAGACCTCCATGTTTCGGCTAATTTGATCTTGGAAGACCCAATTCACAAGGCGCTAATAGGTAGCTCCCGCGTTTTTCAAGCCAAAGGGCATAACACGGTAGCAATAGAGGCCTTGGTCCGTCACGAACGAGGTCTTCGGGATGTCGGGAGGGAACATCCTGATTTGGTTGTACCCTGAGAAGGCGTCCATAAAACTGAAGAGCTTGTGCCCGGAGGTCGCATCAATCAGGGCGTCGATGCTGGGAAGAGGGAAAGGGTCCTTCGGGCACGCCTTGTTGAGATCGATGAAGTCAATGCATATTCTCCAACTTCCATTGGCCTTCTTGACCATCACCACATTGGAGAGCCACTCAGGGCAGTTTACCTCCTGAATAAAGTGGGCGTTGAGGAGTTTGTCAACCTCCGCCTTGATCGCCTGTTGCCTCTCGAGGGCAAACTTCGGCCTCTTCTGTTGGACAGGCTTGACCCCTGGGGTGACGCTTAGACGGTGCATCGAGAGCTCCTCTGAGATCCCGGGCATGTCTACTGCGTCCAGGCAAAAAGGTCATGATTCTCCCGTATGCACTGGGAGATGTCGTGCTTAATGGAGGGGGAGAGAGCCTTACTGACGCAGAACATCTTAGTGGGGTCTTCTTCAGAGAAGGCCACTTCCTCCAATTCGTCTACGGGCTTGAAAATAGTCTGACCGCCTTCCTGAGGCAGTTCGAGAGCTTCCAAAGAAAGAACCGGACCCCCCATCGAGGTCATATAGCACTTCCGAGCCGCTTCTTGGCTTCCCCTTACTTCTCCCACTTCTGAGGGGGTGGGGAACTTCATCTCCATGTGGTAGGCTGAAGGGATGGCTTGAAGTGCGGCCAAACCTGGTCTACCCAGGATGATATTATAGGCGGCCTTGACACCGACCACCATGAAGTCTATTGGCTAAGTACAGGTTGCCGGGGCCTTTCCTGCCGTTACGTCGAGGGTTATAATTCCCTCGACCGTAACCGGGACCCCAGTGAACCCGTGGAGAGTGTAGCCTGCGGGCTTAGGCCGATCCCTCGACAGCGGGAGGCCTTTGAAGGCCTCCAAGAAAAGGATGTTGACAGAGTTGCAGTTGTCTACCAAGACGTGACGAACTTCGAAGTTCGCCATTTGAAGATTGATGACGAAGGCATCGCAGTGGGGCGTGCGGACGCCCTCTAGGTCCCTATCGGGGAATGTCACTGAAACTCCCAGGCCCTTTGAGGGAGGATGGCTTTGCACGGAGTTAACCTCCCTTACGAAGGCTTTTCAGGAGGAGTTGGAATCTCCCCCATTGGGCCTCCGTGTATCTGGTGCAAGATGCCCTCTACTTCGGCTTCAGGAGTCTCCGTGCGCTGCTCAGTTCGCCTATTAGCCCCCCTGGGTGGCCGGGGCAAATTGGCTCGGTCCTTCTTCACGAACCGGGTGAGCTGCCCTCTCTGGATAAGAGCCTCAATGTCGTCTTTGAGAGCCCGATATTCGTCTGTGTCGTGCCCGTGGTCCCGATGGAAACGACACCACTTACTCCAGTCCCTCTTCTTTCCTGGAGTATTCATCTTTAGGGGAGGCGGTAGGAGGCCATCGTTCCCGGTCTCCATGAGGATGACAGATACACTCGCATTAAGCAGAGTGAATTTCTCGAACCGATGAGGAGGGCGCCGCTGACCCCCATTGTCTTTTTGGAGCTTCTTAGCTCCTTCTTCTTCCACACCCTTCCGCTTGTTCGCGGAAGATGAGGCCTCGTAGGTGGGGCGGTGGAGAGCTTCTTCCACTCAGGTGTACTTCTCGCTCCGAAGTAGGAGCTCTGAGAAGTCCCGAGGGGGCTTCTTAGCGAGGGACGCCCCAAGGTCAGCATTGAGGACATTGGACTGGAAGGCGACCGTGGCCACCGAGGGTTCCAAAGAGGCGATGGACCTAGCCTCGACAGTGAAATGCTTAACGCAGTCCCTCAGTCGCTTGCCCTTCTTTTGGCTAAGGAATAGGAGGGAGGCACTCGTCTTCTCGGTGTGGCAACTGCTCACAAAATGCGTGAGGAAGAGCCCCTCGAATTGTTCGAAGGAGAAGATCGACGTAGGTGCAAGCCGAGAATACCACTCTCGTGTCGGCCCCTTAAGTGTGATCGGGAAGGTCTTGCAAAGAAGGGCATCGTATGCATGATGGATCATCATTAGAGTTTTGAAACTCTCAATGTGATCCGCTGGGTCGGACTCCCCAGTGTAGGTCTCGAAGTGTGGAGGCTTGAAGTTTTCGAGAAATGGAGCCTCCATGATGGTGTGGGAGAATGGGGGCCTTCTTGGATGAAGGTCCCTTTCCCGTCGCTCTTCGTCTCGGTCGAGCTGGCCGAGGCGCCTCTCCATCTTATGGAGACGGCGGTAGACCGAGTCCTTCCTTCGGTCTTGCTTGGCTGAGCCCCGAGACTCATCCCCATGTCGAGGAGGGCTGGGGCTACGCCGGTGATGGCTCAGAGTAGGTGGTGGACTAACTAAGCGACGGGGGTGACTCGGAGTATGACGCGGACTTCGGGTGCGGCGGTGGTGGTGATCGGGAGAAGGATGGCAATGGCTCGCAGCTGGCCTAGGACTTCGGGAGCGCGACGGTGTTTGGGAGAAGGGTGGTGATGATTCGCCACCAGCCTAGGACTTCGGGAGCGGCGAGGATGGTGAGGAGCTGGTCGAGGACTACGGGAGCGGTGAGGATGGTGAGGAGCTGGCAGAGGGCTGGGAGCCCGACGACCATTGTTGGGGGAAGCGTTGAGCGCCCGGAGGACTGCTTCATGGAATTGCTGAAATTCCACCTTGGTAATGGGGGCCTCCTGCTCCTGCTGGGTTCGAGGCAAAGGACGGCCCGCTGGGGAGCGGCTCCGTCTTAGGTGACGCTGGGGTGACTCCCTCTGCCTCCGGGGAGAGTGGGACCTCCCTCGGTCGGATCGGCGCAGCACAGTGACCGGCGAGGGTTCGCATCGTGGGTCCACCTCTCATCTAGATGGGTACGAAGGTCGGGTCCACGCTCGATCTGCCGATTGTTAAGCACATGCCACAGATCCTTGGGAGTGGGAGGAGTATAGGAAGCCATAGAGTCTGTGTCGGTATTGTGGATGGAAACTCGAACCTCATGTACAGGTTGCTTACGGCGGCTTCGTTGAGAGGGTTCCCCCACGGCGATCTGGGGTCACGGAGGCTGCTGAATGGACTACAGAGCCCGGGGATCGAGCTGCAGGGCCAGTTGATTGAGTGGGGGGAGATCCCCCTACAGAGGAGGCAGAGGAGGATGAGAAGAGGTTGTTCTTCGATTGGAGTTTGCGGGTCTCTTCTTGGGAGGCATTGCTGGGATTAACGTGGGCTGAAGGAGGAAGACGAGATTGCTTGTCGAGTGATTTCCCACAGACGGCACCAATCTATTGCTGCTAGATTCTGGTGTGGGGGCAATAGATGAGATTTGTAGGTTCGTGAAGAATTCGAACAGGCAGAACCCTTCTTCTTTCTTGTTGACTAGATGACTCCTTGGTGCTCCTTTGAACCTGCACAAACGTTCGAGACACCGGGATGGATCCCGGCGACGAACCCTCCGATGCTCAAGTCAATACACAGAAAAAGTGAAGAGAAAGAGCTTTAGTGTGCAAAGAGTGATCACCTCTGACAGTAGGAGGCAGGGGGGTTTTTATAGTCGCCAAAGGGATCTCTTTCAGGATAAGAGTGTATCCCTACTTCTCGGTGTGGCAGGATAAGGGAGGTTATAAACACCTCCTCAAGATCAGGGGGGCCAGGATTTCTTCAAATCCTATTGAGTTGGCCCCTAACGGGTTGAGACCCGAACGGATCTGTTCATGGGTTAGCGGGTCCAAGAGGAGGGTCCTGATTCCCAATTCGGACCCGTCTGCAGGTGAAATGACCATCTTGCCCCTGGGACTTTAAGATTCGTGTCCATTTTGAATGGTTCCGATTCAACCCGATTTTTAGTTATATCACCTGCTATGAAAAAATCCTTTTTGGGAGATTTCTCATCTAGCACGGTTATCATGTTGGATGGATTTGGTGATGAAAATATTGAGTTGGAAACCCTTAGATCATCTGCGTTGAATGCCCTCAGTTCAGATAACTCCATATTGAACTCTACTTCATGATCTAGAAGAGCGGTACTTTCTTTCATTGAGAAACCCCACAACTTTCTTCGCTGGTACATCCGACCCTGTGATGACGAACCCGAGTAGTCATTTCTGAATCTTGCCCAAAGACTCACCGTGCTTCTCCTATATCTAACTTCGCTCGTCGATGACAACCGGATTAAACCCAAAGCTTCTGAACATATCTTCTTCCACTTCTCCTGCTTTGTGCCGATTGGTCTCTCTTTATCTCTTTCTAGGACTAGATCCAAGTCCTATTGAACTGATGCTTCATGCATTTCCACCTTCAAGAGATCAAAGTTGATCTTGTGTAACCCTATTGCTCCTATTTGTATTTTTAATTATTTTTAATAAAATTCTGGATTTATTTATTTTTATTTTATTTTTTGGTTGGATTTATTTTCTCTTCATTGTATGGTGCATTGTTCTTCTCTCTCTTGTGATTCACTCTCTGTTTGATTCAGTTTTTTATTCTCATTTATTTGGCCTACAACTTGTTCTTGATCTTGCCTATTGTTCAAACCTATTTTTGGCCTAATCGTCTCATGTTGGATCCCTTTCACCCTATTGGATACTACCCAGTTCATCTAAACCCATTTTGTCTCTATTTATACTCCCTAACTGAACCCTAACCCTAATACTACTTCTCTCTCTCATAGCCATCTCTCTCTCTCTCTTCCTCTCTCTCTTTCTCCCTCATCCCGACCTACCCCGACTCCCGACCCTTTTGCTGTCGTTGTCTCCGACACCGGCGATCACCCCCGACCACTAGACCTCCCCTTTCTCCTTCTTCCTCTTCGCTGTCTTCGACTTCGCGATGCAACCCCCAGGCCGAGATCCCCCTCCTGCATCGTACTCACTGTGTCGAGCGCCGTCGTGACCCCGATCGCCGTTGTCGCCTCCTAACCGCCCGCCGCCGTCGTATTAGCATTGAGGCCGACGCTGCTGCTGCCATACTTGTTGTCGTTGCTGATGTCTTTGTGTGCGCATGTGCACCAGCCATATTTTGGGTGGTGTGATCTTGTTCTTATTGTTGTTCGTGTTCGTTGCGTTCGTTGTTCGGGATCCGTTCCCGTTATTCTATTTGTCATTTTCATCGTCTTCAATATTAGGCCAGTAGCTTGTATGTGTTCTTTTTTTCATACAAGTTAATACCGTAGGTAATCTAGTATGAAAATATTGTACTCTCATGATGATCCATACTCATTAGTTAAACAGTTGATATCAACTCTTGATCATGAGTAGTTACAACAATTGACACCCGTTGCATGAAAACAATTTGATTAGTGGACATCTTGACTGTATGTTGGATTGCCACACCGTATGTTGTAGAAATTGCTACATGAATGCTTGTTGATTGTGCCATCCCATTATAGACTGTTTATTCACATTCCATGCCGATTTGAGTAACCCACATATACCATGCTTTGTATGACATCTTAGATTGGACCGTTTGTAGTTAAGTTATTTGATAAAATGCTTAAAAGAACCTTGTTTCACTGCTGTTCTATTTTGTACATTAATTTCAACCCTGTTAACATCAGTAAAATAAATACGTTTGTGAACATGAATTGTAGCCTCTGATTTCTAGTTTCCAGAACTTTCAACGGATTTGAATTCCGAATTATTATGCATGAGTTATTGCTGTTTTACTGCAGACATATCGTATTTTCCAGATTTTGAACTAGGGATGGCAAACGGGCCGGGCTGACCCGCAACCGCCGGCCAAACCTGGCTCGTTAGAAGTTGGTTCAGGTTCGGGTCAAACCCGCGAGTATAAGCGGGTCGACCCGGGTCGTTAAAACATGGATTTGGACCCGTCGAACCCGGCCCGCGGACCCGGTGAACAGTGCTCGAACCGCTCGGGAACCCGCAGGTCGACCTGCGGGTTTCGAACCGTTAGACCATTACGGGTCAAACGTTCAACCCGCGGGTCCAACAGTCGAAACCGAGTCTAACAGCTGTTATAGCCGGTTTTTGGTTTTTTTTTTGGGTTTTTTTTTCATTTTTTAAAAAAAATTTCCCTATAAATACCCCCCTTAAACCCAAACTAAAAATTTCACACCTTACTCTCTCTCTATACTACTACTACTCAATTCAATCTTAATTCATTCCAAATTTTGTGAACAAAGAAGATAGCAACATAGAAACGAGCAAACGACAAATTCCGATCGTATCGAATTCAACATTCAACTACGACTTCAAGTCTTCAACTCCTCCAAGGCTCTAACAAAGAAGCTCTCTTTCTATCTATAAACGAGTCCGGAATTCTACTTCTACTTCTACTTTTATTTTCACTCTCATTTTATATACGAGCATCCGCGAAGTACTGTATCAAAATTTTACAACCCTCTTATTGTCTTGATATTTTTTTTAGTTATAATTTTTTTATCATATTTGTTTGTTGGTTTTTTGATCTTCTCTCTCACAACCCTCTTATTGTTTTCTAGATTTTTTATAAAACTTATCTCACCTAGATCGTATTTAATTTTTTCACATACACTACTATATAAATATGTTTAGATCACGAGGTAGCGGCCGTAGCCAATGTGGACAAGATTCCACCGGCATTTCTCGTCGGCCTCCAACTGTCCCACAAAATGAGCCCGCCGAAGAGTACCCTATGACCCAACACATTGGTACACACGATGAGTTTGTAGGAGACATAGACATAGAAGAAGAACCATAAACACAAGCAACCGAAACAACACGAGTGGGCAGTAGTAGGAAAACTAGAGGGAAAACTAGTGATTGGCACAAATTTTATGATTATATTCCGGACGAAGAAAATCCGGGTGTAGGTATAAAAGTTTGTAAAACATGTTCGAAGTCATACAAATGGAAGAAGGGTGAGGGGACGGGTACAATAAGATGACACGTCCAAAATGTGCACAAAGAACTTCTTGTAGACCTACCCGGCCAACAAAAAATCCACCCTAGGACCGGTGTAGTTGATCGCCATTCTTATGATCTCGAACTTGTTCGTTGGGAAATGACCCGACTAGTAATCAAGGAAGAGTTACCATTTTCCTATCCCGAGAGTAGGGACTTAGAAAATTTTAATCAAACCGCCTCAAACCCGCATTTTAAAAGAATCCCTAGGAACACTATAAAGTCTGATTGTTTTAAAATGTACACTGAAATGAGAGAAGCTTTGATTGCTATTTTATGGAGTTTAACTTGTAGAGTTTCTTTAACTTCCGATTGTTGGACGGGTTGCAACAATATTTCAATGATGAGAATAACTTGTCATTGGATCGACAGTGATTGGATCATTCAAAAAATGATCATATCACTTGTCGCATTGTCCTATCCCCATAGTGGTAATGAAATTGCAAATCGTATTTTAGAAATTTGTGATATTTTTCATATTCGTGATAAAATAAAGTGTATAAGTTTTGATAATGTATCTAGCAACAATGCATCAATTAGTATATTAAAAACCGCATTAAACCCTCCATCTGACAATATTTTTCATGTTAGATGTGCATAGCATATTTTAAATTTATGTGTTCAAGATGTATTAAAAACAGCCGAACCATATATAGTTAACATTAGAAATTGTGAGCATTTTATTGCATTAAGTGGCACCATATTCCAAGAATGGAAAGCTTGGTGTAAGCTTAAAAATGTACATTTTAGAAAATTTTCAAAGGATGTTAAACACCGATGGAACTCTACTTTTGATTTGCTACATGTTGTTACTGAATATAAAGAATACATAAATAATTTTTTTTATTGCAAAAATATGCCAAATTTTGAAATGACTCCCCAAGCTTGGTTTTATGCCGAACCTTTGTTGAAATTTTTAGAACCTTTTAAAACCGCAACTTTCAAATTTTCAAAATCTTATGAATCTACTTCTAGTAACATTTTTATTTCAATAGTTACTATGATGCAAACTTTCAATCAAATGATCGATGATGCTTTTATTGGTCATATTGTGAAACCTACATATACCAAAATTTTGAAGTATTTTAATCCTCCTCCTATGTTGTATTGTATTGCTACTGTGATGGATCCTCGTATCAAATTAGAAGGTACGAAGAGTTTGATTGAAATGTTTTTTACTTTACTTAGGGAAGATGAATCTGAAATTGATTGCGGAACATTTTTAGTTAATTTTGAATCGACATTACATAACTTGTATGATTATTATGATAGAAGTTTTGCATCTAGTAGTAAAACTTCTTTAGTTAGTTCTTCTTTTGCTACTTCTAAAGGTAAGGGAAAGAGTAAATTAGATGATGCCACATTTAATTTAATTGCACAAATTCAATCAAAATAACCTAGGACTAATCAACCAAATGAATTACATTGGTATAATCAACAAGATTCTGAATCTTTTACTTCTTCACTAGATATTTTACAATGGTGGAAAGACCATGAACATACTTATAGTATTCTTAAATATATGGCTAAAGATCTACTAACTCCTCCTGTCTCTACAGTTGCTTCAGAAAGTGTATTTTCTACAAGTGGCAGGGTTCTAATCGATTACAGGAATCGCTTGAAGCCCCAATCGTTGGAGATGCTCGTCTGCATGGAAGACTGGCTAAAGGCCGAAGATAGGACTCAAGGAAAAGCGTTCGACACGTCTACAAGTGGAAGCAACTCGCTGGAACAACAACAACAACAACATAGCAACCAAAACGAAGAATTGAAGACCAACAACAACAACAACAAATTGAATACAATTGTAAATGTATAAAAAATTGTGTAAAATATTTGTTTGTTATTAAAAATTAGGATACTTGAAAAAAATTAAAATTGTATCTAAGAAATTTGTTATTGTATAAAACAAATTTGTAGACAATCTTTATTTCTTATTACAAATTATGAAACTTGTATAAGTTGAAATCATATTAATAATATATACCTTTTTTTTGGCAATCTTTGTAACACCCCGAATTTCAAATAAGGATAAATTCAAGATTTCACAGGATCTTTACTTCACTTCGTACAATTTTACAAGGAAATTTTAAAACTTTTTCAATACTACATCAGAGTTCTTTTACACTTGGTTTTTACACAGCGGAAGAACTTACAACAATTGAAAAAAAATATAACTTGTACAATTTTACATCATTTGCAACTTCTTTAACTTTCAAATAGCAATAGCATGTCCACTTTATAACTCCATGAATGATCCTTTACCTGCATGTCAATCTGTGGGCACGTCAGTCACTTACAACTGACGAAATGTTATACACGGCTATCCTCTCTATGCCGGGAATAGTATAACGATCTCATACTTTAACAAATCACAAAACAATTGAATGAACGAGTAAAGTGTCAAGGGTGATTATTCTAAATATAAGTGTATGTCATGCCTTAATGCCTGATGCACACAATTCTACACTAGGATGACACTAATGCACACTTGTTCAGATTCTATGCATCCCATACTACATAGGTCCGAGGGCAAGTGCCTACGTTCTCCACAATAAAGGGCTCGATCCCTCGCCATGAAAACTACCCGGTAGCAAAACAAAGTTCAGACTATTCTACGAATTTGAATCCCAGCCTTGAAGTCCACCGCCGGCTGTTATAACAGATTCTACATCGTGCGAATCGTCCCGTATGTGACCCTCTAGCCCAGTATATATATATATATACATTGGAGACGGTAAACACAAAAACCCATCCGTCCGACTACTCAAGATCCCGGAGTCCACCGCTGACCCGTCCTCATAGTCCCGGATTAAAATATAATAATCCGTCTCCCACAGGGCAACCTCAGTCCACCAACTGGGTCTATAGTCTTGGAGTCCACCGCCGACTATATAGAGCACCCCACTTACGTTTCCCTAAGTTTACTACATCTTCACTTATGTGCCTAAATTTTCTTAAGTTCGAGACATGAATAATTTCCATACGTAGAATTAGTTGTTACCTCCTACCGGACTTAATCAACAAATACGAGATGGCTCCTTAGCCATATCTCCGAATCATTTCTCAAATCTTTTCTTTTAATAATGCCGGTACCGAGGTCTTACTAACTCTAAATCATAAACTTTCATGTACATGAAACATGGGTGCACATACCCTTTCATAATCATGTCTTAAACTTATATAATTTCATCTTTCAATTCATTTCACAAAAATAATCAAAACTTGTCACTATTTATGATATATTCATTTATTCATCAACTTTATAAGCATAAATAATTCCTTTCAAGCAAACAATTTCATCGCATGAACCAATTCAAGCTCTCACATTTTCTCAATTCACATAAAATATTCTTAAACCAAAACGATTGCACAATTTCTTCAAATGAAAATTTAACTCACACAATCAATACTTTACTCTTCTAAAAATATTATCATGCTCTCTATTAATTAAATTCTAATCACAATTAAAGTGACATTTCACTTTCTCCTCTTTAAATTCTCAAATATACAAAAGAAATTCTAAAACTATATTTGATGAATTATATTCCATTTTTATTCCATTATTATCCAAACTTCAAAAAATGTTAGATGATTTCCAAAATGAAAACAACGTTAGAAGATTTTATAAACCAGTAAGGGCCTTTCAAAAAAATATATATATGTTTACAAATCAAGTCAGGAACTCCAAGTGAGAGACTCCAAAAAAAAAATAAAAATGTTTAGAAACCAAAACAAAAAAAATGTTTAGAACCTCAAGTAGACACCAAAAAATTTTGTTTAGAAACCAAGTGAGTAGACTCCAAAAATTTTGTTTAGAAACCAAGTCAGAGGGCTTCCACAAAGATTTGAACCCACAATCCGCAAGAAGAAAGCCCAGACACCAAGCCGATAGGCCAAGTGCTCCCACATGACTAAAGTTCACATGGTCTTTTAAATACCCGGACTCTGCCTAAATACTCCCTATTCAAAATTTCTCTTTTCCAAAAAAACAATTTACGATCCCAAATGTCGAACCCACACACTCTAAAAATTATTCGAGAACAGTATACTGAACTCTAGGGCGACAATAAGTTCATACAATTGAAAATTTCTACCGCGTGAAGAGTAACTCAACTTTCGCTATAGTTTGTGAAATGTAAATTTTATTTTACTATATATATTTTTCTATGCCCATTAGCAATAAGAAAATATTTCTCATTTGTTATCTCTAGCATGGATTTTTATCTACACATTTCTCATCACATTCAATTCATACTAGTCATATAAAATAGTTAGCATGAAATTTCTACAATTAGAAAGCATAGGATCACCCACAAACATAATGTTAATCCATTTGTCAACATAGCTGATTCACTAATCACCTCAAAACTACTCATTCATTTTTATCAGCATGCACATTCTAAAAATTAGAAAGTAGGAGAACACCCACCTTGATTGAAAGCTTGAACAATTGAAAGGAAGAACACCACTTCTAGCTTCAAGGGCTCCTAGCTCTTCTCCTCCTAGCAATGGCCTCCAAGCACAAAACTCTCTTCTCTCTTCCTTTTTCTTTTTCTTTTCTTTTCTTTCTATTCCTTTGATTCTATTTTTTGATGTGTGAAATGAAAAGGGGTATGGTGCTATTTATAGGATATGTAGAGGGTTCAATTTGCATAATTACACAACTAATAAATTCTCTTATTTAATCTCCAACCCTTCACATTTCATAACTTTCCTAACTCCCAATCTTTCATCTCCCCACCTCTTCAAAACATAACTCCTACTAATCAAATCTCTCTCTTCTAAACTTGTACAACCGGCCTACTTGGGTACCATCCGGGTCAGCATGTATGCATTAATCCCGTAGCCTCCACCTATACATCAATCACACATAATATATACATCCTACCATAAATATTAACTATAGCTATTTACTGAATAGTATATACATAATTACATTTACTATTTCCTTCTATGTATTATATAATGTATATATATTATACTCTCCAGCATGCATACATGCATAATTTCAATTTATTTTAGCCTACAACATCATACACACATGCTATAAATATCATACTACTTATATTATTTTGGAGATCACGTGTGTGTTGCGTACACTCCAAAAATTATTTTGAAAAATAATATGCTTAAATACGTTTACCGAAAACACGCGCGTCGCATGTAAAACATGAAATGCAAAAATCGACTTTATTAATGAAAAACTATTAAATATAATCGAAAACAACATAAGAAAAATTATATTTACTAATTTACATATATTTCATGATGAAATCACAACACGTAGAAAGCACGTGCATTATACGTGCAGAAAATCAAAAAATGCATTTTAATCAAAATAGGGGGAAAATAAATTTTAGTTTTATAAAATAGATTTAAATACATAAAAATAAATAATTTAAACCTATAGAAAACATTGTATGTAGTGGTGGAAACACGTGCATCAAAATACGTAAAAAGCACGTAAATCCCAGGGATTGAAATATTATATTTTAGTTGACTGAAATCAATACGGAAATAGTACGAATCCAAAATATGTAGTGAAACACATTACGAAATATACGTGCGTAACACCCAGGGGCAAAATTGTAATTTCCAATTTTGCGGGGTGTTACAATCTTACTTTTTGATTCTTATTATTATTATTGCTTTATTATTATTATTATTAAAATTATATTTTTTTTAATGTAAAAAAATAACTTTAGATGGGCCCAACCCACGACCCGACCTGACCCGACCCGGGTTGGACCCGAAAGGGTTCGCAGGTTGGGTGGGTCGACTGTTTGCACTTACGACCCGGCCCGGCCCGGCCCGGTTGCCACTAGGACCCAACCCGAACCCGCCCAAGTTGGGTTCCAAGCCGAAAGGGTTCGATCCGACCCGACCCGACCCGCTCGACCCGTTTGCCAACCCTATTCTGAACTATATGTATTCTGTATGAAATTTTATTTTAAAACTGATATTAAAAGTAGAATTTGAACTCTATATTTTACTGAGTATGTTTACACATTTCTGGATCAATCCCAAATAATGAATTTTGTATCTCATATCATACTTTTGAAACTAGTCAATATATTTCCAAACTACATGTTGTTCAATAAAGAATTGTGTTTTCCACATGATTCTATTCATTTTTGATGAAAACTTTGTGAATAAGAACTGTAGCCTCATTTTTCCATTTTATCATCCTTTTAACGGATCTAGATTTCAAATTATATTTTATGAATTGTCTCTGTTTTGGTACTGCTGTGTCTGAACTTTCAGAATTGAGATTTTGTCGTATTACTCTGTTTTTCGAATTTTATAAACTGTACTATCTGTTATGTAAATTCATGATATTTTATATTTTGACACTAGATATGTTAAGAAATCTTCCAGATTTTTCTCAGATTTTATTATGATAATTTTCAACTCTTTTCATGCTTGTAAACAAGCTTTTGCATTTTCTTGCTAAACACGATTTCTGTATTAAACATTGCTTTCGACCCTGTTTCTATGGCTGATACGTGACTTATATATATGCGCTGGAATCGGCAGAAAGTATAGTTTCTATATTTTCTGACGGATCTGGATTTACTATTATGTAGTAATGGGAATCTCATATTAAGTATTGTTGTGTCTTGCTGTCTAGAACTGAAAAATATCGTTGTTTTGACTATTATGAGTTGTTTTATCAACCGTTGCAATCATTGTTTCATCTTAAACTTATTTCCTGTTCTTGCCATGTCTTTAGCCTATTTTATTCGTTCACATATGTTTAATAATATTAAAAGAAATCAAGCGGGGGTTTTTAAGGGAAAAAATCGAGTAGTGGACAATATAGAAATACATATTCAGAAGGGACTCGTTTCCCCACTGTTTACTGTGGTACCTACTGTTTATCTCTGGATGCATGAGGGCATGATACATGACACCATTACTGTTTGTTATTACTGTTACTGTTACTGTTTGTCTGAATATATTGCCCTATAGAAGTTCCACTACAAAAACTTAAAGTAAAACTGTTTGATATTGCAACCATGTGGTAAAATCTGGGACGCATGAAGTGCTACCTAGTTAGTAATGAATATTAGACATAAGAATAACTGTTTACACTGTTATATCATGTTACTATTGTTGTTGATTCACTGTTACTGTTGATTACTGCTACCGTTGACACACTGTTACCGTTGATCCTTACTGTTACTAGTACATTTCTACTGTTATTCCGCTGCTTACTGCCATCTGTAGATAGTTATATTACTGCTTTCTCCATGCTAGTATTACTTGTTTAGTTTAGTTTTCCCCCCTTTTCCTACTTGTATTGCTTGCGGCCCGGACTTGCTTCTAACGGGTGCTATGTTTTCCTGTTTTTCCTATTTTTCTTGTAATTTCCATATGAGGTTTTGCTGATCAATTGCATACTGGAGTTGGTGAGCAAAAATTTTGAGCTGCGAATTTGGAATAATTTTGCTAAATATTTTGATGAACTATTTTATTTCATGAAATATATTGAGATTGTATTTGGGCTTATTGTCCCAGGATTATTATTTTGTTTCGGATCTAGTATTGGTTGGAACATTTATTATTATTGGTGCAATAAATACTGTTGAGTTATGATTGTTTTTGCATGCCTGGTTGGAGTATATTGTTATATTATTATTATGATGAGTCAAGCAGGTCCGTATAGCTTATGGATGGTGAAAACTATCTGCTGGGCTTAGTCATGTACCGTATTTCGTATTCTTTTAGGAAGCGAGGCGTGACAAGGTTTTGAGTGGTATCAGAGCTTCAGGTTAACTTCGAGCGCAGTTGGTAACTACACTCCTGGTATTAACTTTAGCGCAGTTCCCAACTGCGCTCAAAGTTAATACCAATTTTTCAGAGAGTTCAAAGACTCAATTAAGTGGGGTGAAGGAGATTGAATTAGGAATGCAGTTGGGAACTGCGAGTTAGTGCAATCAAGAACACAGTTGTCAACTGCAGTCTAAGGTGAACATAGTTTTCTCTTTAACACTATTTTGCAGTGTTCTAAAAAGCGGCCTAGGTGGCCGCCTAGGCGCTAGGCGGCCCCCCAACGCCTCGACTAGGGCCTAAGCATTTATGAAAATCGGAAATGAGTTCTAGGCGGATAAAATCAGACCTAGGCGGCGTTTAATCGGTCTAGGCGGACTGGACCCGCTTAGGCCTTAAGTAATTTTTTTTTAAAAAAAAAGTAAAAAAAACCCTCTACTCACTTTCTCCTCCTAATAAAAAAAAGTAAAAAACCCTAAATCGCGCTCTTCATTTTCACCCCCAAATCGCGCTCTTCACTTTCACCCCAAATCGCAACTCCTCGGTTTACATCGGATATGGAGAAGATAGAGTCCTCATGTTCACCGATACAATAATACACCGATTCGACTATGTGAAGCCCATCCTACAATTGCAAGGAGAAAAAGTTCAATAGTAAGAAACTAAGAATGAGTAGCAATAAAGAGTAAAAAGGGGTAACAACAAAATAAACCCAAAAGATTGATAAATAAATAAATAAATAAATTTAAAAAACCGCCTAGCGCCTAGCCACTTAATCGCCGATTACAAGGTCTAGCCGCTAGGCCCCCATCGGCCGCCCGACTACTGCCTAGCGCTTTTTAGAACATTGCTATTTTGACACAATTATTGGAATTGGATTATTGTGGCATATATTTAGACCGCAGTTGCTAACTACGTCAACAAAATAGAATAAGACGCAGTTGAAGATTGTGAGTGGTCTATTTTAAAAATTAGTTTTGAAAATGATCTATTTTGAGAATTAGTTTGAAAAAGTGTCCGATTTTGGGGGAAAATTCCAAAGTTTTATAGACACACATTTTCAACAAAATAGTTGTTTATTCCTTTCGTGAAACTGTACTCAAGTAACTAATAAAATATCCACATTAGGTTTGAACTAACTAATGTGTTGACTCCAATATGAAAAACAAGATTAAATAAAGCTGAGTTTATATTGTTATGAACCAACTAGTATTTAACACATGCGATGCACCGTTTTAATCAATATATAGTTTTTTAAAGTAATATAATATAGCACTTGTTAATAAATGTATATTTTTTAAAGTAATATAAAGAATATAATGGAAAGGTTTGAATTGTACGTGTAATGCACGTAAGCTGGTAGATTTAAATAAAGTATATAATGGAAGAGTTGAAGTTGCACGTGCAATGCACGTAAGGTGGTAGATTACACTAAGGCCTTCCATTCAAACGTGCGTTGCATGGGTTGGGATATGGATAAATTACACTAAGGCCTTCTCCCATTATAGTAGTAGAGATTTGAATCTCTTTAAGAATTAGGAAGCACTAATCCTATATAATGATTACAATTATTAATTATTTTCATCTTCACTTGTATCTATACGATGATAAATGATTAATTACGGGGCAACAAAAATATAAGTGAAAGAGAACCTCACATCTTAGAGCATTTGTAGTCGTTTTGTTAAAAAAATGGGTAATAGAAAATATAAAAATTGCGAATAGGGAGTAACACTGCAGCCGTGAATACTCATAAAATGGCTTTTTTTTTGGATCAAACGGAACATGATATACTGTCTAAACATTTGTCGTAGAAAGTGGGAAAAAAATTAAAAGGCAACAGAACGGCAGAATATCTGTCGTTCGATGAATTTAAATAAAATAAAATAAAATAAAATTGTGAAGGATGGGAGATGATCTCCCGTCTCCCGTCCGACACATTAATTTTTTTTCTTCCTCAAATGGCATATCATTTGCCGTCTAGCATTTTTTTTATTATTTTAAATTCAAACGGCATATCATCTTCCGATTTTTTTTTTTATAATTCAAACGGAAAATCATATGCTGTTCGAAAGTTTCGCAATTTAAAAAATTGTCTCAGATGACAAATCATATACTGTCCGACACTAAGACGGTAAATCATCTTCCGATTTCTAAAATATGGATAATGCCATTTTGTTGCCAAATATAGCCGTCTCCTGTTCATTCGAAACCCAAAAATGGGTATATAGATGGCGACTACAGAGTTTTTTTCTTTTCAAAATATCCATTTTTTTGGATATATAGCCAACGACTACATATGCTCTTATAGAACAAAATTTTTTCGTTATCTATTAAAAATGTTTTGCAAGTAAGGTTGCTTACCTAAGTTTTTTATACTGAACATGATTTTAACTTGACCAAAAAGAAAGTTTGAGACGACTCTCCCAAAAATTCATCAATCCTTGCCTTCCAGAATCCATCGATCCTTGCCTCTTCCCCCCCTTCCCCCTTCTTGAAAGTTTGAGATCTCGTCTTTAGCTACAAACCCGTTGTCTTAGCTCCTCCCCCATCCCTTTTGTTGGCGGCTCCAAGATCCTTACCCCTCGTCTTCTCTGGTGCTTGAAGACCTTCCTTTCCCTCCTCTGCGGTGTTCTCTAGGTCGCATCCTGTTTGGTGTTGTAGTTCTCCGGTCCTCATCCAGAGCGCTGGTGCGAGGACCTCCCTTTTCCTCTGCTGCGAGATTTCCTATTGAAGTTTCGCGATCTCGTCCACAGTGCTTGTGTGAGGCCATCCAGACCTCCGATTGTTCGGGCTTTGGGTAGATACCAGGCGGCTTGAGACCATGTGCTTCCCCTCTACTGCAGGTATCTCCAGATCTCAATTAGACTGAGTTAGTTGGTGGACTTCCTCCCACTGTAAGTGTTCTCAGTTGTTATTCCTTCGTTATTCCTGCTTTCTTAGCCTTCTAGCTCTGGTTGTTTGTATGTTAGTGGCAGTTTTGGTTCCATTACTTCGGTGGTGGCGTCTCTGGACCCCTAATGGTCTCGGGCTGCTACAGCTTCTTCTGTTAGTTATTTCCATTTTTTAGTACTCTTTTGGTGGTGTTCTTCTTCTGATCTGCTTTACCTTGTGTGGTCTCTGCTAGTACTAGGGGGTTTTCCCCCTTCTCTATTTTCTACCTTTTCGTCGGGTACTGTCGTGACTCTTTAACAGCTTTTTCACCTTTTCCTTTAGTTGGTGGATTAACTGGTATTTTCTTGGGACTTTTCTGAGCCATTTTTTTGTGATCTTCAATCGCTACAGTATCAGGGTGACACTCCCTTTTTATTCATGGAGGCCTTGTCTTGGGTAGAAGTTGTTAAAAAAAGGCCTTTAAAAAAATTATTTTTCCTTCTTCTCTTAATGGGCCTTTTGCGACCCTTTCTCCCTCACCTAACTCACCCCATTTCCAGAACATTCGAGGTGAATCTCGAGCCCTTAATTCCCACCGTTCTTTTCTCTCTCCCTCTACAGTGCTACCCTACATTCGCCGCTTGTCTTCTCTCTCATCTCCTTACGGATGCTTTCGCTGCCTACAGACTGGTCACCTCAAGCTTTTTTGCAAAGCAAAGATGAAATGCTTGTTATGTCAAAAAAGGGCACTCTCGAAGCAGATGCTTCTCTCTCCAACAACTACTTGGTCTGCCTATGGGTGTCCCCATCTCTGAGCAAGTATTGGTTGCTCTCGACTTCCTTGCCTTGCACGCCCCCACCTTGCATGCCAAGTTGGCCGAAGCAGAGGTGAGGAACCCTAAGAGGGCCAAGTTGGCAGTTGATCCAGCTTTACTTCCGACTCCTCCTTCTTCTCATTTGCTATCGGCAGTTAAGAAACCCTCATTCCCTCCTTCCTCTAAGGCACAGGTGACTGTCCTGCCACCGCCTCATCCCCCATCGTCTAAATCCCCCCTTTCCATGATAAAGAGGTCGCTCTTATCGTCATCCTATCTCCGGACATTTCGGTTAAGATGGCGAACCTGAGAGCTTCGTGGCTGTTTCTTTCTCGAGTGGCTCGATCACTAATGCTGCTTTAAATGACTTTCTATGCAACACCTGTAATGTGGTCAACTGGACCTGGGCAGTTAATGTCTACTCTAATAGCGGCATTGTCATCAACTGCCCCTCGGTTAAGGTGCTCATGGAGCTTGTGGAAAAAAAATCCTTCACTATTGGGTCGGTTCATCTCCATATCCACAAGTGGGCCTCCAAGGGCAATCCCATTCCGGCTCTCCTGTCAAAGCCTACAAAGGTCTCTATTCTTGGTCTACCCCCTTATTGCGACTCTCCTCATCTGGTGGTAGTGATGTCCAAATGCATCGGGGAGCTCATCTGCACCTCATCGACCTCTCTCTTAGCCTCGGGATGCCTTCCGATTGAGGCTGAATTCTTATGCCCTATATATGCTGATAGGATCTCTAACTAAACTACTCTCTGCGGGTGGGGGAGATCCTATAACCTATTCGGGTGACTTACCATGACTCTGTGCCTTCACTGCTTCCTCCAACAACCTCACTCCCCTTACCTTCCAACCCTCTCCTCTCTCCAGGTCAATAGTCGACTCTGTTCTCGGTTGGTTCAACTGCGAAGACAGCGACACTGTCTTCTAAAAATAAAGGGTCACTCAAAAAACCTTTTAAAAAATCATATCCTCCTAATCTACATAGCATCATGAAGAGTTTTAAACCCTCGGGATCCCCTTCCAAGGCCCCTAACCTGGTGTGGATCAACCGTTCTCTATCCACTTATTCGGCTCCTGCACTGATTACTCCAGATGTCGTTCCCTCCTCAGGCTCTGCCCCTATCTCGGAGACTGGGCCGATCGTGGGTGGTGCCTCTTCTGGAGCTACTCCCTCTCCCCCCACCGCTACCTCTTCTTGGCCTGTGTGGAATGTCAATCCTCATTTTGCAGGCGAATGGGATAAGTACATGAACATGGTTAGCGTTTCCACCGTGGGGATGTGCAAGACTGATGTGGATGCTCTCAAACTTCCCGCTAAGGCTCCCATTAACTCTGCAGAACAGCAAGATGCTGACTCCAAGGTCATCGGGAACCTTCTTGCATCATCGATGCCTTCGGATGGTGTCAAGGTATTTGCATTTTTTCATGACCTGACATTTGTTTGTACTTATTCTCACCCTATCTGTGTTCAGGATTTTTATTCTTTTGGTCTGCATCCCTGTTATTTATTTCAATCTTTGGCTTACCCTACCTTTTTCAATTTTATTTTGCGCTTTTTTGGTTGGTCGGAGGGTTAGATTTCGATCATCTACGGTTCCTATCTCTCCCCTCTGAGCTCGAATGATTATCCACACTTTTCTGCTCTTTCTACCCCGATGCGTTCTTTCGCCTCTGTTAAATACTCTAAGGCTTCTTATGCTACCTGTTCTGTTTCTACGAAGCAGGAAGCAGAATATTGCATTAATCCTCACTCTGCAGGAGTCTCTATGCTCGAATAAAATTTCCTCTTCAGGTCTTCCTTCCTCTGATTCCCCTTTTCATGATCAGAGTAGTGGGGGCCACATTCCGGTAGGATCTCGTCTCATTACTACCAATGAGTCCTTGATTCTTGGCCATCTGCCCCCCGGTTCGTAAATCAGAAAGGAATCCCTTGCCTTTGATTAGGTCTAGTGCGCGGATCCAAGCCAAAAATAATGCTCATCTTTCCACATCCTCGAAAGCATCTTTAACAGCACAAGTGCGGAATTTAGAAATTCCGCCGTTTGATCCGCAAAATCAGAGCCTTAAGGCTTTTGGATCGGTATATCAAGTGCATTTTGATTCATTATCTAATTCGGATTTGCTTCTGCTTGCAACAGACATGGGCTTCTCATTAGATCCATCCCATTTCCAGGATGTGGATCTTATTCGCAACTTAGAAATTCAGCTTGCCCGGGAGTCCAAATCCGGTTATGATTAGTCTTTCTTGGGACATTAGGGGGCTTGGCAGTGCCTAGAAATAACATGTTGTTTTTCAATTAATAGCTTCCTTCCATTGTAATTTAATCACTTTAGTGGAATCTAAAATTCACTGCATCTCCCCTTCCGCTCTCCGGTCTATTGGCAGATCAATGATAACCAAATGGTTATCATTAGATTCGATAGATGTGTAATACCCTGATTTTTTCAATTAATGAGGAATTATTTATTTTGCACGTGTTGTGCACGTGCAATACTTTTTGGACTATTTTATCATGATGTGTATGTTTAAATACAATTTTCTCAAATTATTTTAGTACAAAAGCCTTCTTTAAAAGCCTTCTTTGATTTAACTAAAAAGCCTTTTCTTAAAAAGCCCAAAAGCATTTTATTTTATTTATTTTTATAAATTATTTTGGCCCAAAAAGAAAGCCCATGAATTAATTTATTTTAATTAAACTTGTCATGTAGAAGACTTTTTTTAAAAACAAAATTATTTTTATACAATTTTAGAATGTACAAATTTGGCCTAGTTGCATGCACGTGCACTACACGTACACGTGCAATGCACACTCACTATGTGAGGCCGGTAGCATTCTTTTGGAGGGAAAGTTGAAATTTTTGGTGTGGAGAACATGGGGGTAGTTTCAAGGAGGTGGGTAGTTTTCCTAACTCCTACTTGAATCTAAGCCTTTCATTTTGCAACCACCAAGATGATCTTAGCCCTCCATTCCCCTCATTTTTTAGTATAAATACCCCCCTTCTCATGGCTAATTTTTCATATGCAAAGTGTAATTTCTAAAGCTAATAGTATTATAATTGTGAGTTACAAAAGATAAGAGAGTGTGTGGTTCTTTGGTTGCTTGGAGCTTTCGGCCAAGGAGGAGAAGCATTCGGCTAGGGTAGCTTTCGGCTAAGGAGGGAAGCATTCGGCTAGGGCTTGGGAGCTTGGAAGTGGTGCACTCTTTGGCTAGGAGGAGGTGTTCTCATCTACTAGGACTTATTGCTTTTGTGTTCTCTCCAATTGAGGTGGGTAAAACAATTCATGTTTCTAATATAGGGTTTATGCTAGTATATTGATAACACTATACATGGAAAATACTAATAAGAGACCACTCTAATTAAAAGTTAGTATGTGAATGGCTTAGAATGATGTGATTAATTGTGTATGTGAATTGCTTGCATGAAATTATACCATATGAAGCACTTTCTATGATTATTTAGTTTAATTGAATAATGATGCAATGTGATTAGCATGATGTGTTAAAATCTTTATTAATTACTTGCAAATTGTGTGGTTGAAACATGACAATTGATAAAGATATTAACACTATGGAATTTGAATAGAAAAGTATATTGAATGCTTTGAATTCATGTGTAGAAGTGGCATAGATGAACCAAAGAATTGCTTGTTGTCATCAAATTAGAAATGTACCCAACTTAGTAATTGTTGAGTTTCACCTATTCATGTGCTATATAAATTCTTTGGCTAGTATGAGTATGGGAAAATCCAAGTTGTTTTGTGTTGTGAATGTAGATTAATGACCAGTAAATTATCATGGAAATTTTGGGATAAAAGAGAGATTAGAAGATCAATCAATTCTTTTCAATGTCGAAAATAAAAGATTTGCTAGTTTTAATTAAAATAATTAATTTGGGTGGAGAAAATTATGTTTTTGTACAAAAATTTATTTTATACTTGCTGTATGAAGATTAAATAAAGAAGATTAAATCTGGAATTTTTCAGTGATTTATATAAAGGCAATATGAATCAAATTGTTTTGAACATCGAGTTGATTTCTAAAAACAGTGTGAATATGAGTCTAATGGGTTTTAATCCATACTGTGACAACCTGAGCCAGTGGCTCAGGCGGTCGGCGACTCAGTTCGGTTTCCCTGTGCGGTGTGGTTCGAAACCCGGCCTCACCATCTTTTTAATTGACTGTGTATATATATATATGACAGCGAACCGAAAGCACTTATACCTAATTCACCCTCTTCTAATCGCTAGCACCGATTGGCCTATCGGCGGGTGCTCTGGCCTTCTTCTCTACCGTGCTGGGTTCGAATCCTTCCCCTAGCACTTAGGGAAAAACAATTTTTTTGGGAGTTTTTGATGTCCAAAAAATGTGAGAAAAATATGGTAATTTTCATAAAAATACAAGGAATTTTATGGGATTGGTTTGGGTATTATTTGAAGAAAATATAATATAGTTTGTGAACAAAAAGTATAGTAAAGCTATGGTTCTAAAATACATACTTATGAAATTTACACCTTATAAGGATATATTGAAATGAATATATTAGAAAGCAATTGACAAAGAATTTTGTGGTGTGACATGATATTATCAATTTTCACTTGAGAATTTTGTGCAAAATGTAAAGTATGGGTGTTTAATTATAAGTGCATGAGTGCATTGTATGATATCGGAAATTTAGTAATTATGTGGATGAAATTGTTGGCCTTGAATATGAATTTTGAGTTATAAGTATTCACTATGGACTTGTGAACAAAGAGCAATCATGAATAAGAAAGAATATGAAATTGTGACATGAAAGTGGTTATGACTTAAAGATTGTGAAATGAAATTTGAAATAGAGTAGCTAAGTCTCCCCGGCATTGAGAAAGATGAATTGAATTGAAATTAGACCAAGGTTGGTCATGTTGAAATAAATGAATAAGTCCGGATGATGGAGAGGCTAACTCTAAGTGATTATTTTGTTCATGATTTTTATATAAAACTAAGGACTAGTATATAGTGGAGATGTGATGAAAGTAGAAGAAAAACACGAGTATGAGGGCCAACGGATAGCGGTGTGAGAGCGATTCACAGGTTGCCTGCTTGATGCGTCAAGACAGTGCGTGGGCGCTACTCCGGAATTATCGTCCCGGTGGCGACGCTCGTGGGATGTTCGAGTGGCTATGGGTGGTGCCATTGTTCCATGGTGGAGGCTGAATTGTCCATAGGTTGCCTGCTCGATGCGTCGTGACAGTGCGTGGGATTCCCCTCCAGGCTGCCTGGACATGGGCTCATAGATCATAGGACATCTAAGACACTACCGTAGTTACAGTAGTAGTTTAAGACATAACGGGGGATTGAACCCTAACAAGATGAAGAACGAATAAGGGCTTGCCCTCGGACCTATGTAGTATGGGATGCATAGAATCCGAACAAGTGTGCATTAGTGTCATGTAACATAATTAACTGCATTAAGGACTAAGCGCACAATCACAACACGACATCGATAGGGTAGTCCCTTTAGTTGGAATGTGACAAGCTTGTATTTGCTAAATATGAATTGTTAAGTTATACTATTTCCGGCAAGCGAGGACGGCCGTGTATAATGATCGTCGGTTGAATAAATTGACGTACCCACAGTCTAACATGCAGGTAAATGTCATGCTAAAGATTAAAGAAGATTGGGATGCTTAAAGATTTTATCAAGCTGTTGTACTTGTATTTAATTGTTGTATTTTACTTTCGCTGTGCAAAAGAAAGATGTAATTATGATGTAAACTCTGATGTATGATGAAAAGTTTTAATTTCCCTGTAAAAGTGTACTAAGAAAGTGAAAAGATCCTGTAGAACATCTCGAATTCAGTGTATTTGGGATTCGGGGCGTTACAAGATGCGCGTGGGGGTATCCTCTTTGGTTACAAAGAGGCTCTCTTCCACCTGGTCTCCATTCGCCGGCTTATGTTTTTTCTTGTGGTTACCTTCCATTGGTTGGAATTCAACTGTGATCTTACAGTTGTTTCGGTTTACGGCCCGAGTTCCGCTGACCGCCGCCATGCATTCTGGGAGGAATTCGACTCTTTTATTGGTTTGATTCAGGGCCTTTGGATTTTTTGTGGTGACTTTAATGTTACTAGATTTACCCACGAAAGGTCGGGTAATCCTTTGGCCTTAAATAGCTCTCTTTGTTTCAATGATTGTTTCCGCGATCTCTAACTTGTTGATATTCCTATTCATGGCAGATCCTTTACTTGGTCCAATATGCGTTTAGTCCCATCACTGGCTAAGCTTGATCGGTTCTTGGTATCCCATCATTGGATTGCCCTCTTCTAAAATTCTTTCGCTCAAGCTTTACCTAACCCTTGCTCGGATCGCGTACCGATCTTATTGAATTCTAACTTCTTATTTCCCAAACCAAGGAAATTCCGTTTTGAAAATTTTTTGTTAGAAGACCAAATTTTTGTTAATCTAATTACCAATTGCCTTGCAAGTGTGGTTGGTTCCCATGGCCTTGGTTGGATTCTACTCAAACTACATGCTATAAAGCATGGTTGTAGAATTTGGCGAAAAGAAAGATTCGGTCATACTCAGAAGCTTAAAAACTCTCTCATGTCTTCTATTAATTCCATTGATGTCCTGTAAGAGTCAGGGCCCATCTCTGACTCCCTTAGGAATTGGCGGCTTGTGTGTAAGCAAGATTATGCTTCCCTTCTCCATTTCAAGCACTTAAAGTGGGCCCAACGTGCTAAGGCAAGCTGGCTCAAGGATGGGGACTCCAATACTTCCTTTTTCCACAATTTTGCCTCTCATCGTCGAAGATGTAATTGGATTTCTTCTATCATTGTTAATAATTTGGAGGTGAACAACGATGCCAATTTTCACGCCGCATTCTTATCCTTCTATAAGGCCCTTCTAGGTACTCCGGGCAACCGCTCAGTTAATCTTAACTGGTATCATCTCTATGGTGAGGAAGATTCCCATCTGTTCAATCTGGATGATCCATTCTCTATGGAAGAAATTGAATCAGCGGTGTTTGGAATGAATAGTGATTCAGCCCCTGGCCCGGATGGATTCCCTTCCTTTTTCTTCCAAAAATTCTGAGAATTTCTCAAAGATGATTTGTTTAACATGTTAACTGAACTTCATCAGGGTGTTTTCTCCTTTGATCGTATTAACTATGTTCATATTGTGCTTATTCCAAAAGTTCTAGGTGCAAACAGTGTTACTGCCTTCCGTCCTATTAGCCTCCTTAATACCATTTTTAATATTATAATGAAAGTCTACTCTGCTCGTCTGCACCTGGTGATCCCCTCTCTCATTGATACGACCCAATCGGGATTATTAAAGATATATTTATTCTTGATAGTGTGGCAACGACGCAAGAAATTATTTTGGATTGTCACCATTCCGGTAGAGAGGGTATCCTTTTAAAACTGGACTTTGAAAAAGCTTACGACAAAGTTAACTGGGAGTTCCTATTTAATATCTTGCTTCACCGTGGTTTTGGGCCCAGATGGATAGCTTGGATCAAATCCAGTCTTTTCGCGGGTACCTCTTCCATTCTTATCAATGGTTCTGAGGGGCATAAGTTTAAGTGCAAGTGGGGACTTCGTCAAGGAGACCCGATCTCCCCCCTTCTGTTTGCCCTCGTTGCGGACATTTTCAGTAGGATCCTTTTGAAAGCTTGGAATGCCAATCTCATTGAGGGATTAGGAGGTTTCAAAGGATTTCGAGGTGTTCTTAACCTCCAATATGTTGATGATACCGTTCTTTTATCTAATACTAAAGGAATAGCCTGCGAAACCTCAAGCTTCTGCTTTATCTTTTTGAATTAGCATCAGGGCTTTCTATCAATTTTAATAAGACTTCCGTTCTTTGGTTAGGTGGATCCACCAACCGCCAGGCAGAGATCGCCAAATTTTTTAGTTGTGCCGCGTCTTCCTTTCCTATCCATTATCTTGGTATTCCCTTGAGCTGGGGGAAACTCCATGCATCGGATTGGATGCCTATGATTGATAGGTTTGAAGCTAAACTTACCTCTTGGTCAGGAAGACTACTCTCCCTTAGGGGTAGACTTATCCTTCTTAACTCTGTCCTATCGGCTCTTCCATTTTATATGATGTCTTTGTTATAATTACCATCTTGGGTTATTAAGAAAATAGACAAGATCAGAAGAAATTTCTTTTGGTCTGGAGCCGCTAATTATAAAGCTGGGAAACATCTGTGTAATTGGTCAACGGTTTGTAAATCCAAGAAAGATGGCGGTCATGGTGTCCTTAACCTTAGGAACCAAAACTTGGCCCTTTTAGGTAAGTGGCTCTGGCGTATTCTGAAGGATGAATCATCCTCCTAGGCGCGTATTATCATTCACAAATATCATTTGCGTTGTAAAATTTGGGAACTTGATCCCTCCCTTGCTACTACTGCTTCCCCTTTCTGGAAAGGAGTGTGGAAAGCGGTGGAACCGTTTCGCATTGGTTTTTTGAAATATGTTCCGACGGTTCTAAAACCCGCTTCTGGACTAACTTTTGGATTGGTAATTATAAGCTCGCGTCTATCTATCCGGATTTGTTCGACTAGCTTCAAATCCTAACGCTTCGGTGGCAGACTATGCAAAGGGGGGTCACGGCCATATTGAATGGATCACCCCATTCAGAAGGGCTCTACCCACCTCTGCATTTTCGAACTATGTCCTCCTCCTTTCTGATTTGCAGGTTTATTCATGGAACCCCATCGAAGATGTTTCCTGGAGATGGACAACATCTGGGGAATTTACTGTCAAATCTTTTTACTCCTTCCTCAACCACGGGGGAGTCTCTTCTCCCTCATAAAAATTTATTTGGAGCTGTTATGCTCCCCTCAAAGAAAAGATCCTTGTGTGGCTTACCATCCAAGACAAACTCCTGACAGTCGATATCCTCAATAAGAGGAATCTGGCTTTAGGGCAGCTATGTGTTTTTTGCCGCATGCACCACGAGGATTCTCACCACATGTTCTTGCAATGCTCTGTCTCAACTCCCTTATAGTCGATTTGCTTAAACACTTGGCGTGTCAATTACCGACCTAGTTGTATCTTATCTTGGTGGACCTCCTGGAGAGACCTCCATGTGAGTCAATCAGCCTACAAATCGTGGGACTTTTCCATGATGGCTTTGACGTGGATCATCTGGACTGAAAGGAATAACCGCATTTTTAATAATTCCGCTCGGCCAGTTCGTAGTCTCGTCGAATATCTTCTTTATTTTACCAAGTTCTGGTCGTCTAACTTATCTCACAAAAAGATTTATAACCTGCACCTTCAGAATCTTGAGGTGGCGGCTCAGATTTTCTCTCATAACACTTTTCTCCCGCCTTAAGTTGAGTCGGTACTTCCCCAAAGTTCTGTTTTTCTACTATTTTTGCTGGCTGTAGCTGTTAGTGGATTTTATTATTCTCGTTTCTAATCTGTTTCTAATCTTTTTCTGGTCTTTTAGACTGCTCCTCTTTAATCTTCTCATCTCCATGTTTACTTTACTTACCATTCATTATTCTTTTTGATGTATTCTTTCATTGAGTGCAGAGTTGAGCGCAGGGTTTGCAGTGCTTGCTAGCCTAGCCAGGTTCTCTGCTGGCTATTTTGGGTGTTTGGATGTATCTAGGTTCGGCGCTGGTGTGGATTTTGGCTTTGCCTCTGCTTGGCTACTGCTTATATTTTGGCTTTTGCTCCAACTCGCTTTTGGAGCTTTAATCTTTTGGGTTTATAGCTTACCTGTGTTACTTTATTTCTCTCTGTATAATATTTTGTGTTCTTATATTTTTTAGGCTGCCCTTCTTATGGTGGTTGTTTCTACCTGCTGTCTTATCTACGGGTTAGTGTGTTTTCTATTCTTTTCCTTTTGCCCTGGTGATCATGATTTGGATGTGCTTGGGCTGGTTTATTGCCCTGCTGGAGGTTAGTTTTTCCTTTTTTGATGGTCGACTCTGTGGGGTAGTCGCTGCCTGTTGCTCAGTGCCTGGAGGGGGAGGGGGTTGCCCTAGATGGCAGTAGTTGCCGGTTGCTCATTTTATGGGCTACCCTCCCCGAGAAGGTTCCTATTATCAGTCCCCTTTAATTTTCGCTTTTGTGCTTACCAATTATTTCTAGTATTTACCTGTTGATCTCGTTTTTGAATGAATTGGTCTTGTCTATTGCTCTATTGCTGGAGGCTGCTCCCCTTCACCTGTTGGCCATCTCAGTGTGGTGATGGTGTTGGTATCTCTATTGGTAGTGGTATCTCTGTTTGTTACTCTCATGTAGGGAAGGGATTTCCTTCCTCGTCATATCTGTCTCAGTGCTATTTGTTTCTCCTTTTTGGGTAGCTGGGCTGCCTCGGGTGTATTTGGCTGTTGACGGTGTTGCTGTGCTTGCCCAAGCTCTAACTATAGCCTTGCTACTTCGGGGCCTTTGATGGTCTCTGCCTGCGTACCAGTTGTTTGGAGCTTTTGCCGTGTGTGTCGCTGTCTGGTTCGGCAGGCCTATTATCGTCCTCTTCAGCCGACCTCGGTGCATCTTCTATGTGGCTGCTATCGTTTTTTGTCGGAGACTAATATTTCATTAGCTTGGGCATGTTTATTGGTTGTGTTTTATGTTTGTTGCGGTTCTGGTTGGCAAGTTGCCCGTTTGTAAACTTTTATGGCTGTACATTTTGAATGTTTTAATTTAATCGTTTATGCGCTGGAGCCCAAGGCTCTATTCTGTTTCTCAAAAAAATAAAATAAAATAAAATAAAATAAAATTTGCGGAGTTATGTAAAAAACATCAATTTCAACTTTTTCAGGGTAATATGCAAATATCGATTTTGTTGGGTTCGTATCAAAATTGAGATTAATATGTCAGGCCCAACTTTTTCTGTCTGATCCAAACTCGGCCCAATTCCCAGCCCAAACATCCCACTTTATAATAAGAACACCCAAACCCAACGCACTATAAGAGGATTACACGTCTTTACTTAAAAAAATCTAAACCCTGAACCCCTACTCTCTCCTTCTCGATCTCTGATGGAGGGCGTCGGGGCCCGTCTGGGCCGATCATCGACCCGCTTCAGCGGCCCGGCGTCTGTCTTCAGCGGTCCGGTCAGGAAATGGACAAAGAGGTGGGTCCCACTTCCTAACACCGCCTCCTCAAACCCTAAGTCCAAATCCAACGATGGCGAACCCCATCTCGTCGTCTTCAAATGGACTCCGATCTCGTCGTCCCAAACCGACGAACCGCCGAAACGAAAACTCCGTTATATTCCGGTACGGTTCATCATTTTTTTCTGTTGTTATTTTGAAAAGTCTTCTAATCTAGGGTTTCTTTTAGTAGCTGTTGGGAATTTTGTGATTTGAGAAAATTTGGGTTTGGATTGATGGAATATGAGTTGGTAATTGTTCCGATTCGGTGATTATTGGGTATTTGCGGAAGTTTTTTTACACGATTTTAGGTAAATTGTTTAGAAACTGAGAAACCTAGTGATGAGTAAAGATGAACAAAAGAGATGAACCAAAATGCCATTGGGGATTATTAGGTAATTTTGGTGGAGTTGCATAAATTTGCAATGGTTATGAGATGTTTTTTCAAAGCGTGGCTCATCAATTCCGCTTCATAGGTGTTAGTCGAGTACCGGAAGGTACTATTTGTATGTAGGTTTTAGAGAATTAGCTATACATGCAAGAGCGTTGAGTGTGTATCCTTTGCGCAAATGAATTTGCTGATAGGTTCATTGGTGTGAGGTAGGCGTTGAATAACAAATGGTTGAGTGTGCAAAAGTTGCTTAATTGTTAACTAAGAGCTAACTAGAGCTGCTAACATAAACACACACTTGTATGCTGGATGATCTAATAGTGGAGTAGTGAGCATTAAGTGTTAGTCCTGTACGAATTTACCAGGTGTCTCCAGCGTGAACATTCTGCTCCTTTAGCTGGCTCTAATGGTGAAATCATGTGAGTTGAATAGTTCTGTCTATATGATTCAGCTTGATATGATGGCAAGCTTAAACAATTGACAATAGTTAGGTTTGCATGACCTCAATGTTCGATACAGTTACAAAACAATGAAGCAAGTACTACGATAGTTCAATTTTGACTTACTCGTACTGTTTCGTTTGGAATAAGGTTAAAGACATTTTGATTTTTCATGTCACTCAACGCACCCCAGCAGACATTGATTTCTACGTTGACAATTGATTGGTAGTACGGAGTTTTAACTGTTAAAGCGTTTTCGTAACATGGAGTCTGCGAGAAATAAATTGGTTGATAATATGAATTCGTTTACGTGGAAATGTGAAGTTCAATGATAAGTTGGTAAAATTACATTGAGAGAGTTGTAAGCTAATCAATTAAAATTCCATTAATCGCTAATCGGAGCCTAAACGATTATTTTTTTAGCGATTTCAATAGTTAGCGATTTAATCGGGTATAATCGGCCGATTTTAAGTGGCTGATTAACAGATTAAATCTTATATAATTTTCATTCTCATTTACATTATTTGAGCTCAATCCGGCCCAAATTTAAATTCAAATCTGAAATCTAAACCTCTTCCGGTCCTCGCACAAATTCAAGCCCGACCTGGCGCCACTATCTTCTTCCTCGCACAAATCCAAACCTAACTCGCCGTCGCAAACTTGATCCGACCCACATCTACTGGACCTCCTCCTCTTCTTGGTGCTCGTGCTGCTCCTTCCCGATTGTTTTTGTTTGATGGAACCGGCCAACAAATACGATCCTATCCACATCCAGAATCCAAACTCAGCTGAAACCAAGCTCTCTTATTTTTCTTAATAACTCTATGTCTAGACGGTTAAAATTGGTTTTTGGAACTAATCGGTCTGTAAGCGATTAGTGATTAATCGGTTAATAATCGGGGATTAAATCGAAAAAATTGTTATATATATATTCTCATTATGTAGCAACTCTAAATCCTAACATAAAATTATTATGAGATTATCAAATATGAATATTTAGTTATAGAGAAAGAATAGTATTTGGTTTGAGCTGAGTTTGGATTCTGGATGTGGGTCGGGTCGGGTTTGCTGATCGGTTTCATCCAACAAAAAACAATCGGGGAAGAGGAGCAACGCGAGCAGCAAGAGGAGGTGCACCATATGTGAGTCAGGTCAAGTATGCGACGGTACATGGGGAGCGATGGCGGGTCGGGTTTGGATTTGCTCAAGGAAAAATGAAGAGAATCAGTTTGGGTTTGAGTTTGAAAAGAATCAGTTTCGATTTGGATTTGTGCGAGGAAGAAGAAGAGAGCAACAACATGTCGGGTTTGGGTTTGCGCGAGGACTAGAAGGGGTTGGAATTTGGGGCTGATTGAGCCCAAATAATGCAAACGAGCATGAAAATTATAAGAGATTTAATCGGTTAATCAGCCACTTAAAATCGACCGATTAACCACTAATCGGCCGATTATACCCGATTAAATCCTTAACTATTGAAATATTATAAATCGCTAAAAAAATAATCGCTTAGCCTCCGATTAGCGATTAATCGGAGATTAATCTGGGATTTTAACTATTTAGCTCTATGTTCCTATTTAATTTCATAATAGTTTTATGTTAGGGTTTAGGATTGCTATATAGTGAGAATATGTCATTATTATATATATATATATACACACACACACACACACACACACACACGATTTTTGCGATTTAATCCCCGATTATTCTCCGATTAATCAATTAATCACTAATCGCTATTAGACCGATTAGTTCCAAAAATCGATTTTAATTGCCTATATATATACACGATTTTTGCGATTTAATCCCCGATTATTCTCCGATTAATCGATTAATCACTAATTGCTCCTAGACCGAATAGTTCCAAAAACCGATTTTAATTGCCTAGGTTGTAACTAAGTAGTTAGAATCCCCGATTACGCCCGATTAATTCCCAATTAATCTCTAATCGGAGGCTAAGCAATTTTTTTAGCGATTTATAATATTTCAATAGTTAGCGATTTAATTTGGTATAATCGGCCGATTAGTAATTTAATCTGCTGATTTTAAGTGGCCGATTAACCGATTAAATTTGCTCCAATTTTCATGCGCATTTGCATTATTTGAGCTCAATTCGGCCCAACCTCAAATTCAAATAAAAAATCAAACCCCTTTTGGTCCTTGCGCTAGCCCAAATCTGACACGTCGCCACTCTCTTTTTTCTCGCAAAAATCCAAACCCAAACTAATTATCTTCTTCCTCGAGTAACCCAATTTCGACCTACCGTCGCTCTCCTTGCCCCGTCGAATACTTGACTCAGCCCGCATTTACTGCACCTCCTCCTCATGCTGCTTGCGTTGCTCCTTTCCGATTGTTTTTGTTTGATGGAACCGACAAGCAAACACAATCCGACCCACATCCAGAATCCAAACCCAGCTTAAACTAAGTACTCCTTTATTTTTTCTATATGTTTCTATTTGATAATCTCATAATAGTTTTATGTTATGATTTAGGGTTGCTACATAATGAGAATATATATATATATATATATATATATATATATATATATATATATATATATATATATATATATATAGTAATGTTCCGTTGTGCACTAGGGCTCCGTGTGCACTCGACCTTCACGTCTTCGTATTGACGATCTGAACCGTTCACATTGATCTACACGTCTAAATTAGTCTAAATATGTAAAATCAAATTATTTGAAATTTATTTGCCCATCCATCATGTGACTATAAAAAACAACGATTTTAGCCATACAATCTTGTAACATTTCAATGGATGGGCAAATGAATTTCAAATGATTTAATTTTACATATTTAGACCAATTTAGATGTGTAGATCAATGTGAACGGTTCGGATCGTCGATACGAAGGCGGGAAGGCCGAGTGCACACGGAGGCCTAGTGCACAACGGAACATTACTCTCTCTCTCTCTCTCTCTCTATATATATATATATATATATATATATATATATATAGGGAAGTCTTCCATTGTGCACCACCTATGGTGCACTCGGCCTTCCCGCCTTCGTATCGATGTTCCGAACCGTTCACATTGATCTACACATTGAAATTAGTCTAAATATGTAAAATCAAATCATTTGAAATTCATTTGCCCATCCATTGAAGAGTTACAAAATTGTATTGTTTTTTATAGTCACACGATGGATGGGCAAATGAATTTCAAATGATTTGATTTTACATATTTAGACTAATTTAGATGTGTAGATTAATGTGAACGGTTCAGTTCGTCGATACGAAGGCGGGAAGGCTGAGTGCACACGGAGGGGTGGTGCACAATGGAAGATTTTCGTATATATATAACGATTTTTCCGATTTAATCCCCGATTAACTGATTAATCACTAATCGCTCTTAGAACGATTAGTTCCAAAAATCGATTTTAACTGCCTAGGTGGTAAGATTACTTATTATTAAATTCCTTCTAAATGAAAGAGTATATTATTCCATTCGCGCCAAAATATAAGTCGTTTTAGACTTTTTTGTTCCCAATTACATGTTTTCAGTTGTCAGCACAATGTTTTACACTCTCGACCTTTCACTAATTGGTTTTTTAACTACACTACCAATAGTACCCTTAAGAGCTTATTTTTTTTTTCTACTCTCCACTACCAAAGAGAAATTCAAAGAAGTGAGTATATTTGTAATTATACTATTAATAAGTCAATTAACAGGTTCTGTTATGGAGGGTATTTATTTTTCATTACATTGACATAGGATGTTTCTTAATAAGACTGTAAAAACCTTAAACGATTTATATTTTGGAACATGGGGAGTAATTAATTAGTCCACTTAAGTAAAAGAAAATCTCTTATTATCATACCTTTGTAAATTCTTATGAATATTTTCCCCTTAATCATGAGTTTTACAGTGATCAACTAGGTGACTCTTTCTCACTTGATCCTTGATATGTGTGTTTGTGTTGGTGAGTGCCTGAGAACTAAAGATAGATAAACTTGGGTAATTCTAAGATTGAGGCTTAAACATTCCTAATATGAACTTTAATTATAGAAAAATGGTGGGTTTACCTCTATAAATTGTTTGTAGTTAGAACTTATAAGGATAAGGTAAATTAACGATCCTATCCATGGTAGAAACTGTATGTATTGTCCTCGGTTCAGGCTTAACAAAGTTAATGAGCTATAGAGAAAATGAAAATTTACTTGGGTTTTGATATTCCTATTGAAATTTAGAAACGTTTGGGGATAAAGGGCGTAGTTTTAAGTAAATCTTTCAGAGTGATGGAGCTAAAATAATGCCTAGTGAGTGAAGGAAAACATGTTCAATGTATGAGAATATCAATTTGCACATGATATTCATGCAACCGATGCTCGTTGTATCACATGCTAATCAAATTAAGTTGTTGCAAATGGAAAACATTTTCTTCAGCTTGTTGGAACCATTGATTGGCCATTATGTTATGTTTTCACTTTGTCTCCTATTTGGGTTGATAGATTCTCTCCTTAATTGTTACTTTCCTATTCATCTATCTGCAAATAATACAGGAAAAAAAAGCTTGATAATTTCCAAATTAATACATCATGTTTAGGAGATTAGCCATCTGAATTTGGCAATCACTAGATCTTTCCACTCACCATATCATTTGCTTTTAGAGCCAATTGATTGGTCGACAACATTATGTCTAGCTTATGAGTTATTGTTGAGATGGTACGATGATATGATGAGTTCTTACAATGAACTGAGCAACAATCTACTGACCTTGAGGAGATGATGCAAGAGATAGGCTAAGAAATGACTACAATATACTGGCGGATTCAAGACTTGTCGTCACCCTGCAACAAGCTTGCACTGGGATGTTCGGAGTGTCAGGTACTTCGCCTCCCTTCAACAAACTCTGAACTAGACCTCAAATACAACATTGAAGGAGATCCAACTGTTGGATCTTTCACGCATAGTAGTACTTCTAGTTGTACAATATTTCACTGCAGCAAAAGTATTGTATTCCTTATTTTCTCACAAAAGGAAGGCATTAATGTATTGGCAAGCTTGGCATCATCTGACATACATTCTTCAAATCATTTGAATGTTGGCTTTGCTCTGCAGAGTATGATGATTTTGAAGAACTACTTACGAAGTTATGCTAAATCATCTCAGTTGCGTCATACCAGGAGCAGGTTGAGGCCCTCTCCAACCGATTAGAAGATTTAGTATGCTAATTCTTTAACAATTTGTTCATTTGTGATCTCAAAGAGGAAATTTTTTAACAGTATGTTCATTTGCGATCTCAAAGAGGAAATTGGCAACACTGTTAAGATGTTTGGGCTGAACTATCTCTTTAAAGCTATTTGATTCCCCAAAAAAGTCTTTCTTCAAAGCTTTTGGGTTAGCACACATTCAAGGATTAAGTTGCCCAAATCACTTAGTAGTTTGTGAAACTTTGTTTTCTGATCTGACCTCCATTTTTGTCTCCATTAGTTCAACATCGGTAGCAAAAGAATATCTCATTGTGTAAATGGAAGATTGCAAAGATCATGACCTTTGTTACAATTGTGATGAAAAGTTCATGCTCAGAGAAATCTTCTTCCATGAGAAGTCTTTGAGCAGTCAAACTATCAATTTAATGACGACAATGGTTGACGGGAGGATAGCTCTCAAACTACAACCTTGAGGATAAGGTTGCTTGGCGGAGGAGAATTGATATGTCCACATGATTCCCATTAGAGATGCTTGTATGAGTTGCATATATAAATCCTCCTTCCTTCTAGCAACCCTGTTCTCAAGGTTGTAGTTTTGAGAAATCTCGTCTCAGCAACCATGTCTGTCTCTGTCAATCTCATGGCCAAATTTCTCTTAAGACTTCTAGGTGGAATATGGGTTGATTTTTCAACAGTCTCACAGTTTTAGCATAGGCCATGAACTCTGACTGCTCTTCAGCTTCTCTCTCGAACAACCTGTTTCTGGTCGAATCAGGAATTATTAAATATAAAGATGATGATACTCATGCTTTTCCTTTGGAAACAGAGAAGGAATGCTTCTAATGGAATGAGTCTTTCAATTAGCAAAGATGCATTTTTTAATATTACCGAGGTAGTGAAGTTAGGGTCTTGAGGACTAAAAATGAGTCGAGTTAGAAATCAAAACCTCACATGCAACTAGTTGAGTTTGACGACTTTGTTCTTACACGCATGCCAACGTAGTAGTTTCAGTGAGAGAGACTAGTGGAGGCAGCTGCTATTTGAGGCTGAATGCACCAGTCAAGAATAGGCTTGATAACCCATCCTCTTGGTAAATAAAAAAAGGCCTTAAACTTCTCTTGTTATGCTTCTGCAGTGTGCCTTGGCAAAAATTTTGAGTGTTTTTTCAACATCATTGTGCAATGGGGATGAACTGACATTCATGGTATTTAATGAATGAAGGTTGGTTGTCAAGCTCTCCAACATGTTGTAAGATATTTGTAACTCATTAATGCCTTTCTTTAGAAGGAAATAAGGAATACTAATCCATTTGAGCGGTTTGATGTTTGACAATTGGAAATTTTATTTTGCTGGAAGGATCCAAACTTTTGGATCTCCTTCATCGAGATACTTGAGGAGGTCGAACTTTTGAGATTTGTTATAGGGAGAAAGTATCAATGCATTAGGCAGTTTAGTGCAAGAGTTAGATCTCATATCTGAAAGCTCATTGTAGTCTTCACTTGGCTTATCTCCTGGATGGTATACTCAATGCAATTGGTTGATGCTCATTCTGATGTAAGGACTCATGTTGTTGCACCATTTGGGCGACATCTCCAGTTCGCAAGTTGGTCCTGCGATGTCGGACATAGAGGGTGAGAGATTGACTAGGGTACCAATTGATATGTGGTGGAGTAGGAGGAATATAGTACTACTGTACTAGCCAATTCAAGATGGCTATTCTCCTAAAAACAGTGTATTGGTGGTATTTGTCCAGCCCCCCTTCATTTTTTTATTGGTTGATAAATAAAATACAAAATGACAAAAATATGGGGAGGCCCTTTCACCTGAATAGGACGCAAAGAAGGAAAAAAAGAAAAAAAAGAAAAAAAAGAAAAAAAAGAATGTTAAACAGTTTCCTAGAAACTCAACAAGATGCTAGATGTCTACAACAACTTCATGATTAGCAAGTGATATGATTTGCATGCATTGCTGGGGAATCATGTGCACATATTATGATCATTGAGATGTGCCCATATGTGCTAATTATTTAGAGATCAAGCTTATGACTCCTAGCAGGAAAGAGTACTTGGTCATAGACTGCTGTTTCCATTAAAATCAGTTTGATTTTCTGCTGAAGAGGATGAAATATAAGATATTCGAACAATACATGGAAAGATTTACATGCAGTTTCCATTGATAGAATAAAGGTATATAATAGGTTCCTGGGAGGTTTCTTTCATCCATTTTTCTTTGTCGCGTGGCCACGTTGGTTGGAGCAGGCAAAAGCAAGTGTTTATAGGTACATTGATATCAAGGATTTTCATAACTTGTATTAGAAATCTGGTGGAAAGACATAGTAGGTCTAAATAATTGGTGTACACCTCAATAATGTGGCATTAAATATTTACATTAGTTGGGATGAAATTGCAGATATATTAGGGATATTGTACTAGTTAATGAGATTAAAAAAGAAATACATTCCAAAGTAGAAAGTTGGAGACCTGCTTTTATAGTTGAAGCTTCAGAATCATTCACATCATCGACAAAGAAATTTTTGAAAAACCATTTACTTTGGATTAATCTTTCATCTTGATTGTAATATTTAAGTGCGTGCTGTTGATAGGATTGAACCTGGCTTGTTCAAGCTGAGAAAGGTTTTGTATACTTTGTTTGACCACAGAATATCCTTGAAATTGGAGGGAAATTTTCTTTAGACAGGTTAAGAGCCAACCATACTTAAACACTGCTCTCAATGTTGGGAGGAAACACATAACCAGAAAAAGGTGTTGCTAAATGAAAAAATTGAGTTGAATCAAGGACAAAACACTAAGAAAAGGTAAAGAAATGAGTGCTTTTGAAGAAAGCTGAGCATAACCCTAATTGCAAATTAAAATGGGGAACTGATCATGATGGTTTGGACAATTTAACGAAGTTAATAGTTGTCCTGCAAAGATACTTAGGACGTGTACACTAGGTACATACAGAACTAGTTTGCTTTCATTCTGTTTGAATTATTTACTTTCGTTATATCTGATTAGTAATATAATAATCAAGTGAGTATTCTCTTTCTGTCATCAGTGTCTATCATCTGAAGATTGTATTTACGTATTGGAGGTACTTCCTTGATTTGACACTAGAACATTATTACTTAGCTAAAACTCTGAACTGCAGGTTTCCCTAATTGAAGAACAAAAACAAGCTGCAACCAAGAATTCTGATAGTGAGAGTGAACAAAATGATGCTGGTCAAGCAGATGACTCAAATGGAAAAACTGATGTGAATGACATTTTGATGGACGAAGCACAGGTTGTCGTCTAAACTGATTTTTTCTTCTTTTGATAACTTTTTTGTTTATGCTATTGTACCTACTATCTTGCTATAAGTTGACCAGACATTCTGCGATAGTTCATTGAATGTTTGAATGCTTTTCATTATTGTATTATTAGAAGTCTTTGTCCTGTTGTATATTTTAATATAGTTCTAGCCTAATAATCCTATCTGGTCATTTTGTAACAAATTAATCTGGATTAAATGACATCATAATCTTCTTAAGTAGCGAAATGCCACTTAATTGAGTTAAATCTTTTTCCTTATTTTTGGATTTTGGCTAAAGGAGAAGGTGTAGCAGGTAGTCCACTTATTTCATTTGGTTTATATAATTGTAATATCATCACTGTTCATTTAATCCAATTTTTGTTGCCAAACTTCATTGTAATATTATTGTAAAAAAGCTAACAAAGCTCTACTTTTAGTTTTCAGTTCGGTTTTTATCTTCCTGACAAGGTTTACTTCTGCTTCAAGTGTTTATACTAAATATTTTCATATCAATTTTAATTCTTGGTTAATTTTTAAAAGGGATTTCAACAAGTATACCCCTAACAAATATGCTAATATTATACATACACCTCACCAATGTGAACTTTCATATATGCCCCTAACAATTTGGATATTTCATTATACCCCTTTGTTAGATATCCCTAAGTTAACCATGATATAACCCCTTACTAGACAAATAAAAATGAAATTAGAAAATGAAATGAGAAAAAATTATGAATTTTAGATAGAATTAAAGAAAATAAATGGGAGAATTTACAATCTATCATTAAAAACACAAGATTGATAACAAATTTAGAGAAGTAACTGGAGAAGGAATATGAAGTTTTCAAGATGCACCGTAAGTTTGTTCAAATCTTGAAATAAGGTAAGAAATTTTGAGAAGATTTGACGAGCCTCGGTTGAATTAATTATCGTTTGGGTTTATGAGGATGAAGGAGATAAAGTTTGAATGGTAGAAATGATGATATTTTAGTCATTTTTCATCAAGTTCATTAAAAAAATTTGAAAATTCTCCCTTTTTCGAGTTTTTTTAAACTATAAGGGTAACTATGATATGTTGCACATATTATTCGGGGCAAATATGAAAAAAAATATTTGTGAGGGGTATATGTGATATTCATGTATATGGTAGGGGCATGGTAGGGGCATACATGTTAAAAAACTTTTTAAAAATTACTTATTAAGCACTTTCTTAATCCTTTTGACTTATAAGATTTTTTTATTGTTATTATTGAAACTTATATATTTATTATTATTGTTTGTTTAAAATAATGTGTTGTCTTAGAGCATCTCCAACCACACTAGCTATTTTGGTTCACTAGAAGAGGCAAATGGATAACAATTGGATAATTTGGCTAGCGAAAAAGTCCCACCTCCAACCATGCTAGCTAGTTTGGCAACCATAAATATTTTAATTTTTATTTACTAAAAGTTGTAATATTCTTTTAAATAAATGATTATTTTTTGCATTAAAACCCCTAGATTGGAAAGAGCGAAAATAGCTCTTTTGCGTTAAAACCCCAGATTGGAAATAGCGGAAAGAGCGGAAAGAGCTGAAAGAGCGGAAGGGAAGTTTAGCAAGTCCCGTTTGGTTTCCAACTTTGCCAGATTTGGCGATAAAATATATCCATTTACATGAGCCTTTTGGCGAGTCCCGTTGGAGCATATTTGTATCCGTAAACACGCTAGTTTGGCCAAAAAGAGAGATAGCGAGTGTGGTTGGAGATGGTCTTTACTGCATCGATATGATTTTCCTTTTTCACTACACAGCTGTGGAATAAATTGAATAAATGTCTGAATTTCATCCATTTTGCATCTCTAAACAGAAAATTGAAATGAAGATTGAAAGTGAGCTTGAATGGATTGATTAAAACACTTGATCCTTTTATTGCTTGTTCTCTTATTATAAACAAAGCTTTATAGTACATAGATATCACAACCCTTGAATCGTCTCTACGTTAATGTCTTATATTGGTGTTTTGTTTTGTTTTGCAGGCTTTTGATATCGGTTCTGATCCTTCTGAAGCTAAGCTGGATTTGAATTTGGGTTGAAAAGGCTGATAGTATTGACCATGAACCTGTAACGAAGTTGAAAGTTGTAACTTGTAAGCAAAGAAGTTTAGCAGACTGTGCTTGTATTTGTACTATAATTTAAATGCTACGGGAGCTGATGTTTCAAGCCTTGTAGTCTCGTGGCTCTATAGCCTCAAGATTCCTGCAAAAATTTGGGAAAATGTCTATTCTTCACCTAATGTTGCCTAGTAATTTTTAACTTTCTCGTGTGTGATATATTCTCCACTGGTTGCCCTGCAAAAATTTGGGAAATATATTCTCCACTGGTTGCCCTGCAAAAATTTTGGAAAATGTCTATTCTTCACCTAATGTTGCCGAGTAATTTTTAACTTTCTGGTGTGTGATATATTCTCCACTGGTTGCCTTGAAGATTTTAAACGTATGTTGAATGGATTTTTGGGATTTACTGTATCTGATTCTGATTTACAGATATTTGTGTTTTTATATGTATACAAAATAACTGCACTCACATTGTTGAGTGCAAATATAACCAGCTTGTACCTATATACTGTAATTCGAGTTGCAACCTTGAACATGAAGATGCATATCCAGAGTCATGTTGCAATCTAGTTACATCTTTTGAGGATACAAACTCTACAAACTGAAACATTTATCGAATAATTTTAAGTCTTTAAGCTAGTGAGAAAGATATGCTCGTCCCCCTTGCGCTAATTATAAAAAAGAAAAGGGTGAGCGAACCCATTGGCACTTAGTAATAATATCTTATACACACTTATAGTTACAGTAATATTCCAATGATATCCAAAGTTTTGACAATTGGACCTATAGGCATCTACCGTTCATTTATCTGTTAAGTTAGTGGAATATTTGTGGTATATACCTCTTAACGGATTCATACCAGTTAAGAAGAATGTGAAAAGACCAAAATGCCCTTGCTCTCTTCATCCTCTCTTCTTCTTTTTCCTAGCTATCTCTTCCTCCCATTTCTACCCTAATCACCCTATCTTAAAATTTCGAAATCCTAATTCAAAACCCTAAGTATTGTATATCTTTCATCTCTTATCTTCGACGCTCCGTACATCCTCAATCTCTGCCTCATTTTGTGAGGACCGATGTTGAATGTCCACCTACATTCAATGTCGAATTCCCATCTAAGTTTGAGGGTTGGAGTTGGGTTTTTGAAATAGCATATGCCATTTGACATTATGATAGTAGAGGGAAGTGTTTGATTCTCAGTTGCAATTTTATCATACAATAATGTTTAATTCCTTGCAAATTATTTTGGATTTTTAGTAGGCAATGATGAGTCACACAAAATAGTATTGTTTGTTTTTTTATATGATACTTAGTTGCTTGTTCTTGATTGTGTCATCGAAAATAATATGGGTTGGGAATTATCTTGGGTTCTTAGTAGGCATTGGTGAATTGATGCTTTTGATTTTGCTTAGGCTTTTGTTGCTGCTGCTTATGCATAGGCTGCTACTCATGCTTTTACTGCAGCTTTTTATGCTTGGTTGCTTCTGATTTTGCTGTTGTTGCTTCTGATTTTTGCCGTTGTTTCTGAACTAGTTGGAATGACATTACAATGCAGCCCTAGCGACACCATTTTTTATATATTTGATGAACTGATACTACTGTAATTGGCAAAATTGATCTGTCCGTGCTGACAATCGTGTTCTGAGCCTACTAGTAATCGTTTAATGTATTGTTGAGTATTACATACATATACATGAATATTGCTGCTAAACTTCTATTTTTTGTGTGGTTGGCAGAAGAAGAAGAAAAGCTGTTTTTTTTTTGTGGTTGATAGAAGAAGAAAAAGAAGAAGCATCACTAGCAGCTGAAGCTAGTATATTGAAGCGGCTAAACCTGAAGAAGTAGCAGCTTGCTTGTATTGAAGAATTAGTAGTTTGCTTGTATTAAAGAAGCAGAATAAGAAAAAAAAAATTGGAATTTAATTTGATTTTTGTTCATTTAATTTTTGCTTATTAACATAGTATTTGCAAGTTCTTTAGAATGTAATAGTTTTTTGCAATGTAATAAAAGAACAAGATTTAGAATTGTATCAATATTTGTCAGTTCTTTCTTCAATCATATTATTTTGTCATCTCTTTCATACAATATTTATTGGATAATAATTAAGCTTATTGAACTGAATATAATGACCATACTTTGCTGTAAATTTTTTTGAATGCTTCTAAAGATAGTTGAATCATTCACATCCTTGAAGCAATGTAATAAAGGGAACATTCATTTATTCGTGAGGAACATCATTGAAAAGGAAAAATAAATACAACATTCATTTAATCGTACAAGTAAATACATAAATTTTACAAGTTTATATAAACGTATCTGATCATACATACACCATCATTTCACAAGTTTATATATACATATCTGATCATAGATACACAAATAAAATATACACATTTGAACTGATCATACATACACATTTGAACTGATGCTTATGATTTTTGCTGCTGCGGCTCTGATTTTGCTGCTGCTGCTGTTGCTGTTTCTGATTTTTGCTGCTGTTGCTCTGATTTTGCTGTTGTTATTGCTGCTGCTTCTGATTTTTGCTGTTGTTTCTAATTTTGCTGTCCTTACTGCTTTTGATTATTGCTGCTGCTGTTGCTTCTGATTTTTGCTAATGCTGCTTCTGATTTTTGAGAAGTGTATCAATTTTTATAGATATTTGATAAGTTCATATAACTCTACATACACCATCATTCACAAGTGTATAAATACATATCCGATCATAGATACACAAGTAAAATACACAAGTTTTTGCTGCTTTTGATTATTGTTGTTGCTGCTTCTTCTTCTGATTTTGCTATTGCTGCTGCTGCTTCTGATCTTTGCTGTTGATTATTGTTGTTTCTGATTTTGCTGATGTTGCTGCTTTTGATTATTACTGTTGCTACTGCTTCTGATTTTTGTTGATGCTGTATCTGAATTTTGAGAAGCGTATCAATGCTTTTGACTTTTAGATTTGTGTATCAATAGTAGGCTTTGTTGTTTATGGAGTAGATGCATCAATGAACAATTTATTCATATTTAGGCAACTTCTTCATTGTCTAGTCTTGAAAATGCTATATATACTTAATTCAAGTAGTGTGTTGGTCATCATGTTTCTATTGAACATGATGCTAAAAAAGAGAAGAAAAAAAAAGAAGATGAAAAAAATAAAAACAGAAGATGACGAAAAGAAAAGAAATAAGAAAGAAGATGAAGATGAAGAAAAGAAAGAAGAAAGAAGAAGAAAAGAAAGAAAGAAGAAAAGAAAGAAGATGTTGAAATATGAGTTTAAAGAGGGAGACAGATGCATGTCCATGTTAGCATACAAGTACCTACTGGGTTTCCCTCAATGGGTAGGGAAGAGTACCGACTCTGCCTCTTTTCTTTTCTTTTTTGGATTTTTTTAAAATGTAGAAGTAGCTCTTCTCCTCCCTTCGTACACATCCATCCACCACTTTTAGACAGAGTGCAGAAATTCTCTGGCTTCGGAATATGGAGTAGTAGTGTGTATCACAATGTATTCATGCTACTTTTCAACTTCTTGGCATGCACACCTCACAATTATGCAACAAATTGTATGAATATGAGGAGTGCATGTCAAGAAATTATTAAGTACTTTGAATATACTGTTACACCTGCTACTTCTCCAACCCCCGAACCAGAGAATTACTGTCTCTGTTTAATGGTGGTGAATGAAAGTGTATGCAGGGGAGATAACTGCTACTTATGCATTCAAAAAGAGGCAGAGTCAGTAGTCCTTCCTACTCGTTGAGAAGAAACCCAACATGTACTTGTAAACTAAATTAATTGCAAAATTTACTCTAGTCTACTGGAAGTGTCAAAAATCAGTTTGTAATAGCAATTAACTTTAGTAATGTATGCATTGTATGTATGTTCAATCTACATGTAATGTATGAAGTACAAAACTAGTATAATGTGTTCAATCTATATTTTACTTTACAATCCAAAATTCCAATCCCAAATTCTAAATCCCAAAATCCGAATTTCGGACTCGGAATCCCTGCAACAAATCCCAAATTCCTAACTCAAGATCGAATTACAATCCCAAATTCCTTATTGCAACAAATCAGAATCCTAACTCAACTATAATAACAATCCCAAATTCAATCCAAAATTGAAGGAAAGATACTACAACCATCAAGAATAATCAATTGCAAAGATGAGAGATTTCACACCTTTTGATGCATCTGCTGCTTGTACGCCATTGCCTACCGCCAGCCGCACCGCCACCGCCTAACGCCTACCGTGCCGCCACCGCCTGCCGCATCACGCCCCGTTGGCCCCCCTCCAACGACCCTGATGCTGCCCCCTCACTTTGCTTCTTTTCCAAAGAGAGGAAAAGAAGATAACATAGAGAATCAAATAGGCAAGGGTAAAAAAGTAAATTCAGGATATATCTGTTATTAACTTAACGGAATTGAACGGTGGGTGCCTATAGGTCCAATTTTTAAAACTTTGGGTGTCATTAGGGTGTTACTGTCACTTCAGGTGTGTATAAGGTATTATCACTAACTGGTTGCGAGTAGGTCATTCACCCAAAAGAAAAACATCGTGGGTATGGGTGTTTTGTGATTTTGTTTCTCCTGATTATTTACCAGCCCTTCCTACCCCTCACGTGTGAAATGTTCCTTGTCCATTCTCTTTTGATTTTTTTCCCTTTGATTTTTCTCCCAAGTTGACCCACTTTTTGAAACTAATTTCGAAGATGACCCATTTTAAAAACTAATTCCTATGGTGGACCAGTCCTAATAGGCCGCAGTTGGGAACTGCGGCTTATTCGATTGTAAGCCCGCAGTTTGCCTCTTCACAAATGTGGTTTTTCGATGTCACAGTTCTTTACTGCGGTCTTAGTTCATTTCATATTTAGGCTAGAGAGACTGTAAGACTTATTCAAAAATTTCTAAGTAAAAATGTGTTAAATATAGGCCGTAGTTTCCAACTGCTGCCAAAATATAACAGAGGCCATAGTTGAGAATTGTGACCTCTTTTTTTTTTTGCCTCTCTTAATATAAAAATAAAAAAATTATAACAGAGGCCGTAGTTGGCTAATTTTTTTTGGCTATATTTAACACATGTTTACTTAATTTTTTTTGGCTAAATCTTGCATTCACTCTAGCCCAAATATAAAATGAACTAAGGTTGCAGTTGGGAACTGTGGCATCGAAAAAATACATTTGTGAAGAGGCCGCTGTTGGGAATTGCGACCTTACAATCAAATAGGCCGCAGTTCACAATTGCAACCTATAGGAGCACCCACACCAAGCTCTCATTTAGGTTGCCATATTCATATTTGGCAACCCAAATGGCAAAAACCATCCACACTAAGAGCATCCACAATGGTGTTTGCTATTTTTTTTGCAGAATGGAAAAATGAGAAATAGCAATTTTGAGAAGCGCCACACTGGTTCATTTGCCAAATTTTGATATTGCTAATTTTTTTTATCAGATGGAACATGTTGTTCTGTCCGAGAGGTAAAATTGTAATATTTAGGAAAAGAAAAATAGTGTTTAGTTATTAAATAATAATTAGTTAATTAACAAGACTAAACCATATTTAAATTAATAAAGTCAATGATTAAGGGTGATTAGTTGGCTTTGAAAGTGAAGTTTTTTGAGAATTTTTCTCTTCGGACGGGACAACCGTCCGACCATTTTAATTTTCTTTTTTGGGACGGAAAAGTTGTTTAATCCGACATTTAAAAAAATAAAAATAATAATAAAAAATTATAGGACAGTACATATTGTACCGTCCGATCCCATTACAAAATAATAATAATAGGGAGTCCCCTATATTTTGAGAAAGTGCAAAAAGTTTCTCAAATATGAGAAGCTACTGTAGCGATTTTGCCAAAAATGGCAAAATAGCAAACCGATGTGGCTGCTATTTTGCCATTTTTTGGCAAAATGGAAAATATAACAGATCACTGTGGATGCTCTAACCTTTCATTTGGGTTGCCAAATTTGGCAATGGCCATTTTTTGGGGGTCAAATTTGGCAAACCAAATGACAATATCATATGTCATATCACCATACTTTCTTTTTTTCCTCCAAATTTATATATATAATAGTGTGTGTATACGTATATCTATATAATAAAACACAAAGAAAGCTATCAAGTGGCTCTCATTCAATAGAGTTGAAATCAATGGTCCAGATCTAACCTCACAAAACATATTTTCCCACCCAATTTTTTTTTTCCCGAAACTCCAATTCAAATTCCCCAAAACAAATCCTTTATTTATTTATTTATTTATCTCTCTCTCCCCCTCTCTCTCTCTCTCTCATTCACTCTATTTACTCCAAAATTTATATTTTCAGAATTCAGGTTTGTAAATTTTCAATTTTTTTATTGCTTATGTTACATTGAAAATAGTAATATCTCATCAACATTTAAATTTCATCATTTTCCACACTCAAAGTTCTAAGAAGTTGAATTTTACACCGCCACTTATAATGATTTTTCAACATATACTAATGGAAACATGGACTTTTATGTACAACTAATTATTGTTTTACTATTCAAACTTGAGCTACATAATTGTTGTTTTACTATTTACAAGACTTTCATATGCAGTATCGTTCCGAAGACGTGCCGTAGGCATGTGCCCACGGGAAAATCTAGTATATATATAAATATCTATTATTAATATATATATAATTATAATAATAATAAAAATAATAATAATAATAATAATAATAATAATATTATATTTATATATATATATAGTTAGTTAGTTAGTCTATTATGAGCTCATGAGCTGAAAATCTCAGCCCTTCGATTTAGATCCAACGCACGGGATGTGAGTCCGCTCAAATAAAAGTTATAGAGGGGCAATTTGGTAATTTTTTATTTCTCTTTGCCTTTTCTACTCTCTTCATCTCTCTCCTTCTCTTCTCCCATATCGGAATCCCAAGCGCTCGACATCCCAAATCCACCCCCGACTTTCACCCCAAACCCTAGCCTGACTTCCACCCCCAAATTTGAACCAACAAAGCCCCGCCCGCGACGTGAGACAGACTTCGAACCTCCTCGACACTTCTCAATTGTATACTTTTTTAGACTATTTGTATACTTTTTTGTATGATCTGAACATTAGTTGTAGATATGCATGCAATTCATTGATGGTTGAGGGAGCATGTACAGTGAATTCTTCTATCACAAAGCGGTATTCCAGTTTGACATACTGGGGCATTCTCATCTGACTTTAAAGACTATTTTTTTTGTGAAATGTAACTTTTATATAAGAAGTCAAATACTTGAAGCTTCTTTTTGTATATTAGGATAAACGAGTCAATTCCACTTTAATTTCATAGAAGTATGATTTTGCAGTTGTTTCATATATCGAATTAAAATTTTGTGTATGTTTGCATGTTAAATTGTTTGTTTCATTATACACGTTGCAATGACCTTGTGCCTGCTAAAGGATTTGTTGGGTTGTGTTTTGATGGGTATTTGTTCAGTCGTCCTTTTTGTGGCCTAGTGCTAAACGAAATGGGACTTTCTCTCTCTCCATATATATATATATATATATAGGGTGTTGTTCGCTTGCAAACGGGCCGGAACGGGTCGGTTCGCACGGACCCGTGCGAACCTCGATCTGGACCGTTGGATCGAAGATCCAACGGTTCAGATTTTTTTTCATAAAATCTTGCCTTAACCCGTTCTTGCCAACGACGGGTTAAGGCAAAATTTAATAAAAAAAGTTGGCCTTAACCCGTTCTTCGGAATAACGGGTTAAGGCTATATTTTTCATTTTCGTCGACTTACAGTTCGTCTTCTTTCTTCCGCTCTCTTCTTCTTTCTTCGACGAACCCAGACCCAAACGACGGAAAAAAAAAAAAACCCTAAAAAAACCCTAGCTCCGACGATCGAAACCCTAGAACTCCATCTTCTCTCCCAACTCCGAAGATTGAAACCCCCTAACTCCGACGTTCGAAACCCTAGCTTCTCTTCCCCTCTTCGGAACGAAATCGGAACCCTAGTTCTCTTCCAAAACCCATTGCTTGGCTCGATTTCGACCTACTCCGTAAGGTATACACTATTTCTTTACCCCAATAATGTACATTTGTATTTTTTTTTGAATTTGTGTGTAGTAATTTATTTAGAAATTGGGAAAAAATTTAAATGCGTTAGTAGATTTTGGATGTAGATTCGGGTTGACCTTAAGTATATTCAATTGCCGAATTACGTTGCTTGCATTAGTAACTAGTAGAATTAGAATTGTATATACGAAATTAGTTATAAACTTTTCAGTGCGGTTATGGTTGAAAACCCTGCAAACGACCGTAAAAAAATACGAAACTTTCCCAGTAGGTTCGTCTCTCCATCGCAGCTTCCGTTCGCAGCTTCCTAGCGCCGTCTCAGCGCCGTTCGCAGCTTCCCAGCACCGTCTCTCCACCTCAGACCTCCCAGCGCCGTTCGCAGCTTCCCAGTCGCTTCCGCGAAGTCCCGTCGCCTTCCCTTCGCCTTCCGCACTCAACCATCGATTTCATCTCTCAGGTATACAAAATTTCTCCATTGATTTCACCTTCCCGTCGCCAACATCAGCAGAATTTTTTTTCTTCAATTGGAATTAGGATGTTTTTGATTTCTTGATTACTGTGAATTTTTGCTGTGAATTCCCTGTCCGAGGAAAGGGTTTGCTGTTAATTTTTGGCTTAGTTGATTCTTTGCTTTTATCAGTTTCAGCTTAGTTGATTTGCTTCCATTCAACAGAAATTAGTTGTGATGATTTTGGGTTTTATCTTTCTAAGCCTAAGTTGTTAATCCCGTCGCCAACCTCAACAGAACCATTCTTTGCTTATATCATTTTTAGCTTAGTTGATTTTTTTTTAATTAAGAGAATTGAGGTGGGTTTTTAGGGATTTGAGATGGGTCTTGAAAAAGTTTTGATTGTGTTGGATTTTTTTCAGGGGATTTTGATCCGGAATTGAGATCGGTGCTTGAATTGGCGACGGATGAGGAGTTGTTAGAGCTCGAAAACATTCTGTTTGGACCCAGGTAACAACATGGACACATTCATATCGAGTTGGAATTAGTTTTAGTTTTCGATTATTACATTATTTTTTTTCGGAAGAGTATCTGTATTGGTGATGATTTCGTGTGGTGTGATTGTAAATATGAGAGTTATAGCGGGCGGCCGCGATCACTTCTACCTCACAAAGTGCGCATCTTTGGTTGTTTTTTCTTCTGGGTTTTTAAGGATTTGAGAGGGGTCGTGAAAAAGTTTTGATTGTGTTGGATTTTTTTCAGGGGATTTTGATCCGGAATTGAGATCGGTGCTTGAATTGGCGACGGATGAGGAGTTGTTGGAGCTCGAAAACATTCTGTTTGGACCCAGGTAAGAACATGGACACATTCATATCGAGTTGGAATTAGTTTTAGTTTTCTTATTATTACATTATTTTTTCGGAAGAGTATCTGTATTGGTGATGATTTTGTGTGGTGTGATTGTAAATATGAGAGTTATAGATCAACTAGGTAGAGTTTGATCGCATCGCGATATGCCCATATGAGGTTTGATTTTGGAAGCTTGTCTTAGAAGTGATCTAGATACTCAGAATTATGTCTGCATGGTCAAGCATGATCTAGATCTAAAATCTAAAATCTCACCTGAGAATGTCTGCATGGTCAACCATGATCAGTATGAGGACTCTTATCTATTCAAAATATTACTTGAGAATCTCACTTGAGAATCTAAAATCTAAAATCTCACTTATCTATGAAAACAGATTGATTCTGATACCAATGCACTTTAATTTGTGCACAGGTCCAAGTAATAAGTTGCAAGAATTTTTGGAAACCGAGTTTGCGTATCATTTCTTCAGTGAGCGCTTTGAGAACTACATGAAAGTAAGTCTGCTCTTATTTTAAATATTCGGTATTTCTTCGTTTTGTGTTGTTGCTTATGTTTAGTGTTGTTAGTCACATTCTTCCTAAATACTAATCCTAATACCAGCAATAACTTCTCATTTATAAAGAACCTATTAAAAACAAAATTCTATACTTATTTATGAATACTTCAGAATTATTTGACTTTCCAATTATGATGTATGATATTATGAAAATACTTTGTTTTTAGGTGAAGAAAATTTGATAAACGTAGATTACACAAAATTAACAAGCTTAAATTAAGCAATATTTTCTTAGACATGTACCTTTGAATATTATCTCTTATGCACGCATTATTATCGTTTATGCACACATTTTTTGAATTTTGCTATTTCAACATTAACATTATTTTTAGCATAATAATTTGTGTATTTTTGAATTTTAAATGGACCGAAGTACAACTCGAATTTTGCTATTTCATAAGCATTCAACATTCATAAAAACTCGGATTGTCCTTCTCATTCAGTCTGAAGAAGTTGCCCGTGCATTTGGAGTTGTCTGCACACCTTAGTTTTTTCTCTTCAGAAAGGACATATTTGTCAATTGTAAATGTTTTTTAGATCCAATTTCTGAGGTGGAAGAGTTTTACTTTAAGGTTGATTAACTAAATTTAAATTTTAGATATGAACTAGGTCACATGGATACTTAATCGAGAATAGTATGATGGTATTAAGAACAAAGCAGTACTTTGGTCTCGTTTGAGATTGCCTTATGATAGAATTCAGTTAACTATGTTACCGTACCCAAAATTTGTTCCAATGCTCACTGTGCTTCTATTGCATATTATTTCCATTATACTTAAAAGGCTTCTTACACAGTCCCCTAAAATGATTTATATTTTCAAATCTGTCCTTTGAATTCTTCGCATTTACATACTTTCCTTAGAAGAAAGTGATCTTTGAAAAACTCCTGACTGTCAGATTCACTTCTGAAACTGAAATAGCTACACAATTTTACTGTCTTACCGCTTCTTCCGATCTTTCTGTATAGCTCCATCTTTCTCTATAACACTTCTAAAACTGAAATAATCTACACAATTTTACACAAGTATCTCATTGTAGTTAATCATCAAAGAAGATAGGTCGTAGTAATCAATAGTAGTTAATATGTTTTCTTGATTGGTTTGTTAAAATAATTACAACGTCAATTGCTCCAATTGAAGAACTTCAATTGGTTAGTTAATATGTTTCCCCTCCTTTATATACAGGTCAATTGCTCTAATGAAAGAACAGCAATGGATGACATCACTGCCAATATGGCCATATAAGTATCTTCTTTTTTTTAAATAAAATCTACAACACGAAGATACTAGTAATAAGTTGTTCTCATTTTTACTTCAGCCATTGTGTTCTATTTTGAAGACCTCAACCATTGTGTTCTTCTACAACCCTGTAATTATTTTTTTCATTCATTCGGTTGGTGTTTAGTATGGTGGAGGTTGTAAAAATTGTAATATTTAGCATTTTGGGAGATGATGTAAGTAACTGTATATAATAATGATATAATATAGTTATGTTAATACCCGTACCCGCAATTTTGTGGAGTATTGGGTATATTGTTTGGTTTTTTAAATGTTTTTCGAAGGTTTTACAAAAAAATTATTACATTTTCAAAAGAATATTTGGTTTATATTTTGTATCTTGCATTATATTCTGATTTTTTCCCCCAGAGCCATATATATATGTTGCATGTGTGATGTTGCTCGGTTGAGCCTGGGGAGGATTTATATTTATTGCGTGTGATGTCATATATTTAACTGTTAGCAGAATTCCGTAAGGAATTTTTGTAAAAGGGCGAATATTTTAGGGGAGGTTCTGTCAAAATTTTTTTAAATCTATTATGTTTTCCTAATACTTGAGATTGTGAAATTGTCATCATTTTGTAGGTTCAGTGAAGATTTTGTAGGTGGTACACTTGAAGCTTGAAGCTTTCAGGATTCAAGCTTGGAGATTTTCTAAATTTGTAGCTTCAAGATGAAGATTTTGTAGGTTCAGTGAAGATGAAGATTTTGTATCTTGAAGCTTCAAGATTTTGTAGGATCATTAATGGCTTGAAGCGTGAAGATTTTGTAGGTGGTACACTTGAAGCTTGAATATTGCGAAAGTGGTACATTTTGTAGAATTGTGAAATTGTGAACTTTTAAGAGATTGTGAGAATGAGTTTTCTGGATTGTATGTGAGGACTAGGATTGCCCGTGAGACGTGCGTACGGCACGTATTTAAATGAAGGTAATGGTAATGGTATATAAATTTAAGTTAAGGTATTGGTATATAAGTTTAAGTGAAGGTAATGGTATATAAATTTTATGAATAATGAAAGATAAATTTTATGTATATTTCAAGCAATAAGAGAAGTGCCAACCTTCATATTAGATGGTAGAACAATAGATAAAATCCGCAACAGAGTTAGTACAATCAAAATGGCACAGCGAATAGAATTCACACAGGACTAATATGAGTTGCCAGGAGAAAAGTGAATTTACTTTGTGTAAAACATAACGGCCAACCTTGGTGTTTGAATATCATCACACAGGACTAACATTGACAGTGAGAATTGAATATCGATTTAAAAATTGAGCTTGAATATCATCACTAACATTGACAGTTTACTAACATCATCTTCAAAGCAAATTACATAGTAATGCATTCACACAACACTTGAATTCTGGCAGTGTGTACGTACATTTGTTATTTAAGATTGGATAACATCAACTAGATAGTTACCATCACTAACCATACAAGTTTAGTACCAATCATCTGGATGCCAACTACACAGTATTTATTTCGTTTGGAACAACTCAGTTTTAGTATTGCTTCTAAAATGTGTCAACGGATTAAGTAGAGAGATATTGTCCGATCTAACACCGCTATATGTGAAGTATTGAACCGAAGTACTGCCAATACCTCTCTACTTAGACCGTTATTGCTAATAACGTGTTATACTGTATAAAACCGTTACCACCAACAACGGCTTAAGTAGAGAGATATTGGCCGAACTAAATCCCTACATGTGTATTATTGAACCGAAGGACTGCCAATATCTAGCTCCTTAGCCCGTTATTCCTGATAACGAGTTAGATTGTATAAAACCGTTACCAATAAGAACGGCCTAAGTAGAGGGATATTGGCCGAACTAAAACCACCGTATGTGAAGTATTGAACCAAAGTACTGCCAATGTCTATCTCCTTAACCCGTTATTTCCGATAACGGGTTAGATTGTATTAAACCGTTATCGTCAAGAACGGGTTAAGAAAAGAGATATTGGCCGAACTTACAGGTGCAGTATTGGTTATGCACGAAATACACAATCGCCAACACAAATAAAAAACTGTTCACATTAGCAGGCAGACAATTTTCCTTAACACAAAATTCCCAAACAGAACGAGTTCCCCAAATTGTATACATCTACTAATTTTACATTTTCCGACTGCAATAAGCATTCACAACCAAATTGCCTGGTCAAAATGCATAGTAATATAACTTTGTTCACAAATACACAAAATACACTGACGTACAGAAATTGCATTATAATTAAAAACATGGTTAATTTACTTGTACCAAACAAGAACACGGCAATTATCCACACATATATACAAACCAAAAATAACACAACTTTTCAAGGCGGTGCGTCTTTTCATTTGGGCGCGTTAAACTTGTTTCATTCCGGACCTATACCAGGGAGAAAAAAAAAAGGTTAACAATCCAGTCGAAATTCAAATAAATCGGCACGAATCAATTTAAAATTTGGCAATTATTCGGTGATTATTTCCAAATTTTGACATGACATACATATTAATAAATTTCTTAAAGCCCCCTTAGCACGAACCTTCGCCTTCGTCAGCATCACTCTCTACCGCGTTTGGAGCTTCTTCATTGCCCACCGATCCACTAAAAAAAGAAGGAAGAATGAGTTAGTACTGACCAAAAATAACAAAGTTTGAGTTGAATAAACAAATACAAAATGTCTGATATAATACCTTCCTAAATTTCTGGGGCAATTCCGTGAATCGTGACCTACGACACGAAGACATGTCCTGCAAAGTCTTGGCCTCTTTGTTTTTTGGCATTCTCTTACCGACTTCAACCGTTTCCCTTTAGGCCTACCCTTTGTGGTGCACTGTACAGGGTCACCTACATGTGCATGTGTATGTGCTTGTCCACCACTCTCAGGTTGTGCGCTACCTTCGTGTGGTGTGCTGTTCACTGGATCAATCTCCGCAAAGCCTTCAATTCCCTTCAGCATGTGGTCGAGCATGTACTTGTATCCTCGCTCTGAAGAACAACCAAGATCGACCATATGTCTTGAGTGCATACTAAGTTCGCAATAACGCGATGCAAAATTGTCGCCCATATTATTGCCCACCGGTATACTGCTTCTCCTCATTTGATCCCTGGTCCATCGCCTACAAATATATTGTTCAGGTAGTGCGGTGTGATCTGTGAACCGAATAACTGCAAGTAGATGTTTGCAGGGAATGCCTACGAAGTAGTACATGGAACAAGGGCATTTAGCAATTTTACTGATTTTACAATAAGAAATCACCCTCCCCGGTTCTGAATTTCCACAAACTGTTACAGAATAAGCTGCACTATCCGGTGTATCCATACTCGCAATTAAACTCACATTAAGTAATAAGCTTTTGACCACTTCTTGTTGAAATTTGTAGAAAATCTTCAAAGTGTATGTCCCTGCCATTTGTGACTCCAATGCCCACTCGGTCTTCAATTTTGGCCGCTCCTCGCGATTACGATGTGTTTCTTTAAGTTCATCGTGTCTTTGTTTTACTAAGAGTCGGTCAAAGATGATAGCAAATTCATGTAGTGAGTACTTTTTATGAGTATGGTGCTTCAAGGATGAATGTAGCGATTCGCTACGTTGGGTACTCAGCATGCCCCCCCAAAATGAGTCTCTTGCGTACACCGGGGCCCATTTTTCACGGATCTCAAATTTTTCCTTCAACCATCTGTTATTTTCTAATTTGTACTGACAGATCAAATTTTTCCACTTCTGTTCGAATTCTGTTTTAAATTCCGCCGTATAAATAATAGTCTTCAAAGCATCCCTGAACTCATCAACGTTATTCGACATTCGAACTTCATGCGGTAGCTTATCCAAAATATGCCAAATGCAATATCTATGTGACGTGGTTGGGAAAACTTTGGAAATTGCAGAAGTTATCCCGCGATCCTCATCTGTCACGATGTTGATCGGATCAAAAGGCATTGCAGCACGCCACTTTTCAAAGAACCACTCAAATGAGGATGCCGTCTCATTGGGGATGAACCCACAACCTAGGAATATTGATTGCCAATGATGGTTGAATCCAACAAATGGTACGAACAACATCCCGTATCGGTTTGTGTTGTAGGTAGCGTCAAAGCAAAGAACATCCGCAAATACTTTGTAATTATTTCTGGCGATACCGTCCACCCACACACAATGTGTCAATCGCCCTTCGGGGTCACATTGGTAGTCAAAATAGAATAAGGGATCGGTCGCCTTTTTCGATTCAAAAAACTCAAGTAGCATTTGTCCGTCGTGACCTTTTAAACCTTCCATCTCGTCTCTCTTGAAATTTCTTACATCGGTTTCGGTGAATCCAATTTTCTCATTACCTCCACTTGCAGCTTCAAAGAATAGCATTTGTTTGCATACAGGGACATTAGCTTCGGTCATTTGACCAATTACATTTTTAACTGTCTTAGTCAATTCACGGTTTCGAGGTAGCAAGTGACGTCTACCGGGTGAAGTGAATTCGTGATTGTGTGCTTCATTTAACGAATAAATAATCCATGTATTACTTTGTGAACTACTATGTGGGTTTATTTTCACACGGACAAAAGCTTTGCAACCCGTTCTAGAAGTTGTACCTCGTCTGGTTTCATTATAGCTATTCGGTGACTCCCCGGCTTTATTACAGACGTATGATTTATCCACTACATCGTTTCCCTTATATTTATTTCCACCCTTACGCATAGCGAATCCCGCACATTTGCAATATGATGAATAAAATTTTTCCGCATCATCAAGGGTGGGAAATGTCATACCAATCTTCGGTTTTAGGTGCTCGTCAACATGAGGAAGATACTCGCCAAGTGGTTGTGCACGAACAAATTTATCCCCGGCAACAGAACTTCCTTCGAAACTGTCCATACCTAAGAAACGGTGAAGAGGAGAATAGTTAGGGGTACTAAACCGCTGTATTTGGTGTTTTTGTAACTGCGCAAGCCACCACAACTTGAAAAGGAGAAAAGTTTCGTACTATTTGGAGGTGGTTTGAAGTGTTTTGTAAACGGTCCGCACTTAGAAATATCTAATTCTCAAACTTAAAATGCGAGGAAATAGAGCAAAACCACACAAACGGCATACGAAAATTACAAAAATTTCCATCTAGGTGGAATTCACGTAGGGCAAGCCACCCGAACTTGTAGAAGGGAGTTTCGACTGACGGTTTGCAAGATACGACCGTATACCGCTTTATAATAGTTTTTTTCAACCGAAAGCGATACGCGGTTGTATCTCTCGAATCGGGAGTCGAAAATCACTTCTACAAGTTTGGGGGGCTTCTCATAGGGGACACCAACCTACCTGCAAAGTTTCGTATTTTTTGGGAGGGCGTTTGAAGGGTTTTCTAATCTACCCGCACTTAGAAATTTCTAAGTTTAAAACTTGTGGTGCGGGGAAGTTGAGAAAACTGCGCAACGGCACCCGAAAATTAAGAAACTTTCCGACTAGGCCGGATTCACGTAGGGCAAGTCACCCAAACTTGTAAAAACGAGTTTCGACTCACGGTTTGCGAGACATGGCCGTGTACCGGCTTTAGTTGTTTTTTTTCCAACCAAAACCGATACGCGGCCGTATCTCTCGGACCGTGAGTCGAAATTCACTACTACAACTTCGGTTCACTTCTCGTAGGTGACACCAACCAAATTGCAAAGTTTCGTATTTTTTGTAGGCCGTTTCAAGGGTTTTCTAAGCTACCCGCACTAAGAAAATTCTAAGTCTGAAACTTATAATGCGAGGAAGTTGAGAAAACCGCGCAAACGGCACCCGAAAATTTTAAAACTTTCCCAATTGGTCGGATTCACGTAGGGCAAGCAACCCGAACTTGTAGAAGCGAGTTTCGACTCACGGTTTGCGAGATACGACCGTATACCGCATTATAATAGTTGTTTTCAACCGAATGCGATACGCGACCGTATCTCTCGAACCGTGAGTCGAAAAACACAACCCTCCAAGTTGGTTTGGGTTCCCTTAGGTGACACCAACCAATTCGCAAAGTTTCGTATTTTTGGGAGGCCGTTTGAAGGGTTTTCTAATCTACCCGCACTTAGAAAATTCTAAGTCTAAAACTTGTAGTGCGAGAAAGTTGAGAAAACCGCGCAAACGGTACCCGAAAATTATAAATCTTTCCGACTAGATCGGATTCACGTAGGGCAAGCCACCCGAACTTGTAGAAGCGAGTTTCGACTCACGGTTCGGGAGATACGGCCGTGTACCGGCTTAAGTTGTTTTTTTCCAATCAAAACCGATACGCGGCCGTATCTCTCGAACCGTGAGTCGAAATTCACTTCTACAACTTCGGGTCACTTCTCGTACGTGTCACCAACCAAATCGCAAAGTTTCGTATTTTTTGGAGGCCATTTGGAGGGTTTTCTAATCTACAAAAACTTAAAGAATTCTAAGTCTGAAACTTATAATGCGAGGAAGTTGAGAAAACCGCACAAACGGCATCCGAAAATTTTAAAACTTTCAGAGTTGGTCAGGTTCACATAGGGCAAGCCACCCGAACTTGTAGAAGCGAGTTTCGAGTCACGGTTTGCGATATACGGCCGTGCACCGCAATACTTGGTTTTTTCCGACCGTAAGCAATACGCGGCCGTAACTCTCGAACCGTGAGTCGAAACTCGCTTCTACAAGTTGGTTTGGCTTGTACTACGTGAGACGAACCTACTGGGAAAGTTTCGTATTTTTTTACGGTCGTTTGCAGGGTTTTCAACCATAACCGCACTGAAAAGTTTATAACTAATTTCGTATATACAATTCTAATTCTACTAGTTACTAATGCAAGCAACGTAATTCGGCAATTGAATATACTTAAGGTCAACCCGAATCTACATCCAAAATCTACTAACGCATTTAAATTTTTTCCCAATTTCTAAATAAATTACTACACACAAATTCAAAAAAAAATACAAATGTACATTATTGGGGTAAAGAAATAGTGTATACCTTACGGAGTAGGTCGAAATCGAGCCAAGCAATGGGTTTTGGAAGAGAACTAGGGTTCCGATTTCGTTCCGAAGAGGGGAAGAGAAGCTAGGGTTTCGAACGTCGGAGTTAGGGGGTTTCAATCTTCGGAGTTGGGAGAGAAGATGGAGTTCTAGGGTTTCGATCGTCGGAGCTAGGGTTTTTTTAGGGTTTTTTTTTTTTTCCGTCGTTTGGGTCTGGGTTCGTCGAAGAAAGAAGAAGAGAGCGGAAGAAAGAAGACGAACTGTAAGTCGACGAAAATGAAAAATATAGCCTTAACCCGTTATTCCGAAGAACGGGTTAAGGCCAACTTTTTTTATTAAATTTTGCCTTAACCCGTCGTTGGCAAGAACGGGTTAAGGCAAGATTTTATGAAAAAAAATCTGAACCGTTGGATCTTCGATCCAACGGTCCAGATCGAGGTTCGCACGGGTCCGTGCGAACCGACCCGTTCCGGCCCGTTTGCAACCGAACAACACTCATATATATATATATATATATATATATATATATATATATATATATATATATATATACCGTTGCAAACTAACTTGCTGGCCGTAGGATCGCTTTGATCAAGATCCAATGACCAAGATCGATCCCGCCCATCAGCCCCCTATATCACTTAACTTCAGAGGGGTTATTTTGGGGATTTCACCCAAAATAACTCTTCGAATTATTCAATCTCTCACACTATATGTCACTCGCCGCTGATGAACTTGTTTTTTTTTGCCAAATTTGAACTTAGGCCGAATCTCCGGTTGGTCGTTGCTTCACACAACGGTCTAGGTACTTCAATTTTTTTTTAAAAAAAAACTTTAGCCATTGCTTCACACAACGGCCAAAGTATAACCTAGGCCGTTGTGTGGAACAACGGCTTAGGTTATACGAGTGTTTTAAAATACTTGTACAAATTTTGCTCTCCTCCTACATTCTATATGTCACTCTCACTCTCACTCTATACCCTCTCTCTCTCGCTCGTTCCCGAACCCAAACTCAAAACCCTAGCTCCTTCTTCACCTATTCCACACATCATCCCCCCCCCCTCTCCCTCTTCGCAAACTCTTTCTATCTACGAAGGATCTCCCGAACCCCAAAATTATATATACGTGTATAGATATAAATGGTTTAGGTATTTTGATATTGTTAAAATTGTTGTGATGAAACTATCTTAGGTTATCAACTTTAGCCATTGTTGGAAGCAACGACCTAGGGTTGAAAAATATTCAAGCTCTTTTCTGGCTTGAACTTTTCATTTTATACCAATTGAAGTCGTCGTCTAAGACAACGACCAAGAGTGACTTAGGCTGTTGTATGATATAATGGCCTTCGCTATAAAATATTCAAGCCATAATTTGGTATGCTCTCTGACTTGAACATGTCAATCTTCCACAAAAAAAAAAAAAAAAAAAAACTAACCTTAGTCATTGTTCCAAAGAATGATCTCATTCAACCTTGGCCGTTGTTGAAGACGACTTTAGGTTAGCTAATTTTCGAAGATAATTTTTAAATTTTTTATATTATTATTCTGTAAATGAGAAGAGCGTGAATGAATTGTTTTGTTGCGATTCTTGGACTCTAAATAAGGGACGTAACGGTTCTTTTTTAAGTTTTCATATTGTGGGGACTTTTAATTCTTTCTCCTTAAGGAAATACTTCCCATTTAAGGAATGTCCTTAAGTTGGTGAATTTTTTAATGCAGAGTATTTTTTATAACAGTTACGTAAATTCGAAAACTATTATTTTTTTACAATGAAAATAAATGATAAATGACGTAAGGTTTGGATTATGGATAGGGGTATCTTAAGGGTAGGGCTGCAAATGAACTGAGCTACCCGCAAGCTACTTGGCTCGAACTCGGTCAAATCTCGGCTCGAGATGAGCTCGAGTCTGTAATATCCCGATCAGTTATTAATAATATATATATTTTAATTATTTAATTTTATTTTTCAGAATTGAAATATTTTTTGTGGATATTACTCAGTTTAATTAATAATCATCATCTGTATGTATACCAGTCTATATGTATATGCGTTATATTGTTTTGGTATTGGAATCTTCCGAGCCGATAATAAAATTTATTTTTATTATTATTTTTGGAATTAATTTATTTTTATACGGATTGTGCGGTTTAACAAACAAAAATTATCAGTATATATATTAATATATATGTATGCGTATTGTATCGATTTCGTACGTCTGTACAAATCGTGTAGTATGTGTTTTGGACAAAAATATCTCATTTTGGTCATGATTAATAAAAAATGGATGGCTACAATTTGTTTGGAGGGTTAAACTTATGGTTTAGGATTGATGGAAATACATAAGAGTTTTAATAGGTGTATTTCTACTAGAACACTCCTCCACCTCACCCTCCACCTCATCCAAATTGGCCGGCCACCCCTTGATCCAAGGGGGTTTTTGCAAAAAATCCTAGGTGTATTTTGCACCCTCACCCTCTCATTCCTCCTATAAATATCAACCCCCCCCCCCCCCCCCCCCCCCCCCCCCCCCCCCCCACCCTCTTGCTTCATTTGCCAAAAAAAAAAAAAAAAAAAAAATGGAAAGCAAAAGAAAGAAAGATCTTGTTTTCTATAGGAGCTAGGAGGAAGGAGAAGGATCTTGTCTAATTCCTACATAGAAATCGAAGGTGGGGGTTTCTCTACTTCTTATTATTTTTATTATTGATTTTGTTCTCTTTTGTTGTATGTTGTATGTGGTATGTTCTATAACAACTTAGACTAAATCTTAAGCAGAAAAATGGTTGTATGGATCAAAATGATCACATGAAAAGATGGATGGTAGAACTCAAACAAATAACATAAAGGTTGAGTCTTTAAGGTGTGGTTATTGTTGTTGTCATGGTTATTTTTGCTAAACTAAAAACTTGGACTAATTGTTATGTGCATATGAGTAGTGTGGATAAAAAATGATCACATGAAAAGTTTTGAAGGGTAGAACTCACTAAAAACCCATAAAGATGGAATCTTTAGCTCGATATGATTATTGTTGTTATTATTGTTATTTTGTTAATACAAAACTATACAACTTGGACTAAAACTATGAGTATATAAATATTAGTGAAGTGAGAATACTTACATACCCAATTTGGGGTTGTGGAACTCAACAAGCTAATAAAAGATGAGTTCTTTTGTTGTATGTTGCTTCTTACCATGTTAAAGATCAAGACTTTACTAACCCTAGTACACAAAAAAAAAGTGGACCTTGTTATATGTAGAAACTTGTAGATTAAAGAAAAGTAGGTTTTGTAATGTGTAGGATTTGTAGATTCAATCAAATTAGATTTTTGTAATATGTAAGACTTGTAATTCATGAAAGAAGTAGTCTTTGTAATGTGTAGAAATTCCTAAGAAAGTAGTCTTTGTAATATGTAGGTAAAGTCCTTGATAATTGTTATAAGTTTTACATCCATGCATGCTTGAGTTATAGTTGTTCTAGTGAAAGATTCAAAAGAACTCATGCATGCTTGAGTTGTAGTTGTTCTAGTAAAAGATTCAAAAGAACTCATGCATGCTTGAGTTGTAGTTGTTCTAGTAAAAGATTCAAAATAACCCATGCATGCTTGAGTTGTGGTTGTTCTAGTAAAAAATTCAAAAGAACCCATGCATGCTTGAGTTGTAGTTGTTCTGGTAAAAGATTCAAAAGAATCCATGCATGCTTGACTTGTAGTTGTTGTGAACCCATGCATGCTTGAGTTGTAGTTGTTCTAGTGAAAGATTCAAAATAACCAATGCATGCTTGAGTTTTATTTGTTCTAGTAAAAGATTCAAAAGAACCCATGCATGCTTGAGTTGTGGTTGTTCTAGTGAAAGATTCAAAAAAACCCATGCATGCTTGAGTTGTAGTTGTTCTAGTGTGGTTGTTCTAGTGAAAGATTCAAAAAAACCCATGCATGCTTGAGTTGTAGTTGTTCTAGTAAAAGATTCAAAAAAACCCATGCATGCTTGAGTTGTAGTTGTTCTAGTAAAAGATTCAAAAGAATCCATGCATGCTTGAGTTGTAGTTGTTCTAGTAAAAGATTCAAAAGAACCCATGCATGCTTGAGTTGTAGTTGTTCTAGTAAAAGATTTAAAAGAACCCATGCATGTTTGAGTCGTATGTTGTTAAAAGAACCCATGCATGCTTGAGTGGTGTGTTGTAGTAGCATGCCCTAATTACTCTAGGTTGCTAAAAGAACCCATGCATGTTTGAGTTGTATGTTATAGTTGCATGCTAATCTAGTCAAACCATTAAAAGAACCCATGAATGTAGTTTGCATTCTAGTTTAGTTAAACCATTGAAAAGAAACCATGAATGTTATAGTTCCATGATTGTTCTAGTTCAATTTCTAAAAAACCCATGAAATTAATTCCATGGTAGTTCTAACTCAATTTGATGAAGAACCCATGCATTTAGTTTCTAGGTGATTCTAGCTTAAATTTAAGAAAGAACCCATGAACCAAGTTACATGTGTTCTAGCTTAAATTTGGAAAAGAATCCATGAACCTAGTTGCATGTTGTTCTAGTTCAAATTTGGGAAAGAGAACTCATGAATTCTAGTTGTATGTGGTTCTAATTAAAATTGAACCATATCATGTGAACGTTCTTCATCTTCAATGTATGGGTAATAATGGTTGGGAAAGTCACTATTATTGTTAGCTTGATAGAAGCTCGTCTAGGATCTTATAGTTACCCTAGGGATCATCGACCATCAAGACTCGTATCTTACCATCTTGGAAACTATGGATAAATCACACCTCGTGCGTTGATGGATCTTAATCGGTGTGGGTTGATCGCGGGTCGGGAATGTTGACGAGATCCGAGTTAGGGGTAGTGATGAGTGAGGGAGATCCCGTCACCGGTGTCTTGGATCGATAGGCCATGAGTTGGACCATGATAATCTTAGGAAAGTCTAAATTGAAAACCCCGTAAGATTGTTTTGGTTTAGTGACATCATTAGGGTCGTAGCTTATAAAGATCATTACTTAACTTTTTTTTTTTGCCAAATGGGAAGGGTTGGTATTAGGGGTGATACCCTAGGATCCAACTCGTCCTATAGGTCGACACTAGGCGGTGTTATTGGGTTGGACCTTTCCGTTAAAGGGATACGTACAGTGCCTTCTCACGAGTTGGGAGCACGGGTTGCATATCTCACTCTATTAATTCCTGAAGTACCATGATAAGAACGTGAGGTTCTCTTTTCGGAACTAGGGAATGGACCCCGAAATTTCATCATGTTCTATGCCGGGGAAGCGAATGGGCCCTAGACCATGGTCTATGAGTTATGGGTGCCACAGGATAGGCTTCACGCTATCCTGTGTTGGATACCCTGCGTTCTTCTAGTTTTTGAGTGAGGTCCGGTACGTCGGGTAGTAGTGGCAAACATAGACACCATGAGCGTACTGCATTGGTGGGATTTAACCACGTCTACAACCTCATCAGTCATGTTGTATCTGTCAGAAACAGGTTGTGTACAAAAGTAAAAATCATAACGCGGGTTCAAATCCCTAAATATGGAGAACGGCGTGATATGGACGTATGTAGTTATGGAATGCATACGACTCCAGATTCTCACCTGCATTAGAATAAGTGCATCCTAGCTTTAGTTGACATTGCATTAGATTCTAAGTCATAGCACCCACGAACACTTAAACTACACCGACACATTCTTACCATGCTTATAATATGTTTGTTTTTGAGATTCGCTGCTAGTCATCAGCCTTTAAGCGTTAGTATATGTACTGACGTTCCCACTCAAATAGGTTGTAGATACAAGATCACCAATTTGGGAGAACTCTAGTCAAGGCATGGCTTCAAAGTGAAGAGCCCAATGTTTATTGTTTCATTCATGTATACTCTGATGTAACAATAGAAACACTCAGCTTGTAATATTTGTATTAAGTAAAAAGTTTTAAATTTTTCTGTTTTTCTGTGTATTGTGGCTAATTGAATGTAATGGTCCTAGCTCGTATCTCGAATTCTCTATATAGGAAGTTCGGGGCGTTACAGAGTCGAGCTTGAGCTTGAAAATCGAGCTCGATGGCTTAATGAGCCGAGCTCGAGCTTGGGCTTACGGTGATTGTAAGGCTAAGCGCGCGAGCTACTCAGCTCAAATTCGGTCAAAGCTCGGTCAAAGCTCAACTCGAGACGAGCTCAAGTCGAGCTTGAGATTGAAAAGTGAGCTCGATTGCCTAACGAGCCGAGCTTGAGCCTCAAGATACTCGGCTCGACTCGGCTCATTTGCAGCCCTACTTAAGGGGTAAGGTGAAGGGTAAGGTTGGAGGGATAGGGTAGGCTTAGGGTTAGAGGGTTAGGGAGGGTTAGGGTTAGGGTAGATTGTATACAAACGATTCTATTTATTGAATAATAAATAATTTTGGTAGTGAACGATAATGTTTGTGAATAGAATACGGAAGAGATGAATTCCAACTCCCACAAGGAGCTATTCATTTCTTTTCCCTTACTACTCATTTCTACATAGAAATCCCAAATACTATAAAGTGTTTCATAAGTTCCATTTTATATGGTTAATTGAGAATTTTGTATATTTTAAATGTTGGTAATTTTAGTTTAAATTTATTTAAAAATTATTCAACTCTTTTAAAAAAATTTCCTTACGTTCTATATGATTCCAATAGATGTGTTCATCCCCTTCATTAGATATGTCATCACATTTTCAAAATTAATTAAAATCTTAAATATCATGGTTCACCTTACCACTACACTTTAGTACCAAAAAAAAAAAACCCTACACTACAGTTAAAAAAAAAATCAAGTTAGGGTGGTTAGAGTTAGGGAGGGTTAGGGTATAATAATTTTTTTTTATTGGGGGAATTCTATGTAAGTGAGTATGGATAGGGATAATGTAGATTTATGGTAAAATAATTTAGAAGATAATTTTTTTATATTAAATTTTTTCATTTTCAAAAAAATCTCGAAAACAACAAATTCCTATTTGGCTACCCTTAGGCCGTTGATGCAAACAACGACCTACGTTATATTAGGCTGTTGGTTAGAAAAACGGCTTACGTTTAGTATTAAACATGTACGAATTACCTTTCTACACTTAAAGGACCTTTCTCTTACGATATACATGATCTCAATAGATGTGTTCATGCACTTCCTTACTGATGTCATCATATAATTATTTTTAAAAAAATGCCGTAAAATATATGTTCACCGTCTAGTAGGACATTCCCCTTATTAACATTATAAACCAATAAAAAATTAATTTTGCCCCCAAAAAAATGTAGTACATACCAATTGAAGTCGTTGTTTAAGACAATGACCAAGAGTGACTTAAGCCGTTGTCTCAGACAACAGCCTTCGCTGTAAAATATTCAAGCCATAATTTAGTATGGCCTCTGACTTGAACATGCCAAATTAAAAAGAAAAAAAGAAAAAAAGGAGAAAAAAAACCCTTAGTCGTTGTTCCAAACAACAATATCTTTCAACCTAACCCGTTGTTGGAGCCAACGACTTTAGGTTAGCTAATTTTCGGATAGTTATTTTTTATTTTAATATTCTGTAAATGTGAAGAACGTTAATGAATTATTTTGTTGCGATTCTTGGACTCCAATTAAGGGTTGTACCGTTTTTTTTAAAGTTTTCATATTGTAGGGGGTTTCTTTCTTTCCCCTTAAGGAAATACTTCAAATTTAATGAATGTCCTTAAGTTGGTGAATTTTTTAATGCAAAGTATTTTTTATAACAGTTACATAATTTCGAATCTCAGATTTTGACAATGAAAATAAATGATAAATGACATAATTAAGGTTAGAAGTATGGATAGGGGTATCTTAAGGGGTAAGGTGAAGTTTAGGGTTGGAGGATTAGGGTAGGGTTAGGGTTATAGGGTTAGAGTTAGGGTTAGAGGGTTAGGGTTAGGATTAGGATTATGGTTATGGCAGATTGTACACAAACAATTCTATCTATTGATTAATAACTTTTCTTTGGTAGTGAACAATGATATAATGGTTGCGAATAGAATACGGTAGAGATGAATTTCAACTCCCACAATCATAGATAAGTAAGAACTATTCTTTTCTTTTCCCTTAAAACAAGCAAGTACTACTCATTTGCGCATAGAAATCCCAACTACTAGAAAATGTTCCATAAGTTCAATTTTATATGGTTAATTGAGATTTGTGTATATTTGAAATGTCAGAGTAATTTTAGTTTAATTTATTGAAAAACCATTCAACTCTTTTAAATATTGTTCCTTATGTACTACATGATCCCTATAGATGTGTTTATCCCATTCATTAGAGATGTCATCACATTTTCAAAATTAATTAAAATCTTAAATATCATGGTTCACTTTACCAATACACTTTAGTAAAAAAAAAACCCTACACTACTGTTTAAAAATAATAATAGAATTAGAGAGGGGGGGGGGGGGGGGGGGGGTTCTTACCCCCTCAAAGTGAGAGAGCAAGGCAACTTTCAAAAATATTTTTATTATAACTATAGTCATTGTCTGTAACAAAGACCTAGGTTATATTAGGTCGTTGTCTCCAACAATGGCTTCAGTTCTACCAAGGCAACTTACAAATGGCTAGTCTTCAAGTCAGAGATCAAGCCAACATTCACAAATTTGTGATATTAACTAAAGTCGTTTTCTCCAACAGCAATTTAAGTTATAATAGGTCGTTGTCTTGGACAACGGCTTCAGTTGGTATAAAATGGCAAGATACAGTCAGAGAACAATTCATTTATCTTCATTTTAGTATTGAGCTTAGGTAACAATGACCTAGGTTAATTTTGAAAAAATATTACACATACATCATACGAGCAACATAATCAATATCAATTAAAACAACAATAACAATACCAACAAACCCACGATTGGTGTATGCCCTAGAGGCCAGTTGTGTATTGACATTACTAGTTTACATTGTATCATGATATTTATTTCATATATGAGACATTTCATTTATTGTGTTGTTTATTGTGATTAAATGAACATAATAAAGTCCTTAGAATAGTAGGTTCAATACCATAGGATATCAAGTGCATGACTTGATTGTGAGATCCTATAGGTTGTAATCAGAATACTATTCTTAAATGTCCCTAGTCAAGTATTATTGTGAATTGGACAACAATAATACATACAGACTAGTATGTGCGTAGACTGATGACCATATCTCACGGGTCATGGATATGAGATATCAAGTCTTCACATGGGTACATATTAGAGTAATAATGTTCTGAACTGACCCACCATGAGAACGTTGCATGGATCGTTACGTGAGTGTCATAAGCGGTTCTTACAGTGACCATGATGTATGTAGTCTTTTGACTTGAAGTCACTATGGTTCCCTACATGAGAAGTTATATGTTTTAATGTCGTCAAACTTTGCCTGTAATAAGGTGATTATAAAGTCGACTATTGGATATACAACAAATCATGCGGAGGGATGTGAGTGACTTAGATAGGATCTGACCCTCTTACATAACAGGAGATATATCTATTGGCCCCTTGATTGACTGCAAAATGCATGACCATGCTCAAATGAGTCAATATGAGATATTGAGCTCAATTGTTTTAATAAGTCTACACGAACATCAAGAAACCAAAGAATGAACTATACAAGGGTGACATGCTCTATGCCTTGTGGTCAATTAAGATATCTGGACAAAGGGACTAGACTACTTGGTAACATTGATCACGGATAGGTTATGTCTAATCACTGACATTCCTGTTACTTAAGTAGCAGTAATGTATAATGTATTGCTAGATACCGCTCACTGTTTTTAATACTAGAATATGATTTTAGTATTACTGTCAATGTAATGGGAATCTACAGGGTCACACACTTAGAATGGATCGAAATTGTGATCTAAATTCATAAGATGAATTTAATTGGGAATCCAAGTAAGACTTGGACTCTTAACATTAATTGGACATTTAATTAGATTAAATGGGCTGACTAAAGTTCAAAGACCCACACACGAATCTAAACCAAGTCAGATTGTGAGTCCAATAGCCTCATTACTCTCTTAGGGTTGATTTTCTGTAGCTATATATATGATATGTATCTGTGAAAATGGGTGACACGAGAAAACCCTAGCCGTCACAGAAACCATGAGAGGGAGAGATCGTGAGGAACATCCCTTCCTACAGCTACCACCGCGACGTGAGGGAAAACTTGATTTGTTCCGTTCATGTGGATACCGTAGAGGCACCACAATATTGTAGTGCTGTGATCGGCATACTGTGGAGACAGCACATCCATCTTCAAGGTTTACTCCTAAACACGATTTATGGTTTTCGCATGGATCCATGGCTAGGTTTCAATATTTCTTTGTAATTTTTCTGCTGTGTATTTAATCTGAGATTACCATCGAAACCTAACACCCACTACATCCACACATCCATCCAAAATAATGATCGACATATAGTATCATCACAACAACAATTTTAACAAATATCAAAATACTTGAACCATTTACATTTATATACGTATATACAAGTTTGGGTTTGGAAGATCCTTTGTAAGATAAAAAGAGTTCGAAAAGATGGAGAGAGTGAGTGAGAGGGTGAAGTGAAAGTGGGAGGAAGAACCAAGATATTATTTCAACTTGAGAAGATACAAGAATATTACAATTCTCACCATGACCCTCTCTCAAGCCTAACTGGAACTTGGTTGCTGCTTACAATGGAGAAACTCTCTCAACCTCTCATATGAAGTACTCTCTTATTCTATTCGACACTCAATAGAATCATATCGTTCTAGGAGCCGTTTACATTGTATTTATAGATCTAGAGAATCCCTAGTTTAGATATCTTAATACAATAGCCATTCAATTTATACTGAAGAGATAAACATATAATTAGAGTCGTACGATCTAATTAGAAGAAGTGGGTTTCGAACGAATCAAAAAACTCGCACCCAAAAATTTCATCAGCTGCGGTCGACCGCAATTCCCAGACCATCATCCCGAGAAGGTGTCGATCAATCGCACAGTCGACTGTCCCTTTCTTTGTTGGCTACTACTGCTGCTGACTGTTTCTCCTTCTCTTTGATCTTTTGCTTCGAACCTTTTACTTGTATCACCATCTTCTCTTCACATCAAACAAGTATGCAAGACATAAAACCCAACAATCTCCACACTGGATTGCATATGCATGAATCCATACCTGTGTGATTTAAAACTCTTCTAGACCTTTCTTCTCCACTTTGCAAACAAAACGTTTCTATGGCTTCTTCTGCTAGTTGAACAAACCTCCACATGTTTTCCTCCAGATGTATGCCCCCCTTCAAGGGCACACCCTGTAGATGTAATCATGGAGGTGCCACCCTCCACACGAACTCCACCTACATCAAGGCTTTCTCCACCTTCCAATGGTATTCGAACGTTGCAGTCTCGATTCGGTAATTCTAGTGATGGCTTACTAGATGATGCTTTAGGAACAATGGGTTCCATACACTCGATCAAGTTTTCCTGCTCCCACAAAGATGGTAGAGGTTGTGCTGACCTTGCCCAATCCCCCTTACCCTTCATTACCTTACGATGATTATCCCAAACTGTCAAAAATCCATCTCGACTGTGTACCTGCAGCCACGAGCATCAAGAGTCCCCAAGGATATCATATTCTGCTGTATTGAAGGAATATGCATGACCTCTTCTAGTGTGAACCTTTTACCATCTAGCATCTCCAATTCAACTTTTCTTTCACCCACTACTTCACAAATCTCACCACTTCCCATTCTCACACTACGGCCTGTTGACGACTTGTAAGTAGAAAACATCTCCCTCTCGGAGCAAATATGAGAAGAATTTCCTGAATCAATATACCAACTTGAATCCACATCTGAAGAACTTGAAACATGAAGACATAGGTCATCATTATTACCTGACTCAGTTGCGCTGACTATATGGGCTTGTTCCCCTTCTTTAGTAGCACTATTCTGACTCAACTACTTTCGATAGTCTCTCTTGTAATGCCTAACTCCTCTACAATAATGGCAACAAATCTTACCCTTGTGTGCCGCATCCCTTCCAATTGAAGTATCACTATCCACCGCAAAGCACCCTGTAGAAATAGACCTCATTTATGAGTCTCCTTTCTCAGTTCATCTTCCTTCAGACCCTTAATCACCTCGACTACTGTAAGTGTCTCCTTGGATGACTTCCCGTGTAGCATGGTAGTTATCAAGTGATCATAAGAAGTTGGCAGTGAATATATCAAGTTGAAAGCTTTATCCTCTTCGCTAAGATCATCAGCATTAATTGCCTTCAGTTTAGATATTACCTTATTGAACTCTACAATGTGATCTTGAAGATGGGTACCTTCCTTCATTGAGAACCTAAACAGCTTCCTTTTCCAATACATACAATCTAGCAACGACGACCCCGAGTAGTCAGATTTGAGTATCTCCCACAGACTCGCCGCACTTATCTCTTCAAAAATATTATAGTTGACTTCGTCCGCTAATTGCAACCAGATTAAACTCAAGGCCTTCAAATAAATCTCATCCCACTTCGCCTGCTTCATTTCAGTTGACTTCTTCTCTTCCATGGCAAGGTGCAAGTCCTTCTAAACCAAAACATCATACATGCCCACCTTCCATAGATTGAAGTTAATCTTACTGTCAAACCACTTGATTTTCGTCTTTTGATCTGCCATCTCCTCCAAGGAACTCGAACAAACTCACAAATCTGATTGCTCTGATACCACTTGTTAGAAATTTGAGGATCTTGTTGAGTCTTCAACACAATCAACACAAACCACCAAGTAAAACTAAATCGCACCAATCACACAAAGCACACAAGAATTTTTCCAGTTGGGTCTTTCTCCTTAATCCGGGGAGGAAGAACCGAGATATTGTTTCAACTAGAGAAGATACAAGAATATTACAATTCTCACCATGACCCTCTCTCAATCCTAACTGGAACTTGGTTGCTTCTTACAATGGGAAAACTCTCTCACCCTCTCATATGAAGTACTCTCTTCTTCTATTCGGCTCTCAATAGAATCATATCATTCTAGGAACCATTATATTGTATTTATAGATCTAGAGAAACCCTAGTTTAGATATATTGACACAATAGCCATCCTATGTATACTGAAGAGATAAACATACAATAAGAGCTGTACGATCTAATCAGAAGACGAAGTGGGCTTCAATTGAATCAACAAACTCGCACACGAAAATTTCATCAGCGCCGCGGCGGACGGTCGACCACACATAGTTGCGGTCGACCGCAACTCTCAAACCATCATCCCGAGAAGGTGTCGGTTGACCGCACAGTCGACCGTCCGTTTCTTTGTTGGCCCCGAATGCTGCTGACTGTTTCTCCTTCCTTTGATTCTTTGCTTCGAACCTTTTACTTGTATCACCATCTTCTCTTCACACTGAACAAGTATGCAAGACATAAAACCCAACATGCCCCACTTAAAAAAAAATTATGAAGAAAGAAACAGAAAAGAAAGAAAAAAAAAGAAGAAGAAGAAGAAGAAGAAGAAGAAGAAGAAGAAGAAGAAGATCCAAGTTTAATTTACTACTAACATCTCTAGTTGATCGTCCATCTCCACCACCAACTAACCCCACCAATCATCATCTCCTTCGACGAAAAAATCCAAGTTTCGACTTAATCTGACTGATATTGAAGTGGCACACAAACTATCTAGTGAATTGCCGCAAAGAAAAAATTCTATGATATCAATGGGAAAAAAAAAAAATCCAAGTTTCGACTTAATCTGACTGATATTAAAGTGGCACACAAAGTATCTAGTGAATTGCCGCAAATAAAAAAATTCTACGATATCAAAGGGAAAAAAAAGTACTATCGATTCCCTTTTTCAAAGACATAAGGCTCAAACTTTAGGAGGAGTTGATGCACAATCGTCAATTTCTTTAGTTGAAAAGCCTCATTTTAAATGTCCAAGAATCAAGTCGAGGACTTCTGAAGTTGGTCGACTAGAAAATATTGATAATAGTTCATTAGAACGTGATCCAGAAAATGCCAAAAAATGTGGGAGTTTCCAATTAACAGACAATGAGATACGTTGACATTATTGGTCATTAGGACCATGCCGCGGTGATGGTAATTATCTTTTCTCAAAGAAAGGGAATGATGCTCAACGCAGATTTCAAGCTTCTTGGTTTGAGAATTATGGCACTTGGTTGGAGTATTCGATTGAAAAAGATGTTGCATTCTGCCTGTTTGGTATCTTTTTAGTACACCAACACAACAAGATACATTCACTTACAAAGGGTTTGATAAATGGAAGAAGATTGTGAAAGGAAAAGATTGTCTGTTGCAAAAGCATGAAAGAAAACCTCCCTACATCTACACATAAAAATAATCTCGAACAATGTCGTTCTTTAATGAATCAACGTCAACATATTGACAAAGCAATTTTTCAGCAAAGTGCAAACAAATTGCAGACAATTATTTGTGATTGAAGGCGTCTATATTTAGTGTTCGATGAATAACTTTTTAAGGTTGTGCTTTGCGAGGCAACGACGAAAGTGTAGATTCGATAAACCGTGGAAATTTCATTCAATATATAAAATGAATAACATATTTTGCTAAGGATGTCGATGCAGTTGTATTAGACAAAGCACCACGGAATGCCACATATACTTCTCCTCATATTTAGAAAGATATTCTTATATGTTTCTCAAATTAAGTGAGAAGAGCAATACGTGAAGAAGTAGGAGATGCTATATATTGCATTCTCGCTAATGAGGCTCGAGATATTTCCAAAAAGGAACAAATGGCACTTGTGTTGAGATATGTTGATAAAAAAAACTTTATTATGAAATGTTTTTGTAGACTTCTTCATGTTCTTAATACTACATCACAAACTTTGAAGGATGAAATTTATCCTCAAAAGTCATGATCTTGGCATTTCAAATATTAGATGTCAAGGGTATGATGGAGCGAGCAATATGCGTGGTGTGTTAAATGGATTACAAGCATTGATTTTTCATGATTCGCCTTATGCATATTATGTACATTGCATGGCTCATCGACTTCAGTTGGCCTTAGTTGCAACATCTCATGACATGAGTCTTGTTCCCCACTTTTTCAGTGAAATGACTTATATAATCAATATCGTTAATGGTTCTTGCAACCGCAGTGATCAGTTAAAATCTTCAAAAGCTTCTGAAATTGAATTCTTAATTGAAAATGGAGAAATTGAAACCGGTACAGGTCTAAATCAAGTTTGGACTCTTCAGTGCGCATGTGATACTCATTGGAGTTCTCATTTAAAGTCAATCACTAGCCTATTAAATTTGTTTAGCCCCATATGTAAGGTTCTTATTAATCTTATAAATGAAGGATTCAACCATCCTCAAATTACAAATGTAGAGAAAGCTTATGAGCTTTTAACTACGTTCGAATTTTTCTTCATATTACATGTTTTGAAAGAAGTTTTTGAAATAATTGATCTTATTTGTGCAACGAAAGTTGCAAGATATTTTAAATGCTATGAATCTTGTAACATCTACAAAGGAAGTACTTCAACGGCTAAGAGAAACTGGATGGACTGCTTTACTTGATATGGTAATGTTATTTTGTGAGAAGCGTAATATAGCTATTCCAGATTTGACTACTAAGTATGTTAAACGGGATCCATCTCGACGTGCAGAAACTCAACTTACCATTGAACATCATTATAAGGTAGATGTATTCATTGCTACTATCAATTGTCAAATGCAAGAGTTAAACTACAAGTTTAATGAAAAAGCAGTGGAATTACTGGAGCTAAGTAATGCTTTGGATCCAAGAGATGAATTTGCTTTATTTGATATTGATAAAATTTGTCAGCTTGAAACTAAATTTTATCCTCAATATTTGTAAGAAGAACACCAATATTCTTTGAGACATAAGTTGGAACATTATCAAAGTGATCTTCGTCAATGTCTTGAATTTAAGAGTTTATCATCTCTTTCTGAATTATGTCAAGCATTAGTGAAAATAAGAAAGTCCATCATCTATACATAGGTTGACAAATTAATTAGGCTTGTCCTTACACTACCAGTTTCCCCAGTAACTACTGAGAGGGCATTTTCAGCAATGAGCATTGTAAAAAATAAGCTTCGCAACAAGATGGAGGATGATTTTCTTTCATACTATTTGATGGTTTACATCGAGAGAGAAATTGCTAACTGTCAAAGAATTTGCTTCCATGAAGGAATGTTGAAGATAAAGCCAAGACTTAGTCTTGCCATTATCTCATCGGTTGTTGTACCAATACTCTAGCTGTTAATATCTTTAGTTAGGATATTTATTTCTTTGTTATTCTACATTATCTCTTGTAGACTAAGTTTGTTAAGCTGAGACTATCTTCCAGCTTTTCTTGTATTATATATACTTGTACTACTCATTAATGAAAATATAAATTTCCCAAAACTTTTCATGGTATCAGAGCGAGCTTGATCCTCATCAATATGCATATATATTCCTTTTTTTCAAGCATACTAATCGCCTACCATGTCTTCCCCTCACACCATTCCTAACGACGTCGATCCCAAATACTCACTCGTCGTTGTTACTCTCCAATATCCTCAAGCTCAACTCCATAAATTCTCTCTCATGGAAGCTTCAAATTGAGGCCACTCTTATTGAGTATGGTCTCTTCAAATTCTTGGATGGCACCTACCCTGCTCCTCCTACCACCATCACCAAGGAAACAGTCTTCCAACCCAATCCGGCTTACCTCACAGGGGTTCGCCAAGACAAACCCCTCTTTGATGCTCTCATTGGTACCTTGGAACCTACTCTTGTTCCGCTCATCTCTCGATCTTGCACCACCAAAGAAGTCTGGGATACCCTTGCTCACACCTTTGCTTGCCCCACTCGTGGTCATATCAAGCAGTTGAAAACCACCTTTAAGGCTCTCACAAAAGGTCCTCAATCCATTACCGAGTACATGCACTCAATTAAAGCATGTACTGACCAATTGGCCCTCCTTGGTAACCCCATAGACCCCGAAGACATCACTGACAAGGTTCTCGAATCTCTTGACTCCACATTCCAAGGAGTCATTGACGCTGTTCATGCTCACGATACGCCCATATCATTCGATGAGCTTCATGAGAAGCTACTCAACCATGAACTTACGACCAAGACACAACCCATTCTACCAACCTTACCTGTTTCTGCACACGCCACCACCACCCGCCCCAACTGCAACAACCAGCCCGCCCCTACCAACAACTTCCGCCCCAACTCAAATAAGACCAATCACTCCAACTCCAAACATCCCAACCAAACTCGATCTCGTGGCTACCAAGGCAAATGCCAATGGTGTCACACAACCGGGCATTCACTCCATTTATGCCCCATCTTCCAGGAGAAATACCCTGCCATTCGCCCACTGCCTCGCCCCACCTCCAACCAATCGCAGCCCCAAGCACATGTAGCCACTGTTTCTACCTTCTCCCATCCCTCTCCTTGGCTTTTGGATATCGGCGCATCCCATCATGTTACTCATGACTTAGAAAACCTATCCCTCCATCACCCCTACGATGGCACTGAAGAGATTGTCATTGGAAACGGCACAAGTGTTCCTATCACTCATACTAGTTCACTTTTCTTTCCTACTTCCTCTTCCAAATCTTTGTTCTTGTATAATATTTTATGTGCACCCACTATGACACGTAATATTATTTCCATTTCACAACTTTGTTCAGACAATAATCTCATCATTGAGATCACTTCTAATTCTTTTGTTCTGAAGGATCGTCTCACGGGGGCACAACTCATTCATGGTCCAACTAGGCACGACATTTATGAGTGCACCTCCTACACATATTCTAGCTCTTTCTAGTGTCAAAGCGTCAGCTATAGAATGGCATCATCGTTTTGGCCATTCCTCTTTATCCATCTTCAAAAGTATGGTTTCACATTTTAGGCTTGATGTTTCTAGTGATTTCTCCTTTAATTGCAATTCATGTCAATGTAATAAGAGTCATAAGCTTCCATTCAATCAATCAACCTTGATATCAAATGCTCCCCTTGATCATATTTACACTAATTTATGAACTTTTCCATTATACTCTATTGATGGTTACAAATATTATGTTATTTTTGTCGATCACTTCACAAAGTACATTTGGCTCTATCCTCTAAAAAAAATCTGATACAAAAGCAGTGTTTATTAGATTCAAAACTTTAGTGGAAAAATATTTTGAGAAAAATATCACAGTTCTATATTCTGACAATGGGGGGGAATATTAAGCCTTAGCAACCTTTCTAACAATTGATGGTGTTTTCCTTCTCACTTCTCCACCTCATACTTTTGAACATAATGGATATGCCGAAAGAAGGCATCGCCACATCGTTGAAATGGGCTTATCTCTTCTTGCCCACGCTCAACTTCCTTTCGAGTTTTGGTCTCATGCCTTTGCCACAACCACCTATCTTATCAATAGGCTTCTCACGCCCACTCTCTCAAACTCATCTCCCTATCATCGTATCTTTGGTAATCCTCCTAACTATTTTAAGTTAAGAAGCTTCGGTTGTCTGTGTTACCCTTGATTATGACCTTATGCCACACAAAAATTATATCCCAAGTCCATTCCTTGTATTTTCATCGGGTATTCTAAGACTCAAAGTGCTTATCATTGTCTAGATCCCACCACCCACAAAGTCTACATGTCTAGGCACGCTTGGTTTATAGAAACCAAATTTTCTTATACTCGTCTTAGCACCTGCACTCATCCCACTCCCATACCTAATCCGGACCATTGGAGTCCTTTGTCGCTGCCCATAATTCAGCCAGTACCAGTTCAATATCCACTGGAGAATGACAATGGTCAAGCCACTGTCACAGTGCCAAACACCTCCTCGGTCCAGCTAACCCCAACCGATGTCCAACCCAACTCCCCACAGTCGTCCATTACACCCCAGCTAAGCAATCCATCTCTTCCAACTATTCTACCACCATCTCCACTTCCCGGCATTGTCACTCGCTCCAGAAATAACATTCAGAATCCCAACCCCAAGTACAACCACCATACCACTGTACAACCTAAACCAACCGAACCTACTACCGTAGCCTAAGCTCGTAAAGATCCTCTTTAGCGGCAAGCAATGGTTACTGAGATCACGACATTACATAAGCTTGGAACTTGGGACTTGGTGTCTCCCGAAATTGGTCGTAACCTTGTCAAATGCAAATGGGTATTTCGTATCAAATACAAACCTGATGGGAGTGTAGAATGTTATCGTGCTCGTCTTGTTGCAAAAGGATTCCAACAACGTCTCGGTATTTATTATACGGAAACCTTCAGTTCGGTTATAAAATTGGCCACCATCCGTACTCTTCTTAGCCTTGCAGTTACAAACAAATGGCATCTTCGGCAACTTGATATTAATAATGCATTTCTTTATGGCACATTTCATGAGGAGGTATATATGTCAAACCCCCTGGTTTTGTGGATTCTGCCTTTCCTAATCATGTTTGCAAATTGCGCAAGGCAATTTACGGGATTAAGCAGGCATCTCGAGCATGGTACACAGAGCTAGCCAACTTTCTTCTTAGTTCGGGTTTCAAGCGATCAGTTGCTGATGCTTCATTATTTATCATGCATCATTCCACTTCACCCATTTATCTTATTGTGTATGTGGATGATATTATAGTAACTGGTTCTAATGCTACTAACCTAAATGTTTTAATTAAAAGATTGGCTAGCAGGTTCTCCTTGAAAGACCTTGGTACACTCTCTTATTTCTTGGGAGTAGAAGTCATGGCTATTTCTCATGGTCTCTTCCTCAGTCAAAAGAAGTATATTGTTGATCTTCTTGAGCGCATGCATATGCTCCATGCAAAGACGGTTTTGACTCCCATGGTGGTCAACAATGCTTTAACTCTCACTTCTGGAGAATTACTTGACATTCCTATAGATTATAGAGCAGTAGTTGGGGGACTCCAATACCTAATGCTCACCCATACCAATGTTGCATTTGTGGTAAATAAGTTATCTCAGTTCATGCACAAGCCAAGAAGTGCTCATTGGGATGCTCTCAAATGACTCCTTCGATACTTGTGTGACACTCTCAACAAAGGCTTCACAATTTTTAGTCACTCGCCACTTAATCTTCATGCTTTCTCAGATGTCGATTGGGCTGGAAACAAGGATGACTACACTTATGCAATGGGTCACATAGTCTTTCTTGGTCGCACCCTGATTACTTGGAGCTCCAAGAAACAAAAGTCCTTAGCACAGTCATCTACAGAAGTGAGTAAAAGGCTGTTGCCTCTACCACTGCCGAACTCATGTGGGTTCAAAATATCCTTGGCAAACTTGGTATTCAGCTCACTCGTACTTCGTACATTTATTATGACAACTTAGGTGCTACATCCTAGTGCTAATCCGGTTTTCCATTCCCGCATGAAGCATCTCGCACTTGCCTATTACTTCATTCGTGAACAAGTTTAAAATGGTACTCTTCGTGTCACTCATGTCCCAACGGGCAACCAACTAGCAGATTTACTTACAAAGCCGTTGGCTCAATCTCGGTTTGAAATGCTGATATCCAAGATTGGCCTATCTGATAGGACGTCCATCTTGTAGGGGCATGTTGAAGATAAAACCAAGACTTAGTCTTGCCATTATCTCATAGGTTGTTGTAACAATATTCTAGCTGTTAATATCTTTAGTTAGGATATTTATTTCTTTGTTATTCTACCTTATCTCATGTAGACTAAGTTTATTAAGCTGAAACTATGTTCCAGCTTTCCTTGTATTATATATACTTGTACTACTCATTAGTGAAAATATAACTTTCCCAAAACCTTTCACATAGATCACACTTCTTCTAACATTATTAATTTCTTTATATATATATATATATATATATATATATTCTACATTTGTAAATTTTTGATAGAACAACATAATTGTTTGACAACTTTAAATATATAGATTATCAATGCAAAATGATATCTATTATTTGTGTTTTTTTTGCCGACAGAACAATTTATGAATTTGTTGTCAGCTACGCCCCTTTGCTAAAAGTTTCTGGCTTCGTCGCTGCCCATTTGCAACTGAATATTGCTATATATATAGAGCAATGCTCCATTGCAAACCACTGAAGTCGTTGTTGGGAACAACGACTTCAGACTTAATATAACCTAAGCCGTTGTTCCCAACAACGGCCTAGGTTATAATCTAAGCCGTTGTTGGACTCCAATAGCGGCTTAGATTTATAACGTAAGTCGTTGTTGGGAACAACGACTTAAATAGTTTGCATACCAATTTGCATGAGACCCGTTTGCAATGGAGCATTGCTCATATTATATCTATATATTATGCTAATAGGAAAGAGTGTGTACCTCATCTCTCATTTCTTTATTTTGAAATAGAGAAAGGAGAACAAAATGAGAGATTTAAGTGCACATCGCACAAAAATCAACAAAACCTCATCACTGCACCCACACGCCGCTTCATCTTCATCCCCACTCACTCAAAAAAAAAAAAAAACAAACAAAAACAAAAACAAAAACAAAAACAAAAACAAAAACAAAAACAAAACAAAACAAAAAGCAGATCCTCGCATCCCTCCCGCCCCCTCCTCCTCACCCCGCACGTCGCTCACCACACTCACGCAGCCCCTTCCTCCTCACGCCGCATACCGCTCGCCGCACTCACGCAACTCCCCCCACCTCATGACACACGTAGCGCCCTTGCACACCTCTCACCACGCCGCACGCCGCTCTCCACGTAATGAAGGCTCTCCACGCATATTTTAATTTCATAATTAAATGATGAAATTAAAAGATGAGCAGATCTCTCAACCATCTTCTCTCATCATCTTCAACCCCTTTCCTCCATTTCGATGCTTGATCCTTCGTCTCCCTCATCAATTGCCCTCCTTCTCAGACCGGAGCACCCCCTCTCAAACTGCTCCACTACCCATTTTCCAGTTCTCGAATTAGTGCATGTTTGAGAGCTTCGCGTATGAGCTCAACTGGGCCTGAATCGAGCTCAGTCCCTTCTGCCGTGGTGAGTGTTTTTTAATTTTAATGAGTAATCTAAGGAGTTTTTGGGTTGTTAGAGGTGTAGAGTTTGTGGTTTTGGTGTTGGAAATTTGGAGGGGGGGAATTTTTGTGTTGTGATGCTATATAGTTTAGGTGTTTGATATAATGCGTTAAGTGTAATTTTGGGGTGGATGGAAATGAGAATGGTGATTGGGAAATTGATTTGATCATCATAAGATTAGTTATTCATGCCTTCGTTGGGTTTAGAAATCATGTTTTGATTGAGAGTTCTTTGATGACAGTTGTCACGCCCCGCTTCTCAAAAAGGAGATACGGAATACGGATATGTGACTAAGTCCAGCGAATGGCTTTCACCATTCATAAGCTGTCAGGATCTTTACAACGAGTACAAGTATAAACAAGAGATGTACACGAGAAATAGTCAATCATGCATGCATAACTGAATTAATATAGTCAATAAGATTACTTAAAATAAGAAGCAAGAATACTGAATTTCAAATAATCATGTCTGAAACAAAACACAAGTCTGGAATAAAAAGCTCAATACAAATAATCCATGTAACAAATTACAATTATTCAAGATAAGCAACAAGAATAGATAAAAGTAGCAAGAACTCCAGTCGACTAGAATCTTTGATCACCTACTCCATCGGGCAGCTGATCACCATAATCTGCAATTTAACAAATTGCAGGGAAAAGGAAAGAGAAACAAAATGTCTGTCAATGCAAGTTATGGGCCGCTTGTAGTGTAGGCGATAAGTACAGGAAAAATGAACAAGAATAGAATACAACGGAAGCAAGTATAGCATGGAAAGGATGTAACAGCAAAATAGAGCAACTAATTCTAAGTCAAGAACAGAAACAACTAGCATGGCAAGATGAATAGATGCAAGTGGCATGTAACAAGTGTCAAGTAAATAAGTATCATGCAACGAGTCACGAGTACCAAGTGTCAAGTATCATGTACAAGTAACAAGTAGCAAGTGTCAAGTGATAATGTTGTTTTCAAGTCTTATATCTAGTCCTATCTAGGTAGCACTTCATGCATCCCAAATTTTTACCACATGGTTGCTACATTCAAACAAATTACGTTTTAGATTTCATAGTGGATCAACTCAGGGACAAACTCCAAGTATCAAGTATCAAGCTCCAAGTAACAAGTATCAAGCTCCAAGTAACCAAGTATTATGTGTCAAGTGTGCAAGTGTCAAGTAATCACGTGTCAAGCTCCAAATAACCATGTATCAAGCTTCAAATAACCAAGAAGGATCTATGAATCCTCGTCCGAGTACACGTTTCTGTATTTTTCACTATTAGATCTTTCCCTTTAAACCCCGGCTTAGTTTCTTGTTATTAATATTCAAGCAAGCATGGACGTGCACAAACAAGTCGAGAAACATGGCAAGACAATAAGGGACAAGTACAAGTTGAATGAAGGACATGAACGTATGACGAATGACTCAAAATGGACTAAGACAACAAAAATTCTAGTTCTGGACAGCAAGACAGTACTGCACCAAATCTGAGATTCCCGTTGCCAAAAATATGCAAACCTGGATCCATCAGAAAACCTGGAAAATAGACTCCTGGCCGAATCCAGCAAATATATATAAGTCATATGGTATTTCACAAAAACAGGGCTCAAAACAGAATTGTATCCAGAAAACATGTTCAGCCAGAAATCACAAGGTTGTGTTCATAACCAGGAAAACGGCATAAAAACTCACTGATTAAATCCAAAAAAAAATCTGGGGTATTCCCTAGTATGTTTAGTATCAGTAGACATAATTTCATAATTTTCCAATATAGATAGTATAGTCAAATAAAATCAGAAAACAACAAGATATAACAATTTTGTAAATCTAAAATCATAAACACAGCAGTACTAAAACAGCAATAGATTACAAAATATAAATCAAAATTAGGATCAGTCAAAAGGTTGATAAAATAGATACAGCAGGCTACAATTCATATTCACAAAGTTTTTATCAAAAGCAAGTAGAATCAGGATGAAATTAAGGTTCTTTACTGAACAGCATGAAAAATCTGCAAGTATAGTAGTTGTTTGCAAGTATAGAATAGTTTATAAAAGTTATTAATTAAATCCATAAATATGGGGGGTTAATCCCAGTCAAATCTAGTTGTACTCAACAAAATATTGGATCAAAATATTATCTTTAACATCAGTATAAAAATAAATAGTCATACAGAATCCACATAAAACCAAATTTGGAATTTTCTACACCTCTGTAGTAAAACAATAATAACTTACAACTCACAAATCGAAACTGAGATCTGTCAAAAATTCTAGAAAGTAGACAAAATTCTCTATGATTAATATTCACAAATAGTTTTCATTTACTGACCTTAATAGGGTCTAAAATACTGAAAAAAACGAGGTAATAGAAAAAACAGAAATATTCTTCATGCATAAAATCAACTAGTTCATATGAGACACATCCAAATCATAACAAAGTGCAAAATATAGTATACTAGGTGTCCAAGCAACATGGTATAGGGTATTTAACAAGTCTACAATAAGTTATACTACTAGTAACACATCAAGCATACAAGATCATACGACACTTCATAAATCACGAATACATGCATGTATACATCAAGAATTTATTAGATCTAAGTTATTTCATGTCATGTGTGTACGAGACAAATACAGATAGATCAACAAGTAGAGACAAGATCTAACAAGGGTTTTCACGAGAATTGACTCTAGAAACAAAACTACACTACATGTGGTATTTAGTACTTGTATTATACAACAAAAGGAATACATGTTATTTGCCTTAGATTTGATGATGAAAACGACGAAGAGAAAGAGAATAACAGGAACGGATTCCCGGGCACGAACACAAGCGAACGGAGGGAACACGAACAAGATGACCACAAACACAATCGAACGGCTAAATCCAAGAGTTGATGATGATCACAATCAAATCAGATCAGATGGCCCAGATCTCCCTGATGATGAAGATGATGATCAAAATGCATCGGATGGCTGAAGTCAAGAGATCAAGATGTGATGATCAAGATCATCAAGGCGATCGACGGCCAGGATTCACTTGATCAAAACAGAGCATCAACGTCAATGGTAATGGGGCTTTGGCTGCTTGCTGTCGACGAAATGGATGAGGATAGGATCACAGGTGCGCGGCTCAATGGCACTGTGGTTAACGGCAGAGAGCAGGGTCGACGAGCGGCAAGAGTGCTGCAGCAATGGAGGGTCGACGTCGACTTTGGAGTTCGAGGGCAAAGGTGAAGTCGATGCAGGGGGTGGAGGTGCTGGTTGATGGTGGACGGCAACTGGTAATTGCAGGGGAGTTGGTGGAGCGGGTGGTTGGAGTGGTCGAGCAAGAGCACAGTCGAGGGTGATGGCTGTGGAGGAGGCTGCGATGATGGTGAAGGGCTCAGGGCAACGAGGAGGCAATGGTGGCGGTTCGACTGGTGGTCAAGGACAGGATGAAGACGAGGACAGAGAGGGCGGAACCTCAAAGGCGATGAGAGGGAGAGCGGGAGGAGAAAGATGAAGGAACGGAGTAGGGTTTAACAGTGAAGGGGATGGGAAGGGTTGGTGGCTGTGTCACGCCCCGCTTCCCAAAAACACGGAATACGAGCGCGTGACGAAGCCCAACGAATGATTTTAATATCATCCATAAGCTGTAGGATCGACTCAGCATCACAACATGAATATAACAAGTATACACAACCACACATGGATGAATAATTTATTAAGCAACAGAAAATGATTGAAACAAATAATAATATCCAAATAGTTTTCAAGACTGGATCAAAAGATAAAACTTGGGAACATAAGCTCGTTACAAATTTTAAGTAGCAAGAAATAAATAACTCAAAGAAAATAAATAATTTAAGCATGTCCTTTCTCCATTTGAAGCCTAGAATCTCTGTTCACCAATTCCAGCAGGCAGTTCATCTCCAAAGTCTGTTTTTAAATATAAAAGGAGAAAATAGAGAAAACAAGAGGAATGCCTTTAGTGCAAGTTAGAGCAACAAATAGTAAAACAAGTACAAGCAACATGGAACAAGATTTGGAATCAAGAGTGTAATAGGGATACAATAAGTAGTGGGGATTCAAGAGATTGACTAGTAAAAAGACAACTCGAGTGACAAGTTTGGGTAACAAATACTAGTAGCAGAATAAGTGGCTAGTGAACATGTAAAGGTATCCAATATCAAGTAACAAGTATCAAGTACAAGTGTCAAGTAACAAGTCTCAAGTCTAGTGTCAAGTTGTCAAGTACAAGTATCAAGTCTCATGTATCATGTAATCAAGTATGAATTAAGCATGTATCATGTATCAAGTATCAAGTAAGCATGTATCATGTTCAAGTATTACGTGTCAAGTCTTGTAGTTATTACTATTTAGGTAGCACTTCATGTATCCATACTTTTACTACATGGTTGCTACAGTCAATGCAATTTCGTTTAGACCTAGTGGTGGATTTTATAGGGCGGTGTACTCAGGTCATGTAGGAAATGCGAGCATGTGATCAAACCATGGGCTCTAGAGGTGGTCCATGTAGGCTCTAGAGGTGGCCTCCGTCAACCCTTGACGTGACACTTAGTTCTACGTGGCACTTAGTTCTATGTGATCGCAAATACATATTATGTAGTCATATAATGGGTTCTAGAGGTGGCCCCCGTTAATCCTTGACGTGACACTTAGTTCTAAGTGACACTTAGTTCCATTTAACATAAAATCATGGAAAACACGGGCCCCCATCTAAATACACTTACCTATATTGTCCACTACTATGGTCTTTCTCTTAAACCCCGGATTGTTATTTATTATTATCATCAAGCAAACATGAAAGTGTGCGAAACAAGTCAAGTAAACATAATCAAGTACATGGAACAAGTCTAAGCTAGGTAGGATACAAGTTCGAGGGTCAAAACAAATCAAGATATCAAGAACAACGAAAATCTCAAATCTGGACATCATGACGTTGCTGCACCATGACTGCAATTCCCGTTGCTACAAGATAGCAAATATGGATCCGTCAGAAGATCTAGAAACTAGACTCCTGCCCGGTTCCAATGCATATAATTAAGGTACATAAAAGTTGTGGTAACATGTGTAAAAACAGCAAACTATACAGCTTTTGTGTTCAGCCAAAATTTGTGAATCTGAGTTTATACATATGAAACGGGGTTGAAACATTTTTAATTAATTCTGAGAAAATTAGGGAATGTTATCTAGGGTGTCCAGCAATAGCATACAAAATTTCAAGTTAATTACTTACTGGTAGCATAATTAAAATAATTTGTAAACTAAAAAGGTGCAGCAGTTTTTGTGAATTTGCGACCACCGACACAGCAGCAGTAAAACTACGGTATCTTCTAGACCGTAACTCGGAATTCGATAATTCTGGATGCTATCGAAAACTAGACATTTAGAGCTACATTTCATATTCAGGGATCAAGTTCATATTTTGAATTTTAAGGGGTCGAAACAGTAAGTAAATTCCAGAACAGCAGCAAGTGTGAATGTCTTTCTTATATAAGTTGCATGATAATTGGTTATTATGAGTCTAGATTAATGTGTGATACAAATACGGATGTAGTGGTTATCAAATCAGTAAGAAACATCTATTTCTCGACTCAAGGAATGAAAGATCATCACATACATGATACAACATACATCTACAAGTCTAGGGTTTCTTAGTTTCATGTGTTCAAGTGACAAAGAGATAAAATGAGTCCAAATAGTTTGTAAATATAACAACGAAAGGGTTGTGACTCTTAAGATTATGGAATCGAAGAGGAATAATATTAGATCAACAACAATGAGACAAAGAGAAGTCACAACTACTATCTATTTGCGGTATTTTTAATTAAATGCTTATACTAGGACAATAAATTGTACAAGGAGAATACTTGCCTTGGGGTGTAGCCGACAAGTCCGACGGAGGAATAACGGAGATGGATCCTGACACGGACACAACGAACAGATTGAACGAACACACGAACCAATCACGAACACAATCCAACGAACGGATCACGACGACGATCAAGATCAAGATCAAGATCAAGATGATCAAACAACGATCGGACGGATCGGCACGGATGAAATCAAGATCAAGATCAAGATCAACAAGATCGGACGGTCCAGATCAAGGTGATGATGAAGTTAATGATGATCGCGATCGAACGACCAAGATCACCCCGATGGTGACGATCAAGATGATGATCAAAGCAACGGCCAGAATACAGTAGATCACAACTCCATGATGATGATGATCAAGATCCTGATTGCGATGGGGATCGAACGGCCACCAATCAAGCCATGATAAAAAAAATCGTGATTAACAACACAAGCCAATGGGTGCATTGGCTTGGCTTGGCAACAATTGGCGGCGGCGCGGTGGGAGGCTGGTGGCAGCCAAGGGACACGACGGCAGCAGGACAGGGCTGCCGGCGCGGTGGCTTGCTGGTTGTTATTGTTGATGCCAACAGGAGGAGGGGAGCACCGGGGGGTTGAAGGTCGAGGGCGGCGCGGGCAGGCAGAGGCAGAGCGTGCACATGAAGAAGTCGATGCTTGGGTGTAGTTGTGGCGAGGGCTGTCATGGCTGCTGGTGGCTTCGGAAGAAGGTAGCACATGGACGCAGGGAGAGCTGCGTCTGGATGAGTGGCGCTGCTGGCTGACTGCGACGTAGGGGAGGCTAGTTTCTTCAGGAGTAGGGCACAAGCACACAGGGATCGGCTAAGAGGTAGGGGAGAGGACGCAGGGTAGAGGGAGAGAGATAAGGAGAAGGGGGAAAGAGGTGGCTACAGTGTGTATAGTTTAGGGTTTGGGATATATGGGTTATATATGAGATTAGGGTTAGGGGTTTCGGGTACGGGTTGGGTAATAGGTATGGGTAGTAAGGATAATGGGTTTGGGTTTAAATTAAATGGGTAAACAGGTAGTATAAGCTAATTAGAAAATATACAATTAGATTTAGAGCAAAAGCAAATAATTTATTCAATAGAAAACATACAATTAGTAATACCATAGTACAATAAATCAAATAGTATACACTGAGTTAACACTCAAATACTAGCAAATACAAATGATTTTTTAATAAACAATCAAGAATAATAATAATAATAATAATAATAATAATAATAATAATAATAATAATAATAATAATAATAATAATAACAACAACAATAATACCAATGATCATAATAATAATAATAATAAAATTAACAGTAATAATAATAATACTAATACAAAATAAGAATAACAACATTAATAGGGTTTGTATTGTAATATAAAAATCGTTTGAAATTAATAATAAATACAATTAATGAAAAGAGATGTACTTTAACAAGAGATACAAAATAAATTTGAAATATAATGAATTTAAGAAAACCAAAATTTTATAAAAACCCAAACTCAGATAATACACAGAAAATACGATTTTGGAAAAACAGGGGTTATAGGCTGAGTATAGGTTAGGATTAGGGGTGATTAGGGTTAATGATTAAGATTTGTAATGCCTCGAATTCCAAATAAGACCGAATTTGAGATTTCACAGGATCTTTACTTTAATTCATACAATTTTACAAGAAAATTAAAACTTTTCAATAACATCAGAGTTCATTACACGTTGTTACACAGCAGAAGAATAAAAGAAATACAACAATGAATAAAAGAAATACAACTTGTACAACTTTAACAATGTAAATCATCAACTGCATCATAACATCTTTGCTTCATAAAAGTCCGTTACCTGCATATTAAGCTGTGGGTACGTCAGTCACTTACAACTGACGAAAATATTATATTCGGCTATCCTCTCTATGCCGTACATATAACGATCTCATTACTTTAACAAATCACAAAAAATTGAATGAACAATAAAGTGTTAAATCGTGACTATGCTAAACATGTAAGTGTATGCCATGTCTTAATGCCTAATGCACACATTTATACTAGGATGACACTAATGCATACTTGTTCGAATTCTATGCATCCCATACTACATAGGTTTGAGGGCAAGCACCTACGTACTCCACATTTAGGGATTCGATCCCTCGCCATGAAACTAACCAGTAATAAAGCAAAGTTTAGATCATTCCACGAATATGGATCCCAGCCCCGGAGTCCACCGCCGACTGTTATAATAGATCCCTCATCGTGCGAATTATTCCGCAAGTGCCCCTCTAGCCCCGGTATACGTATATACATTGGAGTATGGCAAACTATCTGCCTGACTACGCAAAGTCCCGAATTTAAAAATAAAAATCTGTCTCCCACGGAGCAACCACAGTCACGGAGATCCACCGCCGACTGGGTCTATAGCCACGGAGATCCACCGCCGACTATTAGAAGCAACCTACTTATGTTTGCCCAAGTTCACTACATCTTCACTTATGTGCCTAATTATTTAGTTTAAGACATGAATAATTTCCAAACCTAGAATTAGTTTTATCTCCTACCGGACTTTATCAACAAATACGATATAGCTCCATGGCCATAAAAATATATCTCAACTCTTTTCAATTCAATAGTATCGGTACTCGAGATCTCACTAACTCTAAATCATACCTTTTTTATGTACAAGAAATCATGGGTACACATACCCTTCAATAAACATGTCTTAAACCTAGATATTTTCATCTTTCAACTTATTCACAAAATATCAATATCTCATCCACAAAGCAATCTTTTTCTTAGTCTTGTCACTATTCATGATCTTATTCATCCGTTCATAATCTTTATAAGCAAAAAAAATAAAAATAAAAATAAAAATCTTTAAAGAACACAATTTTATCCCATGAAATTTTATAACCAATCCAAGCTATCACAATGTCTCAATTCACTATAAAATATTTCTTAAACAAGATACAAGTGTAATCTCTTTAAAAGATCACTTCACAAAATACTACTTTTCTTTTCTTTCACTACAAAGTTCTATTCTCAAAATTCCATTTCTTTTCATACTTCAAAAATATACAAGAAAACTATCTCTTAATATTTTCCAATTCATTTTATACAAATAATAAAGTTCATATCTAAGTTTTCCATACTAAAATTTTTCTCATATGAAGCAAAAGAGATTAAAAAAACAACCATTTATTTTCATACTTCAAAAATATACAAGAAAACTATCTCTTAATATTTTCCAATTCATTTTATACAAATAATAAAGTTCATATCTAAGTTTTCCATACTAAAATTTTTCTCATATGCAGCAAAAGAGATTAAAAAAACAAAAAGGGTGCTCGAGTTTCGAACCCATGACCTCCTCTGGTCAACCACAGTCAACACCCAGACCCAGACCCAGACCCGCTAGCCAGTAAGTCCATTGGACTTTGGCGTCAATATCCTAAGCCGGAATGGTCATATATTGATGCTCGGTTTCGAAAATAATTTAAAGAAATTAAAAATAGATGTAACTATCAAGTTTCGAACCCAAGATCTCTCACAACAGTGCTCTGTATTGCACTGGCTAACCAGTAAGTCCAAGTGTATTTTCTGTTTAGAATTTGTACTAATATATTTTTGTTTAAATTATCAGAAATTGGTTCTTTTTCATGCAACTCGTTTATCCAAAGATCAAATCTTTCTAATAATTTAAAATAGAATTTTTCTTGACTGAGATTGAATTTAAAAACAGTATACGACAATTCTTAAGTTCATTAAGACTCTATTCCCACTTCTTTAAACAATTCTTTTTCTCATTTTTCACATAAACTTGTATAAGACTTGAGTAGTGATCATAAAACTAGTTTATGTTCCTACTTTTACAGATTTCAATTTTATGACAGTACTACCATCAGGGGCGGATCCAGGATTGAAAAGTGAGGGGGGCTGAAAAAAAAATTGTATAAGGTAACATGCAATATATATATAAAGTTGTTATAGATACTAGAGAAGTAAAGTTATTATAGATACTAGATAGAATATAGTTGAGCTTGGACCCAAAAAAATAAATAGAATGTTCAAATATATATGGGGTGGGCTTTAAAATATATTTGGGGGGGCTAAACCATATATTCCACACTAATATACACAAAAAAAAAAAAAATTATAAACAAATCTCAATTGTTGGGGGGGCTGTAGCATACCCCAGCCCCCCTAGATCCGCCCCTGACTACCATGTCACTTATTCATGAGAATTTCACAAAAGGACTCTTTCATGCAATAGTTTATACTTCAAATTATAACATTGCAAAATACACATATGTCAACACAACTCATGGTACTAACCAAATTCATTTTGTTTTCTTTCTTATTTCTTAGCTATCAAAGCATGATTTGAATATAACTTTCTTCAACAAATTTCATATACTCAACATGTACAAAATTTTGCAAACATGCTAACATGATTCATATTTTAAAAGAATTCTTCTTTTAATTAGCATGGTGGCAATTATTATGTGTAAAAACCGGCCACTCCCCATGTGTAAAAACCGGCCAACATATGTGTGCATATGCACACATGCACAACAAAATAAATACATCTTTCTATTTGCTCTGGCGGGAGCGGCGGATCAGTAAGAATAGATTTCGCTGTGTTTTTTGTTTGTTGGTTGGGGTGTATGAGTTTCAGAACCCAGCATGTTGGGATCTGAACTTTATAAGCTTTATTTTTTGCTGTATGTTTTGTTAAATTCATTTTAATGAACCGCAGAGGGTTTTAACCCACCGTTTAACGATAAAAAATATATATATATTGAGCAATGCACTTGCTTCATGAATATTCAAAAGGACAATGCAAGTTTTATGTGAAATAGATAATATACCCAAATAAAATGCAACCCCATCAAAACAATGTAAAATTACACAGAAAAATTGGCGGGTACCAACGAGATGGGTCCGGGTCGAAAAAATCCAAAAAAATCTGACCCGGCCCATTGAAAACACGGGTCAGGCGACCCGTAACTGTGGGTACCCGATCCACCCGTTTGCCAGGTCTAACGGTTCTTCACAAAACTTGGTCAACCTACGTAACAAACTCCTAACATACAGGTAGAAACAGTAAGCATTCGCCTAAAAGTTTCCAATTTTCTCTATTCCTTACATTTAGCGCCACCCCTCCCCCCTCTGTTGTCTATATATCTACTCTTCAAAGTCCTTTCTCTCAATTTATAATATATACATACATTTGTTAGAATTGCAGGCTTATTATGAACTGGGGACAAAATGTTGAAACATCGGCCAGGCTCTTCTATTGCCTGGTGATTCTCCTTGCAGTGATTGCATCTGCTTCAGCTGCCAAAGAAAGCAGAAAGGAGAAAAAAGGAGCAGAAAAGGCACCAGCAGTGCCAGCAACTGACTACGGTAATCCAGACGAGTTTGAATTCCCCAATGCAGTGGACTCTAACGATATCTCATTGGTAACTAGCAACGCAGTGTCCTTTGATGGGAGGTCACTGCTCTTCAATGGGACCAGAGAGATCATCTTTTGCGGCTCCATACACTACCCCCGTAGTCTCCCAGAGGTATGTTGGTTGCTTCGATCGAATTGTGTTCAGATTCTCAATATTCTGTAGATTTGTGCACCTGTATTCATGCATGCATGCATGATGCACATATATACCGCAATCTATCTGTTTTTGTGAAATAAAATGGTTTATTTATGCGACTTAAATTTATTTACTTTATTTTACTTGTATGTCTGGATGATCAGATGTGGCCTGACCTCATCAAGAAGGGCAAGGATGGTGGACTGAATTGTATCGAAAGCTACGTGTTTTGGAATGGTCATGAACCTGAACAGGGGAAGGTAATGATATTAATTGTTAATTAAAAATTTTCGCTCAATTTTATTTTAATTAATCAATAAATCAAGCAGTTAAATTCTAATTTATCACTTACCTGATGGTTTTTTGTTTTGATATATATAACCCTGAAAACAATATTGATATTTTGATATATAACTCTGGTATTTTTTGGTCACTACTTTTGTTCTGTATTTGATTTACATAATTATATTTTCACAGTTATCATATCACAATTTCAAGTTTTTCTACATGTTGTATTGAAATAAGAAACTTGCAAAGGGCCGTAAAAGATAGCTAACTAACACATTAAACTTGTCATGGTACATATATTATGCAGTACAATTTCGAGGGAAGGTTTGATATGATTAGATTCATCAAGGAGATCCAGAAGCAAGGAATGCGCTGCATACTGAGGCTTGGTCCATTCATCCAGTCAGAATGGAACTATGGGTATAAAAACAAGAATCTCTTCGAACTAGCTAGCCTATTATTACCTCAAGAAGTTTAATTTTTGTTGTGAAACTTTTTTTGTTGGACATAAAATTTTCATCTTTTTCGATTTTTGCAGAGGCTTCCCATACTGGCTGAGGGAAGTACCTGACATGACCTTCAGAACTGACAATATTCCCTTCAAGGTCACAAAACAACTACCAAATTAAGATGAATTCATGGAAACGAAACAAAAAAGATGACACAAGACACTAATTGTATTTTCTGCCGTATCAGATGTGATACGATACAAAACACTAATTCTATCAAAATTTATATATGAAAATTAATATATAATTACGTAAAATGAAGATTTCAGCTCAAAAATTGAGCACACTGCACGAATTTTTAAACTACTTTATTATTTAAGAAACGATACGAGTACATCAGAATAACCTAATACAATTTAATTTGTTAGACTCTTGATATTAATTAACTCTAAAAGTAGGTGTAAAGTGTTAACACTTATAAAATGTGCATGCAGTACCACATGAGGAGGTTTCTAACAAAGATAGTGGATATGTTGAAAGAGGAGAAGCTCTTCGCCCCTCAGGGTGGACCGATCATTCTTAGTCAGGTTAGATTTGTTTTTCCTTTTCTATATTTAAAAATTCATTCACTTAATTTCTAAATCAAACTATATGTTTCTAGACTAGCTAGATTTACAGGTTTTTGTTTCTTTTTTTCACCCCCTCTAATTTTTGTTTTTGGGGACTGTTTGAAAATCAGGTCGAGAATGAGTACAACATGGTTCAAGGGGCCTACAGAGCAGGAGGTGATAGATATGTTAGATGGGTAGCAAACCTGGCTCTTAACTTCAAGGCTGGAATCCCCTGGGTGATGTGCAAGCAAATGGATGCTCCAGGCCCGATGGTAAGACTAATGAAGTGTATTTGACACGATACGACGCTTTAGAATCACAAATATTTCTGAGTAATTTCTCTTCAAGTAATAAAGGGTTATTTTCATGCATTTATTTTCCAAATTTATGACTGCAGATTAATGCTTGTAATGGAAGGCACTGTGCTGATAATTTTGCTGGCCCCAACAGTCCAACTAAGCCTTTTGTCTGGACTGAGAACTGGACCGCACAGTGGGTGTTCTTCTTCTTATCCCGAAAAATTTTGAGTGTTTCCATTAATTTCTCTTAATGTGATTAATGTATCGATCATCTGAAATGTATATATTGATTGATGGGTTTTCCCCTTTGGAAATTGTTCAGGTACCGAACTTTTGGAGACCCTCCATCTCAAAGATCAGCTGAAGATATGGCCTATGGCGTTGCACGCTTCTTCACCAAGAACGGCTCGCTCGTAAACTACTATATGGTATTATAATCAACTTCTTTTCCTTGTTCCTGTTAGGAACTAATTCATGGAAGAAAAGAAGGAAAAAAAAAAAAAAAAAGTCACCTTAGTTCTGACATATGATGCGATTCCCTTCTCTGTACAGTATCATGGAGGAACCAATTGGGAGAGGTCTGCTGCCGCTTACGTCTCGACCAGATATTACGATGAAGCTCCTCTTGATGAATTCGGTTGTCAAAACTACATACATATATAATGTTTTTTTTTTTTTTGGAATAACCCAATATATTATCTATGAGAAATAATAAGTCACAGAATTTTCTCTTATAGAGTAGTATTACATCTTTGACAGACAGGTCATTAATGAACAATTTTGTGCAGCTTGTTCTAATCTAAATATGTTTCCAATTCCAGGCCTTCTGAAAGAACCTAAATATGGGCACATGAGGGAGTTGCACAACCTCATACAGATGTACTCAAAGACTATACTCCATGGCGACTACTCATTTTACATTGGAAAGAGTAACTGGACTGAGGTATGATGGGAAACTTTGTTTGTTTTTTTTCGTTTGGGGGTTAATTAATGAACTGGAAAAGAGAGGTTAACTAATCAGTTTGTAATTTATACAATTTCCCCGAACATGTTATAATATTAATTAACAATTTGGGTTTATCAAAATTTGTAGGCAACGACGTTTCAGACAAACGAGGAATGTATCGCTTTCTTGTGTAACCAAGACCTCAACGAGGACCACTCAATTGACTACAGAGGCAAACAGTATGAACTCCCAAAGAAATCCATTAGCATTCTCCCTGATTGCGAGAATGTAGCCTACATGACCGGATCGGTACTGCAAATCTACTATCTTAAGTTTAAGTTTTCGTATTATCATTATTTTCTGTTGTGTAATAACAACAACCGTGCTAGAGTACTGGCACCGCATTGGGTAAGGGTAGGTAGGCCGTAGGTTCTGGGCCGATGGGGTCTACTTTTACCCTTAACCTTGGGATCCACTATACCGATAAAAGAGTATTTCTGTACACTAAGATGTAAATCATTAGTTGACATCAATCCAACCACCAATAGACTATTTCAACAATTGAGCTCTGACCATTGTAAGTTGGAGCTGCAACTACAGCTGCAACCGAACAAACATCTCTCTCCATCTCCATGATTAGGCAGATTGTTAATTGGACTCATCTTATAATTACTATTTGTTTATTTACAGGTAACTGCTCAGCACAATTCTCGGACATTCATTTCAGTCATCGAAGGAAATGAGATCAAAGCCTGGGAGATGTACAATGAGAAAATCCCAACATTCTCTGATGCCGACGTGGTGCAATCCCAGCAGCCCCATGAACACTGGCACTTGGCCAAGGATAAAACTGACTATGTCTGGTTTTTCACCACGTACGTACTACACATATTCACTTAATTCATAGAGAAAGAAACAAATAACGAAAGCCAACCTAAATATGCTACGTAAAATAGTAAGTGGCAGAACAATATTGCTGCATTAGACCATTTACAAAAATAAGTAGAAAAAGAATTATAGTAGACCATTGACAATTTTACTTACAATTCTCCCAAGAGTTGCAACTATACCACTAGACCATTTGTGCAGGATTCAGGTGCAAGCTGAGCCAATTGCAGTTCAACCGAACACTATGATTTTGCTTGCCTATTATTGTTCACAATATCAAAATCAACCCTATACTGCTAGATGATTACCTGCAGGGTAAAATTGTGAGCACAAATTGCATGTGCTTTTCTTATTTTTGCCCACACGGGAATCAACAAAATTCCTAACAGTTGGCCCCCAAGTGAAATTTAGTTATCCGAATAGAACTAATAAGTCAGTTTTTAAAGCAAGTTAGGTATTAGAATCAAAACAGTACAAGAGAAAACATGTATATACAATATATGGGTGAGGAGACAGTGGTCTCTTATTTAATGTAATTGCTTGATTTTCAGTTTCCATTTGGACTCAAGTGACTTGCCCAGGAAGAAGGGCATTCGCCCATTCGTTCAAATCTCATGTTTTACCCATGTTCTTTTGGGCTTTTCCAATGATGAATGTATAGGTACACTTTTTACATGTCTCTTGAATTAATTTCTTCCTATGCTTTTAGCTCGATTCATATATATTTAACTTCAAATACAAAACAAAAACAACAACAGGAGATAATCATGGATATAAGAGGGAGATGAGCTTTATGTTCGTTAAGCCGCTTTCTCTGAAAGCGGGTCCTAACCAGCTTACCTTTTTGAGCATGACAGTGGGATTACCGGTAAATTAAAGTTGCAATGCAAATTAATCAATCAAGAGATGAGCTTCTAATCCTATTATCTTTCACTTAATTAATCACTCTTCTTTATTTCTTCATTCATATAATTATAACACAAAAGGATGGTGGAGCTTACTTGGAAAGAAGACATAGTGGACTTCACACCATAGAAGTTAAGGGCCTGAACACCGGTACAGTGGATCTCACCAGAAACAACTGGGGGCACAAGGTAAACTTTGATTAATTTATGAGTACATCCAATACATACATAATATAAAATGTATGAAAGAAATAGATTTCCAACTTACTAACATATTTACTTAATTTTATTTATTATTTGATGTTCAATCTTTTCTAATAAAAAAATTAACTTTGACAAAAGATTACGGTACACTAGTATTTCAGTCGCATATACAGCAAATTGAGTTTAAAAACAAATCAACTGTTTGTTAACAAACAGGCTGGGATGTATGGAGAGAAACAAGAAATCTTCACCGAAGATGGAGTTGGCAAAGTCAAATGGTTGCCTGCAGAAAAGAACAATCAAGTCACTTGGTATAAGGTGATAATTAATCCTTGCATATGTAATATACAAGTGTACCTGTTGTGTATATATATACTTGAATACTGCTTAATTTTAACTCTGCTTGATTGCAATTTGCAGAGGAGGTTCGATAATCCTCGTGGAGATGACCCAGTGGTTGTAGACATGAGCACCATGGCAAAGGGAACTATCTGGATTAACGGTAGAAACATTGGTCGCTATTGGGTTTCTCATCTCGGTGGCAGACCTTCTCAATGGATGTAAGTATAATAATTACATGTAAAAAAAACACACATCTTTTAACTAATATATATATAATCCAAGTAGATTGTATAAAACCAACTTATGCTGGAATTGTGAAGCCAATCTTTAACGAAAAATTAAAAAAAAAAAAAAAAAAATTGGATCAGGTATCACGTGCCACGATCGTACTTGAAGGAGAAAAATAATCTGATCGTGGTATTTGAGGAGATGGGAGGAGATCCGTCAGGCATCACCTTCTACTTGGTGAAGAGAGACAACATCTGCGGGGCTGTATCGGAATCACAACCAGGGGATATTAAGGAATGGAAGAAGGGCAGTAAGGTGGCGCCCAAGTTGAAGCTCGCTTGCCCACCGAAAAAGTTCATTAACAGCATTGCCTTTGCCGACTTTGGTAACCCGACCGGAATGTGCGGCGAGTTCCGTGTGGGCAACTGCTCCAACCCCTTGACCATGAAAGTAGCCGAGAAGGTAATTAAGTTTCATTGCCTTCGATTGATGATATATATATATCCTTCCTTCGTTCATTATTGCAAAGTGCACTAGCTACGTACATCCAGATCACCAATTAATTAACCTTGAGTTAATCTAAAATATTGATGTTGTTTTCTTTTCTCTTCTTCCTTGAATCAGGAATGTGTGGGGAAGAATTCATGCAAACTGGAGGTGGGGAATCATGAACTGTACGGTGCAGAAGCAAGTTGTCATGGTAATGAAAACATTCTTGCAGTACAGGCAAAATGCTCGAAAAATAAGAAGAAGGCAGGCAAGGAGAAGAAGGAGAAGAAGGGAGGCGAGGAAATGTAATTAGAGTACTGCAAGGAATAATTACTGAGATCGACCGAGACTAGATTATATATAGAGTTAAGGATATATATATATAATAGTTTCCTGGGAGGTTTCTTTCTTCCATTTTTCTTTGTCGCATGCATGGCCACGTTGGTGGGGGACGGTAGCCGAAAGCACGGGTTTATAGTTGAAGCTTCAGAATCATCAAGATTATATAACTTACATCATCGACAAAGAAATTATTGGAAAGACCATTTTACTACTTAATTAGGATTAATCTTTCATTTTGATTGTAATATTTAAGTGTGTGCTGTCGATCGATAGGATTGAACCTTGTTAATTTGTTCAAGCGGAGAAAGGTTTTGTGAATTTTGTTTGACCACAGAATATCCTTGAAATTGGAGGGAAATTTTCTTTAGACATCCAAGAACCAACAACCATACTTTAAACGCTGCTCTCAGTGTTGGAGGAAAAACATAACCCGAAAAAGGTGATGCTAAATGAGAAAGTTGAGTTGAATCAATGACAAAATACAGAAGAGACGGTATAGAAATAAGTGCTTCTGAAGAAAGTTGAAGGTACCCTAATTGCAAATAAAATGGTGAACTGATCAGGATGGTTTGGACAATTTAAACAAGTTAATAAGTTGCCCAGCAAAGATACTTAGGACATGTGTACTAGTTTGCTTTCGTTCTGTTTGAAGTATTTACTTTGGTTATATCTGATTAGTAATATAATAATCAAGTGATTCTGTCATCAATGTCTATTATGTAGATTATATATATGAGTAATGCTTCATCCACAACCAATTTTACTATATTTCTCTTCATTATCTTAGGTGACACATTTCTATTGGAGAGTTACCCTACATACTCTCTCTTTCCCCAACTATTGGAGTGTGCCACTTAAGGTAGTGAAGAAAGATGTAATGAAATAGGTAGTGGATGTAGCATTACTCTTATACTAGTAATTTACACGTGCAATGCATGTTTTAATTATTTTTAAAAAATAAAAATAAAAATTCTAATGTAGGGAGGATTCAAACCTGAAACTTCCTTTATAATAGTTATACACGTGTGTTGAACACGTTGGTAGATTTACAAATAACACTAAGGTCTTCTCCCATTATTATTACTAGTATTATACACGTGCGTTGCACGTGAAGAAAATGAGGAGGGGAATGAAAAGGACTCTAAAAAAAATCTAGTACTATACACGCGCGTTGCACTTGGGGAAAAATGGGGAGGGGGAGTAAAAAGGTCAGGAAAAAAAAAAAAAAAACCTACCAACACGTGCGCTGCACGTGTTGACAAAATGACAATGGTGACAAATGACACTAACCCCTTCTCCCATTATAATATAGAGAGATTATTATTATTATCATTATTATTATATGAGTGACCAACTGGTCACTACAAGCATCTCAAGTTCATCTCAAGTTTCATTCTAAACATACAAATATTAACTCTAAGAACACAATGCATAAAGCAATCATTCATACAACGAAGATATTAATCTCTTCCAAGGAGAGCCAAAAGAGAGCCATACAACGAAGATATGAATCTCTTCCAAGGAGAGCCAAAAGAGAGCCAAAATAAGTAGTAGAAGACTCTTGCCAAACCCGCCACCAGTCATACTCTAATGAAGATTGTATTTACATATTGGGGGTACTCGCTTTCTGATTTGACACTAGAAGTTATTACTTGTTAGCTAAAACTCTGAATTCCAGGTTTTCGTAACTGAAGAACAGAAGCTGCAACCAAGAATTCTGATAGCGAGAGTGAACAAAATTGTTGAAAAGGAGTAGAAGAATATAATAGAGGATTTATATACAAACAATAACAAAAGGAGGGCTTCTTGTAATTTTATAATATTATCAATATAAGAATAATGATAAATAGACTCACAAATGCACTATTTCTCTATTTTGGTGTTTCAACACCTATACTCTTTCTCACTATCACACTGTACTCTCTTTACTACTCACTTTATTTCTCTTCAAATGAGTTTGATCCAAATAGTCAACTTCTAAGGGGTGTTTATAGTTGGGTTAGGTTGGTGAAGTTCCATCTACAAATAGATAAGACTTTTGTCTTAATGTATTCTCTAGATAACTCACTAAATGGGAAACTTCTTGATGAAGCTATGGAAAAAAAACTAGATGTTGTCTTTCTAGAGTATAGTCTAGAAATTTGGTGATGATTTTCAACACTCCCCCTCATCACCAAATTTGATCATCCCGAGCTTGATCTTCAACTTCTCAAATACTTCGGTCTTTACTGGCTTAGTAAAGATGTCAGCAACTTGTTCTTCTGTCCTGCAGTATTCGAGCTTTATCCTCTTCAACTTAGATTGGTCGCGCAGAAAGTGGAACCTTGTCTCAATGTGCTTGCTCTTCCAATGTGCAACTGGATTTTTTGCCAGTTCGATAGCAGACCAATTATCCACGTACAATTTTGTAGGCTCCTGATGTTGATGATTTAACTAATGCATGAGATTTCTGAGCCATATAGTCTGACATGCACATGTTGTTGCTGCAATGTACTAGGCTTCATATGTTGACAGAGCAACTACTGATTGCTTGTTCGAAGTCCATGAAAATGCAACTGGTCCAATGTTAGATGCATACCCGGACGTGCTTTCCTTTCATCTGAGTCTCCTCCGTAGTCACTGTCACTGTTAGTGTAGCCAACCAACCTGGACTCTTTTGAGTGTGTGTACAATAATCCATCTCCAATAGTTCCTTTGACATACCTTAGTATTCTCTTTGTAACACCCCGAATTCTAAAATACAACTGAATTCGAAGTTCCACAGGATCTTTACACTTATTTCGTACAATTTTACAAGGAAATTAAAAACCATTTCTTACATCAGAATTACATTACACATTTACATTCATACAGCGGAAGCAATTTACAGTAATTACATGACAATATACACATTTAAATCAATCTTGGAGCAGCATGTATACTTCAATCTGTCAACCACTTTTTCCTGCATTTGAAACTATGGGCGCGTCAGTTCATTCACTGACAAAATATTATACACGGCAATTCTCTCTATGCCAGAAACAGTATAACGATTTTCCATACTTAAACAACCACAAACTTGATCACAAGTAAAACTATAAAGGACTATCCTATTGATGTTGTGTTGTGTTGTGCACTTAGTCCTTAATGTAGGTTGTTTACATTATATGACACTAATGCGTACTTGTTCATAGTCTATGCAGCTCATACTACATAGGTCCGAGGACAAGCCCTTAATCGTTCTTCATCTTGTAGGGTTCAATCCCTCACCATGATCTAATCTACTACTGTAACTACGATAAGTATCTTAGGCATTCTATGAATTACGAACTCACGTCTAGGCGTCCTGGAGAGAATCCCAACGCACTGACACATGACTCATCATGTAGTCATCCTGTGGTAATTCACCTCCTACCATAAACGTGACACCACCCGCATTCATTAGATCACCTCATAAGCGTCGCCACTGGGACGGTATTCTGGAGTAGTATCCACACCCTAATCATGACGCATCATGGGACATCCTATGGATACCCTCATGCCGCCAATCCAATGGCCCTCATACTCTTGTTCGTCTCTTACGTTCATCACATCTTCACTATGTATCTCATCCTTAGGTATAATTAGATGTCACTAATATAGAATCTATCATTACTCCTACATCGGTCTTCTCAATATCAACCTTTATCAACGACCCAAACTTGGTCAAAATATCATAAATTCTCTTTTCAATACTTTTCATTCTTACCGATGTAGAGTCTTAGCTAAGTTCTAGTATAAGTCCTCATTTTCACATTTATTGAAACATGTCCACAAAAATTTCACATTTCATCACATTCTCTTTCTAACTCATTTCCATGCACAATTTGCACATTCAAAAGAAGATTTTTATTCGATTCTAAAATCTCAATTCATTTCTTTGCAATCATTTCCATACACAAAAATTTTCATTTTCTTTCTTTATTTAGAACTCAAAAGATCAAAACTAAAGTGAACTCTTCACACACAAAAAAAAGATTGTATTTCACTTTTTGAAGGTCCATAATTCCAAAATAATTTTTTTTTTAAGTTTATAAACTCAAAGATTTCTAATATTTCCTCCCTATTCCTTTTACATATTTTTGTTTGGTAAAAATCACAATAGTCAAAGTAAAATATAACTAAATAAAAAAAATTTTAAAAAAGAAAACATTTTTTTCCAAAAAAATTTTGGACACAGCCAGATTCGAACCGCACACACCCACACACAGTGCACAGTCACCGAGACCCCAAAGGCCCACACGCTAGCCAAAAGGGACAAAGCACCTAACTGTCATAAAGGGGAAGTGAGTGGGTTTTGAGTCTAGTTCTCGGTATTTGAAAAAAAATCGAATTTTTGAAATAAAAGCCTCTTGCCGAGACTCGAACCCACACACACACAGTGCTACAGTAACACACTAAAGCCCCCTTATAACCAGTATGACCAAAGTGACCAACTGATATAGAATTGGTTTAAAATAGATTTATGTCGAGTCTCTGTTTATTAGAAATATTTCATTTTTCCAAAGATCATAACTTCGTTTCCTCTTCACAAAAAGGTCCTAAAAATTTTCAGAATACTGAATTTACATACATTTAGCAAATCAATGTTTTTAAAAAATAATTTTTGACATTAAAACGAGTATTTTCACTCTAATTTGTATTCTATATTCATAAATTGCAAAATTTCACTTTAACAAATCCCCTACTCAATTCTTTGCATTAAGACTTTATTAAAAGGTGTAAATTTCTATTTTTCCCTCTTTATTCATGATACTTATAATCAAAATTTGCATTCCTTGAGCAAGTATTATAATGGTTCAATAAACGCAAAAATTTAATAATTCATCTACTAACCATACATGAACATCTTTCTACAATCACATGGTTCTAATTTCACAATTTCATGGCAATAAGTTAATTTAACTACATCAAACATGAATTATAACCAATAGCAAGCAATTCATCAAGCATTTACTCATTCGTCTAGCAAGTCCTTTTTAGAGTCAATAAGTGATTATCTTATTAGTTCTTTTAGCATGCATATGTATCAACAATTTCCTAGCATGATATCTAATATTAGAAGTATAGAAAACCACCCACCTATTTGAAGAAAAATACTACAAAGGCTCCTAGAATCTCCTTGAACACACGAGCGGTCCTTTGCCTCCTAGAATGAGCCACCACAATCGCCTTCTCCTCCTTGCACTTAGTGAACCCGAGCCCTCTCTCCTTGCCGTGGGTGAAGTAGCCGAACTCAAAAGGGTAGGGAAACACACACAAAACACTAATGCACTCAATCTTTTACTCTCCTCTATAGTTTCTTTCTTTCAATTATTTGTCTCAGTGTTGTATACATGAAGGTAGGGAGATATTTATACTAGTTTTAGGATAGATTGGAGGGCTAGGATTATACTAGATGGTTGTAGATGAATGGCTAGGATAAGATGGAAAGTTGTAGCAACTACCCATGAGCAAATAACCACCCATGCACACAACCCCACTCTCCCACTCCTCTCCATGCATACCCGGCCACCCTTGGGTGTGCAATGCACACACACGTGCATGTACGTGTCCCAACTAGTGTCCCCTAATTAAAGTTGTACAATACAAAAATAATTAATTATCTAAAAAAAATGTGTTTACATGACAAGTTAATTAAAAAGTAATTAATTCATGGGTTTTTAAAAAACAATGGGCCTTTAGAAAAGAAATACTTGATTTATTAAGTTGGGCTTAGTTTTAAACAAAACAAATTTAGGCTCCTTAAAAGAAAATGAGCTTAAAGAATAAAAGAAAAAGAGAAAAATAATTGTTTATTCATGTTATAGAAAATTATTTCATAAGAGAATATTTATATAAAATTTTGCACGTGCACAACACGTAAAATCTACAATTTCGTATTTATTAAAATTCAGGGTATTACACTCTTGGGGCCTTGAAGTGCCCCAGCTTTGGCTTCTCCATGTATCTACTTACTAGCCCCACTGCATATATGATGTCTGACCTCGTAATAGTTAAATATCTTAGACTTCCAGTTAGGCTCTTGAATAGTGTAGGATCAACTGGTTTTCCTGGCAAGTCGCGCCTGAGCTTGATCCTGTTTCAGCTGGAGTACTGACTGATTTACAGTCTGCCATGTTAAAACCTTCCAAGTATCTGACTTGCATACTTCTTTTGAGAAATAAATATCCCATTCTCTGATCGAGTCACCTCTACACCGAGAAAGTAGGACATTTTTCTATGTCCGTCATGTCGAATTCCTTAAACATCACCTTTTTGAACTCCTCGAATATCTTTGGATTATTCCATGTGTAGATTATATCATTGACATATAGGCACATGATCATAATGTCATTGCCCTGTTTCTTGGTGTTAAAGGAATGCTCATAAGGACTTTTCTTGAAGCCATTCTTTTGCAAGTAGTTATCAATCCATGTGCCACACTATGGGTGCTTGATTCAATCTATATAGTGCCTTCTTCAACTTGTAGACTTTGTCTTCTTGGCCTTGTTGAATTCTAACTGCGGAATAACTTAACAACGATGACGAGATGCAAGAACAATAGAATCAAAACAAGAGAACAAAGAACAACCAAAAAGCAACACACAAGAACACATGAGATTTTTTTCGAGGTTCACCCAAAACAATGGATGCTTCTCCGTGCAGAGGCACTCCTACGATTTCCACTAGAAATATGAAGATTATGTTTATAAATCTCTCAAGAACTCACCCCCAAGGTGAAGGGTTTCTCTCTATCTCCTTCTCACTCAATGATGGCTGGTAGATCTCTATTTTCTTTTTACTTAACCCTAAAATTGTACACAATACAATATATATAGGATTTCTCAACTTTCAATCCCAGCCGCTCACCAAACAGCGTTGGGACGGTCGACCGCAACACCATGTCGGTCGACCGGTTCTCTCCTTCGACTGTACAGGATCCAACAGAGGGTCGGTCGGTCGACTGCGCGGTCGACCGGTCGTCTCTTCAAGATACAGGGTTGAAACAGTGAGCGAGATGGTCGACTATGCAGTCGACCGTACACTTTCCTGAGATGCGGTCGGGTGGTGCGGTCGACCGTGCGATCGACCGCAATTCTGCCTGTAGCCTCAAACTACTCTTGACCTCTTGCTCCCACTTCGAATCTCCTTCTCGTCTATCTTCTTCAACCCATTATCGTGTATTGGACCCAAAAACCCCAATAATTTCCCATTTGGAGACATATACATGAAGTCTCTAACCTGTTCTTCATTCTTCCATTGGCATAGTCTAGGCCCGTGCCTCTGTGAGTCTCCTCAACAATTAACTTGGAGATAATCCGATAGTGGTATAGCAAAACTGATGTTTCCTGCTATCTACCACCTTAGTGAGCATGTCTGTCGGATTCTTAGTGCTAAGAATCTTAGTTAGCTTCAACGATTTCTTCTCAACCGCCATTCTAATAAAATGATACCTCATTTGAATGTGATGAATCCTAGAGTGATATGCCGAGTTTTTCGCCAAGAAAACAGCACTTTGACGTCACACCATAGTTTGCCTATGGGTTGCTTCCTACCCAACTGTTTCATAAACTTCGAATTCACAACATATCTTTTATCGCTTCTATAAGTGCCATATACTCTTACTCCGTGGTTGACTGTGCTACAACCTTTTATAACTGCGAAGCCCAACTGACAGCTGTTCCTCCAACTGTAAATACATATCCTGTAGTACTTTTGCAACCATCAGGATCGCCAAAAACATCCACATCCACATAACCATGTATATGCAAAGAATCTCCCCCAAAACAAAGAGAGTAATCTGAAGTACCTGCTAGATATCTAAGAATCCACCTTACTGCATCCCAATGCTGTTTACCTAGATTCTTCATGTAACACCTGACAACTCCCACTGCTTGTGCGATATCTGGTCTTGTAGACACCATCGCATACATCAAACTCCCAACGGCTGAGGCATAAGGAATAGCAGCCATTTCCTCCATCTCCGCCTCCGTTTTAGGATACAAGTCCATTAATAACTTGAAGTGAGCAACCAAGGGCCAAGTGATTGGCCTCGTGCCATCCATGTTGAATCTCTTCAACACCTTCTTCACATAGTCCACTTGAGATAACCAAAGCTTCTTGCTTCTCCTGTCTCTACTAATCTTCATGCCGAGAATTTTTTTTGCTTCACCCAAGTCCTTCATTGAAAACTCCGAAGCTAGCATCTTTTTCATTTCCTTGATCTGCTCCATATATGAACCTGCTAACAATATGTCGTCCACATATAACGCCAAGGTAACTATATCATTGTCCTCATATCTATGAACATACATACAATGATCCATTTCGCATCTATCGAAACCTTTTCCTCTCATGAAGCAATCAAACTTCAAGTACCATTCTCGCGGTACTTGTTTGAGCCCATAAAGACTCTTCTTCAATCAACACACCATGTCTTCTTTCCCTTTAGCTTCAAAACCTGTAAGTTATTTATGTATAGCTCTTCTTCAACATCACAATAGGAAAATGCTATCTTCACATCCAACTGCTCTAAGTGCAAGTCTTCAACTGCTACAATACTAAGCAGAACCCTAATTGAAGCTATCTTCACAACTGGTGCAAAGATCTCACTACAGTCAACACCATCTCTTTGAGAGAATCCTTTCACAACAAGCCTTGCCTTATTCCTCTTACTACCATCTATCTCATCTTGGACTCTAAAAACCCATTTGTTCATAAGAGCGTGCTTTCCTGAAGGTAACTTGGTCAGCTCCCAAGATTGGTTCTGTTCCAAGGAGTTCATCTCGTTCTTCATGGCTAACTCCCACTGAATTCGAGCCTCATCCCTCAAAACCTCCTCATGAGTCTTTGGCTCTCCTGAATCCGTGTACAGAACACGCTCGTGAACAACACTAGCTGATAGATCAAATATCTTGGTTTACCTCCTCTCTCGTGTCGATCTTCTCAATGTGGGTAGCAGTTCACCAACTGGTTTAGGTTCTCCGAACTGTTCTGGTTGTACCTGTTCATCTTGGATAACCTGCTCATTTCCAATAGGCTCACCATGAGCCTCCTGTGCTGCCTGTGGTACCTGTGCTTGCTGCTGCACTGTAGGGCCCCCACCACTAGGGCCGAACCCCAATCTGAGTCTGAGTCTGAATCCCAATCTGACTCTGAACTGGTTGTACTGTGATGAACACAATATTATTCACTTTTTAGAGCAATAATCTTAATATAATTAGACATTTAAAAGCTCTATATGTGGTATTTAACTCCTATTTTCTCTTTTCCATAGGAAACAGCTTATAACAGAAAAACGAAGCAGATTTAGGACTTCAAGGATAATGCACAGCAAACTGCAGAGGATCAGTCGACTGGTTCCCCAACACAGGCGACTGGACAAGAGAAGCTGATTTTCCACAACTCTCGACACAGTCGACTCACTCCCAAAAGACAGTCGACTGATTTGAACAAAGATGAAACCTTCAGGAGTCTCGACTCAGTCGACTGGTTTGAAGATAAGTCGACTGGTCTGCGGCGGAGTAAATAGATAAGATCTTCAAAGATACACCTGCATCTAATTTCAAATCTATTTGAATCAAGATTTTATGCAGCGAATCAAATCTAAAGACAGGGTATTTCCAAGAGGACGTGGTGAACAGATAAGGAAGGAAAGGAGAAAAGAGAAAGATATTAATCATCAAATCAAATAAAGAAGGATCTTCCTGAAAAAGTGGAAACCCTAATCCTCAGCCGCATTCTATAAATATCAGAATAGATTGACTTAGAGAAGGGATCCGGAATCATCAGATATATCTCTGGAAAGCGACTCAATCACCAAGTTCCTGAACAAACATCGAGAGCATCACTCCATCAACATCGAAGAAGGAGAGAGACGATCCAGCAACCAGAAGGCAGTCGACTGCGTGACAGCCAGTCGACCATATTGCCGGAATCCATTAGTTTATTTCTTCTTCTCTCTTTATTCTTTTATGATGATCATGTATTCAAACTTGTTAAGCAATAAAGTTATTATTATGTGGAACTAATTTCATAGTTGGGTAGATCGAAACCGTAGTTATGTAATGCTATTTTCTTCTGAACTCTTCTATGTTACTTATTGATTGAATCTAATTGAATTGGTATAGGTTTATGATAGTCAAACTAGTTCTCAAGACTGAGAGCAGTCGACTGAGGTGAGAGCCAGTCGACTGACGTACCGAACTTGGGAAGCTCAAGTTTGGATATCATTTATCTGAATCTGTTATATGAGCATATTGAGACGACCGAATCTCGTGCTCATAATTTGTAACAAAGGAATCTTTAGAGGTTCTTGGTTCAATCAACTTAGAGGATCTAGATCTGATACCAATTTCTAGAACTTTAAGTGTTTGTTCGTTTCCACTGTTCTTATGTTTTCTCTAAGTATAATTTAGTAGATACCATGCTAGATACTTATGGAAAGAAACGAATTAGAGTAGATACCATGCCTAATTCTTGGCTTAGGGAAACATTACTTTAAGGAGTAGATACCATGCCCTTGAAGTGAACAAACATGAGTAATTAGAAGTAAGTTCAGAAGGGAGCTTAGCATTATTAACTATTGGTGGAGATCAACAACCCAACTATTCAAGAGATATTTGTGATTCAACACCTCTCATCTTAGTTTTAATCTTTTAGTTTCTTTTAGAATATTATGACAACTCTTATTCATTTTTATTGTTAGTTTTATTGATTAGTAAGTTGAGGTCTACAATCTCTGTGGGATCGACCCTTGCTATTACTACGATTCTATAAACGATTCGTGCACTTGCGAGGTTTTATAATTTGTGTCTAGTTAGTCTAGTTATTTAGATAGTCTAGATTTACCAACAACAAGTTTTTGGCGCCGCTGCCGGGAATTGTTTAGTATTTTAACTTACGAGTCAGTAGAATTTTTTGTTAGTTTTTCTTTTCTTTTATTAATAATCTTTCTTTTAGGTTACAGGACTTCGGTGAATGCACGGTAGACGATCACTTCGACCAGAGCTACTACCTATTGACGCAGAAACAGAACGAACTTTGCACAGACTAGGTAAGCTAGTTGCAGCCAACCAGTCGACTGCTGTACGGACCCAGTCGACTGCACAGAGACAGATTTCACAGGGAAGAATGGCTGAAGAAATACAAAATCGAGTACCAATGCAGGACAAATTCACTCCTAAGAATATTGAGCAACCTTCCTGCATTGCTTTTCAACCTAATGCCACAGGGAACATGCACCTATCTCCTCATTTACTTAGTATGGTTCCCCACTTTAGTGGCAAACCAGATGAAGAGCCTCATCTTCACTTGCAAGACTTTTTCGATCTTTGCAGGACACAAAGCGTCCAAGGGCTTACCGCTGAACAAATCAGGTTAATCTTGTTTCCTTTTTCTTTAAAACTTAATGCTAAGTTGTGGTATAATTCTTTGGAACCAGGATCAATTAATTCATGGGAGCAATTGGCAACGAAATTTTTGAAAGAGTTCTTTCCAGCCCAGAAAACCAAACAGCTAAAAAGGGAGATTCAACTCTTCCAGCAAAAAGATGGAGATTTATTCTTCGAGGCATGGAAGGATTTCAAGAGCAAGCTTCTCAAGTGTCCTACTCACAATCTGCCTAAGGATGATCAGGTACAAGCTTTTTATGAAGGTTTAAATGACACTAACAAGGCAATTGTTGATGCAGCTTGCAATGGAATTTTGATGAGGAAAAGTGGAGAAGAAGCCATTGAACTTTTTGAAGAACTTAGCGAGAACTCCCAACAATTCTCAACAAGAAGGGGACCTACGAAAAAACAGGGAGTTTACGAGATCTCTAATAATAATAACATTCAATTAGAAATGGCAAACATGAATAAGAAAATTGATATGCTTGTTAATGCAATGTCGACAATGGGTGGAGTTAAAAATCAAACAAATGAAATGTGTGCAATTTGCTCGCATTTAGATCATACAACTGATACATGTCCCATGTCTACTTTCACAGATCAGGAGCATGCGAATTATGTGGGTCGAGGAGTATTTCCACCAAAGAACAATCCATACTCGAACACATATAACCCAGGATGGAGGAATCATCCAAACTTCTCATGGAGCAATAATCAAAATAATCAAGGGAATCAATTCACACAAGGACATACAAGAAACCCTCAGATGGGAAGTGGGTTTGATCGACCAGCCCCAGAACAGAAGAAGTTGGATTTTGAATCCACTGTTCTTCAACTGCTCCAACAACAACATCAAACAAGCAACCAACAAGGGCAAGCTATTCAGAAGTTGGAAACCCAAATTGGTCAGATTGCAAAAGAGCTAAGCGAAAGAAAAGCAGGTGAACTCCCGTCACAAACCATACCAAACCCAGGAGGTCAAGAACAACTCCAAGCAGTGACTACTTTAAGAAATGGTAAGGTAATTGATAACAAGGTTGGAACACACACAGACAAGCCAGTTGACTGTTTTTACAAGCCAGTCGACTGCACAGACAAATCAGAAAAACAACTACCAAAAGCTCGGGGTTCGAGTAAGGTAAGTGAAAAAGTAGGGACAGTTCCACCACCATTCCCTCAAAGGTTAGTCAATAAAAAGAAAGAACAACATTTATTTGATGTCTTTGAAACTCTCAAAAAGGTAGAAATTAATATTCCCCTACTTGATGCTATTAAACAAATTCCTTCTTATGCCAAATTTTTGAAAGATTGTTGTACTCACAAAAGAACATTTCAGGTTAAGGAGGATGTGGCCTTGACAGAAGAAGTGAGCGCCGTATTATTAAGAAAACTACCACCTAAACTGAAAGATCCAGGTAGTTTCACCATTCCTTGCAAAGTTGGTGAGCACTTCTTTGAAAAAGCACTGCTAGACTTGGGGGCAAGCATCAACCTTCTTCCTTATTCTGTTTACGAAAAGCTTGGATTGGGGAAACTCAAGCCAACATCCATCACTTTGCAATTGGCTGATCGCAGTATAAAAAGACCTAGAGGTATTTTAGAAGATGTCCTAGTTCAGGTAAATGATTTTATTTTGCCTGCTGATTTTGTTGTGTTAGATATGGAGGAATCTTCTATGTCATCATCTCTACCGATCATATTAGGTAGGCCCTTTATGAGTACAGCTGATATAAAAATTTGTGTTAAAAAGGGCATTATAAGTATGAAAATAAACGGAGAAAAAGTGGAATTTAAAATGATTGATACACTGAAATTACCACAAGATGATCATGAATGCTATAATATTGATGTGGTGCAGGAGATGGTTGATCAAACATTTCAGGTACATAGCGTTGAACCACTACAAGCCACAATCACTCAATCTCTAACTTTATCTCATGTTGAACAGGAATACGATGACTGGGAGATTGCAGAGACAGTACATCACCTTGAAACTCCACAGTCATATTCAGGTAAGCCTGCACCTTTATTTGAAAAATTGGTGTCTGATAAAAATTGTTCTTCTACAGATCAGGCGACTGATGAACAGAGTAAGTCGACTGGTGTTCTAACCAGTCGACCAAACCCAGACACCCAGAACAAGTCGACTGCTGACATGGACCAGTCGACTGTACAGAAGCTTCCAGACATAGAACTCAAGCAGTTGCCCGATCATTTGAAACATGCATTTTTGGACGAGAACCAGACATTGCCGGTGATAATTGCTGCAAACTTAAATGCACAGGAAGAAGAAAAGCTGCTGAAGGTATTGCGAGAACACAAAAATGCAATAGGATGGACCATTGCAGACATCAAGGGAATAAGTCCATCCAAATGCATGCATAGAATACTCCTTGAGAACGATGCAAAACCTAGCAGAGAGGCACAACGAAGGCTCAACCCCAACATGAAGGAAGTGGTAAGAGCAGAAATTTTGAAGCTACTAGATGTTGGCATCATCTATCCTATCTCAGACAGCAAATGGGTGAGTCCTATACATGTAGTACCTAAGAAAAGTGGAGTTACAGTGATAACAAATGAAGAGAATGAACTTATCCCAACAAGAGTAACCACAGGATGGAGGGTATGCATTGACTATAGGAAGTTGAATAATGAAACCAGGAAAGATCACTTCCCTCTCCCTTTTATTGATCAAATGTTAGAAAGATTAGCAGGATATAGTCATTATTGTTTTTTAGATGGTTATAGTGGCTATAATCAAATTGCTATTGCTCCAGAAGATCAAGAAAAGACCACTTTTACATGCCCTTTTGGTACTTTTGCTTACAGGAGGATGCCTTTTGGATTGTGCAACGCACCAGCAACATTTCAAAGATGCATGATGAGCATATTTTCAGATATGGTGGAAAGGTTTATTGAGGTATTTATGGATGACTTTAGTATTTTTGGATCTTGTTTTGATGAATGCCTTAACCATTTGCAGCTTGTTCTTAAAAGATGTGAAGAATGCAATTTAGTGCTGAATTGGGAAAAGTGCCATTTTATGGTACAACAAGGTATTGTTTTGGGGCATGTTGTGTCAAAAAGAGGCATAGAGGTAGACAAAGCCAAAATAGATATAATATCAAAACTACCCCCTCCCACTACAGTTAAGGGCACTAGGAGTTTTCTAGGACATGCAGGGTTCTATAGAAGATTCATAAAAGATTTCTCAAAAATCTCCAAACCCCTTTGTGACTTGTTGGCTAAGGATGCTGAGTTTGTATGGACAGAAGAATGTACAAATGCTTTTAACACATTAAAAACTCTTCTCATTTCTGCACCTATTGTCATGGCACCAGATTGGAGCCATCCTTTTGAGCTCATGTGTGATGCAAGTGATTATGCCTTAGGGGCTGTTTTAGGTCAAAGAATCAATAAGAAACCCCATGTTATTTACTATGCTTCTCGAACTCTAAACGATGCACAGCTAAATTATTCTACCACCGAAAAAGAAATGTTAGCTGTTATTTTTGCTGTAGAGAAGTTTAGATCATATTTAATTGGTTCTAAAGTTATTGTTTTCACTGACCATGCTGCTTTGAGATATTTGTTGGCTAAAAAGGAAGCTAAGCCTAGGTTGATCAGATGGGTGCTGATGCTTCAAGAATTTGATCTTGAGATTAGAGACAAGAAAGGATGCGACAATGTTGTGGCAGATCACATGTCCAGACTACTTGAGGAGAAAGAGAGAATTGTGCCCCCGCTGAATGAAAATTTCCCAGATGAACATCTATTTGAAATAAATGTTCAAACTCTCGGGGCAGTCGACTGGTCCTTCCACCAGTCGACTGGACTCTCTGAACAATTCCCCTGGTTTGCTGATATTGTAAATTTTCTAACTGCTCATGTTTTTCCTCCAGGTATGACATATCAGGAAAGGAAAAGATTGGTGGATCTGAGCAAACACTATTATTGGGATGATCCGTATTTATTCAAATTTTGCTCTGATCAAATTATAAGAAGATGTGTGGCAGAGGAGGAACAAAGGAGTATTCTACAACATTGCCACCAATATGCATGTGGAGGACATTTTGGGCCAAAGAGAACAGCACTTAAGGTATTGCAATCTGGTTTTTATTGGCCTAAAGTATTCAAAGATGCTTTTTCTTTTTGCAGGACTTGCGATAAATGCCAAAGGACAGGCAACATCTCTTCTAGAAATCAAATGCCATTACACAACATACAAGTAATCGAGCTTTTTGATGTTTGGGGAATCGACTTCATGGGTCCATTTCCTAACTCATTTGGTTATTTATATATTCTTGTTGGTGTAGATTATGTGTCTAAATGGGTCGAGGCCGTCCCCTCACGAACTAATGATCACAAAGTTGTTGTCAAGTTTTTGCAGGAGAACATTTTCACTAGGTTTGGTACACCACGAGCAATAATAAGTGATGGAGGGAGCCACTTCAATAACTACCCATTTGCTTCTTTGATGAAGAAATATGGGATTACACATAGAGTGGGAACTCCATATCATCCTCAAACCAGTGGGCAGGTGGAGATTAGCAACAGAGAGATCAAGAGCATCTTGGAAAAGACAGTCAATACAAGCAGAAGGGATTGGTCGTTGCGCTTAAACGATGCATTGTGGGCCTATAGAACCGCATACAAAACACCCATTGGCATGTCCCCATACCGTTTGGTGTTTGGAAAAGCCTGTCATTTGCCAGTAGAGTTGGAGCACAAAGCATATTGGGCCATCAAAAGGTTCAATTTTGACATGAAACAAGCAGGTGATAAAAGAAGACTACAACTAAATGAGCTTGAAGAGTTGAGGCACGACGCTTATGAAAATGCAAAATTGTACAAGGAAAGAACCAAGTTGTACCATGACAAACAGCTAGCAAGGAAAGAGTTTTATGAAGGACAAAAGGTGTTGATCTACAACTCAAGATTAAGACTCTTTCCAGGCAAGCTTAAGTCACGATGGTATGGACCATATATTGTCACAAAAGTCTTTCCACATGGAGCTTTGGAGGTTCACAGTGAAGAAAAAAATCAAACATTCAAGGTGAACGGGCATAGAGCGAAGCCATACATAGAGATGAGTCTAGAACCGCAAGAGGAAGATGTGAATCTTCAAATCATTCAATACATAGCATGACTCATCATGTCTAGCTGAAGACATGAAACACAGCGCTTATTGGGAGGCAACCCAACTTTTTAGGGGAGTATTTACACTTTCCTTTACTTTCTTTAGTTATTCATTTTTATCTTTCAGTCTCTCCTTACTAGATGGTAACACTTGCCTATATCTTATGTTTTGTGCGAACATTGAGGACAATGTTCCATCTAAGTGTGGGGGTATTAGTTAGTTATATTTGGAATCTTTTGAATTTTTTTTAGGATAAACAATTTCTTATAAAGTAAGAGTAAGGATACTTATTTACTATAGGATTGTTGAGTTTCATAATTCCCTACAAAATTGTGCGAGTCATGCGATTATACATAATAAACAAATGTGATGCTTTTTCTGATAATTATTCCCTTTAGATCTAGTCCTAAATCGAGTTTAAGTAAATAGAGTGATACAATATATGTATATATTTGAATAAAGTCAGTCTACTCCAATGTTTTGAGCGCTTAGTAACTAGGGGTATTCATCACCAATGTTTACCTTTACGTCAAACGGCAACTTGAAATATGAGTATGCAAAGCACTTTAATGTTTGTGACTTGTTGAGTAACCGGGTGGATACATCACAAATGTTTCGCATTCGCGTCAAAAGACAAGTGACAACTTTAAAGAAGAGACTATAATAAATAAAATAAAATAAAATAAAAAAACACCTCTAGTTTGCTACTGGATTTGTAGTAGAGAAAAGGGATAATCACAGACTGAGTAGTTGCATACTATAACTACATTAATCGCATGACAAATATGATTAAGTTTGGGGATTATGACTGAACAATTGCACTAGAGAAAGTGGGTATGTTCAATTTTACTTTATCTGAAATTGTTTGTAGTTTTATATTTTTCATTGTGATGTCCACATAATAAGAAATCTTGATGGTTGAGTTTATTCTGATTATTACTCCCTTGTTCATAAATTCACTCTTTGCTTGAGGACAAGCAAAAGCTAAGTGTGGGGGTATTTGATGAACACAATATTATTCACTTTTTAGAGCAATAATCTTAATATAATTAGACATTTAAAAGCTCTATATGTGGTATTTAACTCCTATTTTCTCTTTTCCATAGGAAACAGCTTATAACAGAAAAACGAAGCAGATTTAGGACTTCAAGGATAATGCACAGCAAACTGCAGAGGATCAGTCGACTGGTTCTCCAACACAGGCGACTGGACAAGAGAAGCTGATTTTCCACAACTCTCGACACAGTCGACTCACTCCCAAAAGACAGTCGACTGATTTGAACAAAAATGAAACCTTCAGGAGTCTCGGCTCAGTCGACTGGTTTGAAGATAAGTCGACTGGTCTGCGGCGGAGTAAATAGATAAGATCTTCAAAGATACACCTGCATCTAATTTCAAATCTATTTGAATCAAGATTTTATGCAGCGAATCAAATCTAAAGACAGGGTATTTCCAAGAGGACGTGGTGAACAGATAAGGAAGGAAAGGAGAAAAGAGAAAGATATTAATCATCAAATCAAATAAAGAAGGATCTTCCTGAAAAAGTGGAAACCCTAATCCTCAGCCGCATTCTATAAATATCAGAATAGATTGACTTAGAGAAGGGATCCGGAATCATCAGATATATCTCTGGAAAGCGACTCAATCACCAAGTTCCTGAACAAACATCGAGAGCATCACTCCATCAACATCGAAGAAGGAGAGAGACGATCCAGCAACCAGAAGGCAGTCGACTGTGTGACAGCCAGTCGACCATATTGCCGGAATCCATTAGTTTATTTCTTCTTCTCTCTTTATTCTTTTATGATGATCATGTATTCAAACTTGTTAAGCAATAAAGTTATTATTATGTGGAACTAATTTCATAGTTGGGTAGATCGAAACCGTAGTTATGTAATGCTATTTTCTTCTGAACTCTTCTATGTTACTTATTGATTGAATCTAATTGAATTGGTATAGGTTTATGATAGTCAAACTAGTTCTCAAGACTGAGAGCAGTCGACTGAGGTGAGAGCCAGTCGACTGACGTACCGAACTTGGGAAGCTCAAGTTTGGATATTATTTATCTGAATCTGTTATATGAGCATATTGAGACGACCGAATCTCGTGCTCATAATTTGTAACAAAGGAATCTTTAGAGGTTCTTGGTTCAATCAACTTAGAGGATCTAGATCTGATACCAATTTCTAGAACTTTAAGTGTTTGTTCGTTTCCACTGTTCTTATGTTTTCTCTAAGTATAATTTAGTAGATACCATGCTAGATACTTATGGAAAGAAACGAATTAGAGTAGATACCATGCCTAATTCTTGGCTTAGGGAAACATTACTTTAAGGAGTAGATACCATGCCCTTGAAGTGAACAAACATGAGTAATTAGAAGTAAGTTCAGAAGGTAGCTTAGCATTATTAACTATTGGTGGAGATCAACAACCCAACTATTCAAGAGATATTTGTGATTCAACACCTCTCATCTTAGTTTTAATCTTTTAGTTTCTTTTAGAATATTATGACAACTCTTATTCATTTTTATTGTTAGTTTTATTGATTAGTAAGTTGAGGTCTACAATCTCTGTGGGATCGACCCTTGCTATTACTACGATTCTATAAACAATTCGTGCACTTGCGAGGTTTTATAATTTGTGTCTAGTTAGTCTAGTTATTTAGATAGTCTAGATTTACCAACAACATACTGTCTTGACCTGTGTGTGTATCCTTGTATAGGACCTCTTCATTGAACACTACATTCCTGCTACGAATGACTTTATTATCCACAAAATCCCAAAGCCTGTAACCATACTCATTGCCACCATAGCCAATGAACACACACCTCCTGGACTTAGAGTCCAACTTCTTTCTTTCTTCCCTGTCAATTAGTACATATGCCATACAACCATAAACTTTCAAATGTGAATAATTGATAGTTTTACCTGACCATAGTTCTTCTGGAATGGCCCCATCAAGGGCACTAGACGGGCAACGATTAATCAAGTACAATACTGTATCAACTGTAGCGGCCCAAAGTTGGTACTGGAAGACCCGCATGAAGTCTCATGCATCTTGCCCTTTCGAGTATCGTGCGGTTCATTATTTATGCTACACCATCCTCCCGTGTAGTCTTAGGAACTGTCTTGATTCCTCTGATACCTTCCATTGCCATATAGTTAACAAACTCTTTGTTTGTGTACTCGCCTCCGTTATCTGACTTTATTGCTTTCACCTTGCAACCCGTCTCAATCTCAACCCTGGCCTTCCAATCTCTGAATGCCTCAAATACTTCTGATTCCTTGCGAATTGCATAAACCTAAACCTTTCTTGTAGCATCATCGATGAATGTGACGAAGTATCTCTTACCACCATAAGAGAATTCCTAAGTTGGATCCCACACATCTGTATGTACCAACTCTAGCTTTCCAAGCTTCTTCTCATGCCCACCCAACTGAAAGCTAACTGTGTTCTGTTTTCCCATCATACAATTCTTACAGAAATCCATCTCAACCTTCTTCAGCCCTGACAAAAAATCTCTAGAACAAAGCTGCTTGACACTCTTTTCACCAAGGTGTCCCAACCTGACATGCCATAGAATCGACGAGGAGCTACTTGCTGATGTTGTAGCAATGATATCACTTGAATCACGTCCTCGGAGTAAGTACAGTGTGTCACCACGCTTTTCTTTTGCCACCAACCTGGCACCTGTAGTTACCTTCCATTCTCCATGCCCAAAAGTTGTTGTGAACCCTTCTTTGTCTAGTTTGCTAGTTGAGATCAAGTTTTTCTTCAAGCTCGAAATATGTCTTGTGTCATTCAAGACCAATTGTGTAACACGCCGTGTAAAATATATATATATATATATATATATATATATATATATATATATATATATATATATATATATGTTGAAATTATGAAATGGTTGTTTATAAAAGTAAAATGGATTTGATGGAATATTGGTAAATAAAAAGGAAAATGATTAGTAAATTGGGGGGGGGGGGAAATGGTTGTTTATAAAAGTAAAATGGATTTGATGGAATATTGGTAAATAAAAAGGAAAATGATTAGTAAATTGGGGGGGGGGGGGGGGGGGGGGGGGGGCACGTTCTGAATAGCATAGATGTGTGCTGTGTTAAGGGGCATGACGTCATCTAATGGTGACGTGGCCATGCCTGCGACCCACTGTTTCCTTCTCTCAGGAGAGAGAGAGAACGAGATTAATAAAGGTAATGTGTATAAGTATAATCCCATATCGGGAGTTAAAAATAAATAAAATAATATATAAATATAATAGCCTATGATCAAGAGTCACCTAATTGGTTAACCACCTTTTGAGAGGCAACCTATGGTGGACAGTTGTACTACATAGTATCTAATTTGTCTTCTAAATTGTATAAATTGTCTGAGCTAGGGGCAGGGGCATTACAAATTGCCCACCATTGCAGCCTTCACTCTCACAATACCTCTACCTACAACCAGACATATCTGCCCATTACCAACTGAAACTACACCAAAATCACATGTTCTGTAATCCTCAAATGTAATACCCCGCAAATAGTATATAGATATTTTTGCATTGTAATCCGTGCACGTCTAAGTATTGCACACGATTACATATTTTTGTAATAATCATCAGTTTTAATTGACAGATTTCAGATATATGAGCTGTTCTGAACCCGATAAGATAGATTCGGGATATCTTCTCGATTAAACTGTGGGTTTGTCCCGATTGTTTTGACTAGACAATTTTTGGGAGAAAGTAATAATTTCTATAAAATATATATATTTTGGTTATTTTTAAACTAAGCTAGTGCATGAATTGAATGTGGATTATTTATGCACTAGGGTTAGGGTTAGGGTATGGTAGCCTAGGGTTAAGCTAACCCTCACCATGATAAGAAACCCTAGCACAAATCTTGATGAGATCCAAAGGTGAATTTTTGTGCCATGTTGATTTTTCTTGAAGTTTCCAAGAAACTTCCAAGAGCCTTCTAGCAAATTATGTTGGCACCTCATCCTACCACACATCTCCAATCAACCTCACCCTACTCCATATCCACCCTCCATCTCCCTTTAGTCTTGGGCGGCCCCATTTTCCCAAAACCCTAACTCCCCATCTCCTATAAAATACCCCACTCCATTCTCTTCTCATCCCTTCTTCTTCTTTTGTTTTTGCTTTAAAAAAAAGGTAGAGAAGGAGAAGAAGAAATGGTGAAGTATTTTTGAATAAAAAGTGTACTAGAAGAGAAGAGTAGTAGGAGATTTGAGATAGCCAATTTCTACAAGAGCTAGGAGCAAAGGAAGGGAGTCAAGCTACAAGGAGTTTTCTTGCAACTACAAATGGGTGATACTCTAACTCTAAAAATTTAGTTTTGTTTGTGTGTATGTGAATTTTGGCATGTGGTAGTAGCTAAGAGAAATTTTGTTACCATGTATGGAAAGTTAGCATGCTAAGAAAAAAATAATTTATATGCAGAATATCTCTTTTCATGAAATTGTTAAAGAGCATGTATAAGTATGTGAGTTTGAGAAATTCTAGCTCTCAAATGTTTTGGGAATTTGGACTCAAATTTTTGGGACTTATTGTGCTATGTATCTAGAGTTTCCATGATTTTTTTCATATTATTTGGAGTCCATTTGATAATCCAAACACCAGCCTAACTTTCGGACAGAGAGCAGCCGAAAGAGCTGCTGTTGTGTGAAATTTGCTGAGTCTCTATGAAATTGTAACTTAGTATTGGATAGGTATTTTGAGCTGAAATTTTTTGTGGATACTCTTGTATGTGTCTACAACCATAGTCTTAAATTTGGTAATTTTCTGAGATCATTTGATGCCTCAAAAAATTTGTAAGCTACGACTGGTTTGGATGTTAGAACTGAAGCTGACAGTTTTTAGAATTAAGTTCACATACCCATAACTACTTGTGTGTGCATGATATTGCTATGAATTTTTTGCAGTAGTTTTTGGTATGTGTCTAAATCTTGAATCTCAAATTTTAGAATTTTTAGATGTTATTTGATGAGGTTTCAAAAATAAACAGTGTGGAGTAGTAAAGACCCTGTTTGAAGAGCAGCTGAAATTTTATGGTATATTTGAAGGGTCATAACTCTTTGTGTAAGATGAATATGGATGCAATTTTTGGACACAATGGATTGGTATATGTTTAGTTTAAGAATTTCAAATTTCATGAGCTTTGGAATTAAGGTTGATGTGTTATTGAATTTCAAAGTGGACCAGGTTCAGCTTAGTTCAGATTGGCTAGTCTGTAAAGATGTATAGTTCTGGAATTATTTGTTAAGAATTTGGAAGATTGATCAACTAGAGATTTGTAGTAGGGAGTCATAGCTTTCCAAAAAAATCTGGAATATTGTAATTCCAGTTTGTAGGTTCAAAGTTATGATTTTCCAAAGACTGAGGTAGATCCAGTCTTAGTTGTGACATTGTTGGCTATATAAACCAATTCCTCCCTGTTTGTGGACCTGATGGAATTTAGTGTTTTTGGGGACTTTAATGATTGAATCTGGGAATGTGTTCAACTGGGAAGTTGTAGTAGACACTCTTACCTTTCCATAGAACCCGGAATCAAGTAATTCCGATGAGTGAGCAAATTTTTATGCTATTAGAGAAGTGCAGCAAGTGCATGAAGAGATGTATAACTGAGAGTATATGAGATTTTTATAATATCAAGATGATTGAATTTGAGGAAATGGTTAACTAAAGAGTTGTATCCTAATTTCTTAGCTTTTCGGAATGGGTAATATCATGAAATTCCGAATTGTGTGCTGGAAGTTATGGATATTGCAAGTTCAGCAACCTGCTGTTTGATCAACTCCAAGCATGTATTAACTTGGAGGACTTGAGTTCTTTAAATAATTGAGGGAGTCGTCAACTAGGAGATTATAGTAGAGTCTCCTAAACTTCTAGAAAACCTATTTTTGTTGGATTCCGATGGGTGTAGCTTGGGTCACAGCTACTGCTATTTCTTGAACTACTTTTATTGGACGATTGATGAGGAATTCTCTGCGTACCGCAGTGTGGTGATCATGAGCTATTGAGTTTTAAAGGATATTTTTAGCATTTCATCTGGAACTTGGATAAGTTCCTGTGCTTAGTACTCATGGTGGACATGAGTGAGTTGGGAGATAGCCATGGTCGATTTGTGCTTGGTGTCTCGATGCCGAAGTCTATCAATGGTCAGAAATTGGTGTTTATGTGTGTGCTTATCTTCATTCAAATTATATTGCATCCTTTGGGCATCGTTGGACTACTCGCTGAGGATCACGGGCCAGGGTTATGGGTCGATGACCTGTGAAGGTATTGGGAATCGGTGAGTGTGATTTCCGCAATTAATTGCTATTTTGACAGACATGTTAGGATCAACATTGTTGGATGCGACACCATGTATGATTTGAGCGGTAGCATGTTTTCAGTAACTGTATTCTATTAAGTTTCCTTTAGTGATCGCTTGCAGACCGAATTGGTGTTAAAAGTGATTCCCTATAATCCGACTCGTTCTGAGAGTTAGCACTAGGTGGTAATAACCAGGGATTGTCTCTTCCTGTCATTAGGGATGCGTGCTGCTGTGCGTATCTTGCACTGTTGGTTCCTGAAGTACGTGGTAAGAACGGGATGAGATTTTCTGGCGGATATGGGGTTTTAGACCCTCAAGACCGTCATGTTCTATGTTGGTGGACACGAATGGATCATGATGGATCTTCTGCGCAATGGATTGCTACTGTGTATCTGTAAGTTTGTCACGATTTTTGAGGATGGTTTGATGCAACAATTATTGGTGACAACGGGATAGCTCCCCGAATTATTTCTTTTTATATACCTCCTCATTTATGTTGTACTATCAGGAATAGGAAGTGCACAATAATAGAATGCATTGCATGGAGAGGGTTCGAATCCCTAAAACTGGAGAAACGGCTTGATCTGGGGCACATGTAGTATGTGATGCATGTATGTCCAGAGTCTTGCTGACATTAGAATAAGTGCATTGATTTTGTACTCTGTATATTGTATTAGACCTCAGGTCATGACATACCCAAATACTAGGAAGTTAGGATGCACGTTTCTTTTCCATTCAAGAAGGATTGTGACTGCTAGTTGGAGATCGCTGTTTTCTTATCAGCATTGCATCAGTAGGATTACTGACATACCCCACTTTTAGGTACTGGATATCAGGTCGCAAGTGTAGGAGAACCCAAGACCATCAGGGCATCCAAGTGGAATGACAGTGTACATTCCTACTATTCGAGCAAATGTAGGAATATCAGAGTAGTGCAGCAAAAGATTCGAGCTACGGGGCACATCTCAGGGAAGCAGCAGGACCACTCAGCGAAGTTCGGCGGGGATCAGTCAATCATCACTCTGGAAGACAGCTGATAGCTTCATAAGTGGAATCTGGATATTTTTGTAAACATTTGTAATAAGTTTATGTAATTTGTATTCCTTGTTCAAGAACAAGATAAGGGTTGTAATTATTGATATAATGATCTTGTTTGGCAATAAAAGTTTTAAAATTTTTGTGTAATTTACTGTGTTGAGATGCATTGAAGGCAAAGATTCTGGTTGTGTCACGGATGTCCGGTAATGGGGATCCAGGGCGCTACATCAAAAATATCTCTCATAGGGGTACAATGGTAAGAAGCACCTGAGTCTATACACCAATCATCTTGCAAAATATTAAATCCAGCAGATAAACACAATTCATCTAGACGGGATTCAATACTTACCACAATGGCTACCTGTGACCCTGCTTGTGCTTTCTTATACTTCTTGCATTGATCTCTCCTGTGTCCTGGCTTCTTGCAGTACCAACACTTACCTTTGTGATTTTCTGTTCTTGACTTGGACCTGTGATTCCTTCTCTGTGACTTCCATCTGTTGTTACTTTTACCACGGTTATCAACTGACAACGCGACATTGCTAGGATATGACATCGAAGTCTCTCTATATCTTTTCCTCCTTGCATCCTCATTCATAACGCTGCTTATAATATCCTTCAGGGTTTTCAAATTAGTCATGGTGCTAGTAATAGTCTGTTCTACTGTGCCGTAACTATCGGGAAGACTGGATAGCAATAACAACGATTGTGCCCTTTCCTCAAACTTTAAACCCGACAATTCCATCTGATTATAAACCATACAGAAATTGTTGATGCGCTCAGCAACCGAACCCCTTTCCTTCAACTTCAAGTTAACCAATTTCTTAAGGTGAAGAATCTGGTTCACTACATTCAGCTTCTCAAATATGTCTATCAATATCTCTATTGCCTCCTTAGCGGTCCTTGCCTTCTCAATATGAAATAGCACCTTCCTGCTCAGCAAAAACTGAATCTGTCCTAGCGCTTTCTGATCCAATCTATTCCAAGCTGCCAACGCAACCGAATCAACCTCCGCCCCATCTGATTTCAAACCAAACAACGGATCATCTAGATCCTTCTGTCGGAGATACGCAATTATTTGGATCTTTCACATTGTGAAATCCGTTCCATAGAACTCCTTGACTCTACTCTTGTCCCCCATCTCAATCAATAATACCAACCTGTAGCTCTGATTCCACTTTGTTGAATTCTAACTACAGAATAACTCAACAACGACGACGAGATGCAAGAACAATAGAATCAAAATAAGAGAACAAAGAACAACCAAAAATCAACACACAAGAACACATGAGATTTGTTCGAGGTTCACCCAAAACAATGGCTAGTTCCCCGCGCAGAGGCACTCCTGCAATTTCCACTAGAAATATGAAGATTAGGTTTACAAATCTCTCAAGAACTCACCCCCAAGGTGAAGGGATTCTCTCTATCTCCCTCTCACTCAATGACAACTGGTGGATCTCTATTTTCTTTTTACTTAACCCTAAAATCGTACACAATACAATATATATAGGATTTCTCAAATTTCAATCTCAGCCGCTCATCAAACAGTGTCGGGATGGTCGACCAGTTCTCTCCTTCGATTATACAGGGTCCAACAGAGGGTAGGTCGGTCGACTGCGTGGTCGACCGGTCGTCTCTTTAAGATACAGGTTTGAAATAATGAGCAAGACGGTCGATTGCGCGGTCGACCATACATTGCCTGAGATGCGGTCGGGTAGTGCGGTCGACCGCAACAGGCACTGTAGCCTCAAACTACTCTTGACCTCTTGCTCCCACTTCGACTCTCCTGCTCGTCTATCTTCTTCAACCCATTATCGTGTATTGGATCCACAAACCCCAACATGCCTTTCTTCTTATAGCCTGGTGGTTGCTCAATGTATACTTCTTCCTCCAAGTAGTCATTCAAGAATGCAGATTTGACATCCATCTTATAGATATTCCATCTATTCTGAGCGACTAATGCAATGAGTGGTCTGATGGTGTCCATTGGAAAAAAAAATCTTCGTAGTCAACACACTCTCTTTGACTGTAGCCTTTAGCTACTAGTCTTGCCTTATACTTTTCCACCTTGCCTTCTTGGTTGGTCTTTGTTTTATAGACCCATTTTACTCCAATTACTTTACGGCCTTTAGGCAGTGTTGTCTGCTCCCATGTGTCATTCCTTTGGATCGCCTCAATCTCTTTGTCCATCGATTTTCTCCACTTCGCTTTTGTACAGCTTCCTAGTAGGTGATGGGATCACATTCTGCAAGCAGGAAAAATATATTGTAGTCTTCTATCATGTAACACCCTGCAAAATTGGAAATGATAATTTTGCCCTTGTGTGTTACGCACGTGTATTTTATACCGTTATTGGTAATATTTGTAACGTATTTTCATCACGTATTGTGATTTCTGACTATTTTCATCACGTATATTTTATTCTATTTAAATCAACAAAAATATTAAATTTCAATCTCTGCATTTTTACGTGCTTTTTATGTGTTTTTGATGCACGTGTCGATTATGTGTTTCCGTCGCTACGTGTAATATTTTATATGTGTTTAAATTATTTATTTTAGGTATTCAAATCTATTTTTATAAACGGAAATTTATTTTCCCTTATTTTGCTTAAAATATTATTATACGTATAATGCACGTGTTTTTCTACGTACGTAGCAATTACATTGTGGAATATATAAAATTAATAAATATGTTTTCTTATATTGTATTTTTTTATTATCTTTAATATTTTTTCGTTGATAAAGTCAAATTTCGTATTTCGGTATTTTTACGTGCGATGCACGTGTTTGTTTCGATGAGCGTATTGTGGACGTGTTCATTTTCAAAAATAAATTCTGAAATGTGTGTCTATTTTATTTATGCATGAAAAATTATAATTTTTAAATTAAACTAATTTTATATGCATCTTATATGTTATATACATGTGTTTTAATTTAAATAAAAATATTTAATTGAAGGAAGTGTGTACACGCACGTGCTAATATTTTTCCATCTTTATTTTTCTTACAATCATTTACTAATTTTAGCATGCATAAGTCTTTATTTAGCTTTTTTTTAAACCCATGGACCTAAAGATAGATTCTAGTCCATTAGATTAATTAAAAGGCAAGTCCACTAGACTAACTAATTTGATTAATTAAAAGGCAAGTCCACTCATCGTTTATTCCTTGAGATGGAAAACATGATCGACCGTATGAGGTTCGTAAACTGGAGGCATTTAGTAGTTCTGAATTCAATAGATGGAAGAGGAAAGCACAGTATGGAATGAAATTCATGAAGATTTTCTACACCTGTCAAACGAATTATGATGAGTGTACTGAAGATGTGGATGATGCCACTTGGATCAGAAACGATGACTTGTGCAGGGAGTTTCTGTTAAACAGTATTTCAGATCGGTTATCAAATATTTACATGAAGTATGGAACAGCTAAGAAGATTTGGGATAATCTACTGGATGAATTCAAAAAGGAGGAGAAGGTCTCCAAGACTCACTTGGTTGATAAGTTCATGAGTTTTGAATTCAGAGAGGAGAAAGCCATTCTCCCTCAAGTAACTGATCTTGAAAACTTAGTAGCTAAATTGAAAATTGAAGATACCATTGTGTGTGATGCTTTTCTTACTGGAGCAAAAATTTTTAAATTACCTGCGTCATGGCTTACATTTAAGAATGAAATGTATAGACTACCAGAACAAATTAAGCTTGCACAACTCAAACGATGTATTAAAGTTGAGGATGAGACTAGAACTAGGATCAATTTGGAGTTGGCTAAGAAACAACTTTATCATGCTAATGTGCTAACCAATACCAAATATGTTCCTAAGTTTAAGAAGAACAAACTTAATAAAGTTAAGGGTGAACCGTCCAAGTTGGAAGCCACTAAAAAGATTGTCAAAAAGAAAGGGAAGTGCTACAACTGTAGAAAGTTGGGTCACCATGCTACCGAATGTAAGCTACCCAAAAAAGAACAACCTAACAATGAAAGAATGAACTTGTTAGAGGGCAACACTGAACCCACCAACTTTCTATGTGTTGTTAGTGACGATAAGGTTAGTGCCTCTACTAGTTGGTTGTTGGACTCGGGGGCTACATGCCAGGCTTGCAATGATAAGTTTGTGAAAAGAACGCGGAGAACTCGGAAGCCTTGATTTGTACTCACAATTGGTTGTTAGGCTATGAAGCTCAAAGTAAGTGGTTTATTTAGTTTATTATTTAATTCTAATTTAGTAATTGACGTACTTATTCAGTCTAACAATTAATACTTCACAAATGTAGGTGAAGAACCGACCGATGAGGAACTTGAGATTTCACTGTCCAATAGAAATGTAACTCAATCAAGAGAATCTACTGCCTCAACAATTTGAGTTGTAATTTATTTGAATGTGTTTGGATTTTGCTTTTTATTTGGTGTTTATCCTTAAATTGTTGGACGCGGCAACGGATTATTCCAACAGAATTTATTTTTTCCAACAGGTTTTTCAGCATCTCTGAAAATTAATCAGGATTCTTTCTGGCAAAAGTAATCAAATTTCTGTGTTTTCTGTCATATATATTTAAGGAAAAATCTATAGTTTATGGCTCTGTGTGGTGTGGTTTTCTGAACATGTGATCACTGTTGATTCTCTTTAGTACATCAAAACTTAGAGCGTCATGCTATTCCTGAGAGTGTGGATTTGTAGGTGCTTGAAAATTTTTAACTCGATATCAAGGATAAGTTCAAAATCTGCAAATGTACATGAATTATTTGGGGAAGAAGGACTAATCGATGATATGAAGATTTATGAAGATTTCCAACAATGTTGAAAATAGCGATAGCGTATAACGTAGCGTTAGGTCCCAGAAGCGCGAAGCGCAAATAGCATAACGCAATAGCGTAAACTATGAAGAAATTTATTTTTTTATTTAAAAAATTAAAATTAATTATCTAAAAGTTCTTATAAATTCTAAATAATTTACTACAATCGAGAAAAAAAATTCGAAGGCTAATAATGATAAATACTAAACCAAAATGTGATCTTTATAACAATGTTGAAAATAGTGGTAGCGCAAGTGTAGAGATCAAGTCATCAATAGCACAAAACGCAAATAGCATAATGCATAGCCTAAGCTATGAAGAGTTTTTATTTTTAAATTTAAAATTAAAAATTAAAAATTAATTAACTAAAAATTGTAAAATTCAAAATAATTTCTTAAAATTTTTTTTAAAAAAATCGAAGGCTAAAAATTACTAATAAATATATCCAAAATGAGACTTCAATGTTAAAAAATTAAGACTAACAAAGACTGAGAACATACATAAACATGAACATAAAATGGAACAGAACTGCTAAGTGAATGAAGTAGATTAGTTTTCAAAATCAAAAAAAATAAAACTATGAGATTGAAATGAAGAATCGGAAAAGAATAAGAAAATAAGAGAAACCCTAATAGTTGGGTTGCTAGCTGGAATAAAACAAACTAAAAAAAAAACTAAGAAATTCACTGGTAACGGATATATAGTTGTTGGAGTCTTCGCCACTACTTGAAAAAATTGGAGTCCTCACAAGGATTGAGTGTCTTAGTGTTAAGAAAACATAATGAAAAAGGGGAAAAAAAAAGGAAGGGATTCGTCACGTGTGTTTATACCTTAACTGTTCAGTTAAATAAAAGGGTATGTTTATAGCGCATACTATTTAAGTTAAGTTACGATGTACAAATAACGTGAGCTACACAAAAATAGCACAGAGCTATGTAAAAAATGAGTTATGCACATGAGCTTTGTAGCGGAACGGGTAGAGTTAGGTTACATAACGAGCTATTTCGAGCTTCATAGCGCGCTATTTTATACATTGATTTCCAATTATCACAAAAGTGAGTAATACTTTCACCCAAAAAAATAGCAGGAAGTCTGAAAATAATACTGAGCAATGCACGAAAAAGACACATTCAAAAAAGGCTCTTTCCTCTTCCTGAAATCCCGGAGCGGCGATTTTGAAAACCCAAAAAATTCCAGATCCCGAATTTCCGGCCTCCCCCTCCACCTCCACTCCGGCCTCCTTTCCCCTCCCCACCCCCTCCTCCTCCTCATCCTCCTCCTCCTCCGGCCCCCTTCTCCTCCACCTCCGGTTGCCACCCTTGGTAGCCCTCCCTTCCTCCACACCCACCAACCTCCTTCCCCTCTCCTTCTCCTTCACCGGCCAACCACCCTCCGCCGTCCCTCTGCTCGAATCTCTTCGTCCATCCCCCTCCCTCTCTCAAACCCCTTTCCCAACCGCAAGTGATTGGGAGGGGGGGGCTCTCCTTCTCCCTTCCCCATTCCCCTTCCAATAAAGCTCCCCTAATATCCAATTGTTAATTCGTCCCTAATATCGAAATTAAAACCGATTCACAATTGCAGAAAAATGTGTTCTAGTTGGTGTGGGCGACTATTGTCAAGCAAATTTATTGTTTGAGCTATACTTTGTCCTTGGTTAGTCAAAGTGAGAGGTGTCATTGGTTTATTTCAAGTCAGAGGGCTAGCAGGAGTCAAGTGCGACGTCTACCCTCGTTGCGAAGTTGCGGTGAGAGTCATCGAGAGTGAAGTGAGGGGATGAGAACGAAGACTCAATCTTGACATTTAACGCCCCAAATTCCAAATAAGACCGAATTCGAGATTTCACAGGATCTTTACTTCACTTCGTACAATTTTACAAGGAAATTAAAACTTTTCAACATACATCAGTCTTTACATTTTGTTTACACAGCGGAATAATACAACAATGAAATGAAATACAACTTATACAACAATGTAAATCATCAACTGCATCATGACATCTTTACTTCTTCATAAAAAGTCCATTACCTGCATATTAAGCTGTGGGCACGTCAGTCACTTACAACTGACAAAAATTTTATACTCGGCTATCCTCTCTATGCCGTACATATAACGATCTCATTACTTTAACAAACCACAAAGATTGAATGAACAATAAAGTATTAAATTGTGACTACGCTAAACATGTAAGTGTATGTCATGCCTTAATGCCTAATGCACACATTTATACTAGGATGACACTAATGCATACTGGTTCAGATTCAATGCATCTCATACTACATAGGTCCGAGGGCAAGTATCTACGTACTCCACAATAAAGGGTTCGATCCCTCACCATGACAACTACGCAGTAATAAAGTAAGGTTTAGATCATTCCACGAATATGGATCCCAACCACGGAAATCCACCGCCGACTGTTATAACAGATCCCTCATCATGCGAATCATCCCGCAAGTACCCCTCTAGTCCCGGTATATGTATATACATTGGAGTATGACAAACTATCCGTCTGACTACGCAAGTTCCAAATTTAAAAATAAAAGTCTGTCTCCCACGGAGCAACCACGGTCACGGAGATCCACTGCCGACTATATAGAAGCAACCCACTTACGTTTGCCCGGGTTCACTACATCTTCACTTTTGTGTCTAATAATTTAGTTCAAGACGTGAATAATTTCAAAACCTAGAATTAGTTTTATCTTCTACCGGACTTTATCAACAAATACGAGGTAGCTCCATGGCCATAAAAATATATCTCAACTTTTTTCAATTCAATAGTGTCAGTACCCGAGATCTCACTAAATCTAAATCATAACTTTTTCATGTACAAGAAATCATGGGTACACATACCCTTCAATAAACATGTCTTAAACCTAGATATTTTCATCTTTCGACTTATTCACAAAATATCAATATCTGATCCACAAAGCAATCTTTTTCTTAGTCTTGTCACTATTCATGATCTTATTCATCCGTTCGTAATCTTTATAAGCAAAAATAAAATAAAATAAAATAAAAAAATAAAAAAATCTTTAACGAACACAATTTTATCCCATGAAATTTTATAACCAATCCAAGCTATCACAATGTCTCAATTCACTATAAAATATTTCTTAAACAAGATACAAGTGTAATCTCTTTAAAAGATCACTTCACAAAATACTTCTTTTCTTTTCTTTTACTACAAAGTTCTATTCTCAAAATTCCATTTCTTTTCATACTTCAAAAATATACAAGAAAACTATCTTTTAATATTTTCCATTTCATTTTATACAAATAATAAAGTTCATATCTAAGTTTTCCATACTAAAATTTTTCTCATATGAAGCAAAAGAGACTAAAAAACAAAAGGGGATGCTCGGGTTTCGAACCCATGACCTCTGATCAACCGCAGTCAACGTCTAGACCCAGACCCGCTAGCCAGTAAGTCCATTGGACTCTGGCATCAATACCCTAAGCCGGAATGGTCATATACTGACCCTCAGTTTCAGAAATAATTTAAAGAAATTAAAAATAGATGTGACTATCAAGTTTCGAACCCAAGATCTCTCACAACAGTGCTCTATATTGCACTGGCTAACCAGTAAGTCCAAGTGTATTTTCTGTTTAGAAATTGTACTATTATACTTTTGTTTAAATTATCAGAATTTGGTTCTTTTTCACGCAACTCGTTTATCCAAAGATCAAATCTTTCTAATAATTTGAAAAGAATTTTTCTTGACTGAGATTGAATTTAAAATCAGTAAACGACAATTCTTAAGTTCATTAAGACTCTATTCCCACTTCTTTAAACAATTCTTTTTCTCATTTTTCACATAAACTTGTATAAGACTTGAGTAGTGTTCATAAAACTAGTTTATGTTCCTACTTTTACATATTTCAATTTTATGACAATACTAGCATGTCACTTATTCATGATAATTTCACAAAAGGACTCTTTCATGCAATAGTTTATACTTCAAATTATAACATGGCAAAATACACATATGTCAACACATCTCATGGTACTAACTAAATTCATTTTGTTTTCTTTCTTCTTTCTTAGTTATCAAAGCATGATTTGAATATAACTTTCTTCAACAAATTTCATATACTCAACATGTACAAAATTTTGCAAACATGCTAACATGATTCATATTATAAAAGAATTCTTCTTTTAATTAGCATGGTGGCAATTATTTACTAAGTGTAACTCCTGTTTTTCATTTTGTGTATTTTGGTGTATTTTTCTTTTCTTGGTTATTGTACTCTCACTTGTATTTTTCTGAACTGTATATTGGAGTTTGTTTTCAATATATATTCATTTATTTTATTTTGAGCTCTTTGTGTTTGTTTTTATTCGTCTTTTGTTTCGTTCTTGTCCATTATTCTTTTCTTTCATTTGGTACTTGTCCTCTTTATTTTTTTTGTTCTTGAGTGCTTGTGGTGGCGATTGGTTGCTCATCCTATTCCCAATCCTATTGTTTGATCCCTGATAGATTTACCAAAGCGAAATTAAGTGATAGATTTACCAAAGCGAAATTAAGCCCAATCCTATTTTAAATCCTATTCAATTAATCCTTATCAGTACCCATTAAACAGTCCTATTACTACTCCTAATCTACCCACAACCCAATTACCCAATAACCCAACTCATATTCTAAACCTTAATCCCCTCATATATATATATATATATATATATATATATATATATATATATATATATATATATATATATATATATATATATATATATATATAACTCTCTCTCTCTCTCTCTCTCTCTCTCTCTCTCCCCCTCACCAAAACCCTATCCCCTATTCTAAACCCCCGGCCTCCCCCTTGCTTGCGGTGCACGCCATCCCGCACACCCAGATTCGACGCCTCTCTCCTCCCGGCCTGCACCCTAGGCCGACATCCCCCTCATCCTGAGCCCACCTCCGACCATCATCCAACCATCACCCGACCACCTCTCCCCCCTTGGCTGACCAACCCTCCAAGCCACAAGCCGCCGCAAGTCCATATCTCTCTCTTGTGGGTTCTCTCTTCTCTTGCTTTGAGAAGCATGTTGTGTGTTCGTGGGTTCGTTGCTCTCGATTTTGGATTCTCTTGTTCGTGAATTTTCGTTTGTTGCTCGAGAATTCGTTCCGGTTATTCTTAGAGTTCGTTTCGTCTCGGTTAAGGCAAGTAACTTATACCCCAATTCCGTTGTTTGATACAAGTCAAAAATACTACTTATAGTGTAGTTGGGTCTAGAGACGACTCTTGTTGTGTTATTCTTGATGGGTTTTGTCCCTATTGTGAAAACTTGACTATAGTTGCCTCACGACACAATATTGACATGAATTAACTTAGGTTTGGTCCATTCTTGATTTGATCATGTATGCGGGATTTTTGTGAGAATTTGGGTATTTGTTGGGATCCATGTGATAGTCTTGCTTTAGATATGTTAATTACCCTATTTCATGTTGTTTGGACACTTGGCAGACTCGATTTCATGTTTGGGTGTGTTTAGATCAAGTTTCGTTTGAATTATGTTGATTTTGATTTTAGAGGAAATTCTGTATTTTGCCGATATTCTGTCTTGATCAGTAATTTAGACCAAGTTAGGAACAGTATCGTAATTTCGGTATAAAACATGAGTTTTAGAGAAATTCGTTCTTTCCAAACCCTCTAACCTTGCCTGATTTTGTTTTCGTATTAGTGACTTATGACTGTTTTACTACAGAGGTGTATTATGTTTCCAGATTTCGTTTCTCGACGATTTTGTTGATTAAATTATTTTGTTACTTGTGCTACACATATTATTTTGATCTAAAACTTTGTACAGTTTTTCTATACCTATCTAGGGATTACCCAGAATTTTGGTAGATTTTATTGATGGATTTTATATGTTGTTTCGTGCATGTTTACAAAAGTCATACTTGCTGTATTTTGCTCGCTGTTCTGTAAAGAACCGTATTTTCACCCAGTTTCCTTCTACTTTATGGAAAATTTTTATGAAATATGAAAGTTAGGTTAATTTTTCTATTTTTATCTCCCTTTGGCGGATTTGAATTTTGTTTTACGACTCGCAAGATATTTCAGTTTTCGTACAGCAGTGTTGGGAATTCCAGATTTGCCAAAGCATCATTTCTTGATGTTTTCTTATTTTTGATGGCTGATCTAATTTTACTGGAATATTATGAAACATTATATTTTGATTTTAGACATATAGGGGAATACCCCAGATTTTTCTTGGATTTATTTGAGAAGTTTTAATGCTGTTTTTCTGACTGTGAATTCGTTTTACTGATTTCTGACTGAACATGTTTTCTGGATTCAAATCAGTTTTGAGTTATGATTTTGTGTAATACAATATGACTTATTTATATTCTCTGGATTCGTGTGGAAGTCTATTTTCCAGATTCTTCGACGGATCCATATTTGCATTTCTGTAGCGATGAGAATCACTGTTTTAGTACTTTACTGTCTTGCTGTCCTGAATATGAACATACACTGTTTTGCTCGTTTATGTGATTGTAAATTATCTATGCATGTTTATTTGTTTTTCTGAACCTAATACTGATTATAACATATTAGTTCGATACTATTTCGTACACTTTCATGCCTGTTTGATGACCATAATAAAAATAACCAAGCCGAGGTTTATGGGAAAGATCTAGTAGTGAGAAAGCATAGAAATGTGTACTTAGAAGGGGGCCCGTATTTTCCATCTGATTATCTGTTATCTGTTATGAGATAATGCAAGATTTTGATTATCTGATTCCTGACTACATACTTCTTTATGAAAGGGTGTACTCAGTGATCCCATCTATTACCCAACTACATACTTCCTACGAGATGATGTACTTGGAGGAGACTTAGTCCTATCTGTTGCATGATCGTCTGTTATCTGTTTGTCTGAATCTGTTATCTGATATCTGTCTGAACCCTGAGTACACGGCCCTATATGATCCCCTACGAAATCTACAAACGTAACTATTTTGAATGTAGCAATCATGTGAAAAAAGGATGGCACATGAAGTGCTACCTAGTTAGTAATATACAAGACTTTTAAAAATCTGACATCTGTATCTGTATCTGGATTCTGAATCTAAATCTGTTATATGTATCAGGCTATCTGTTATCTGATCATCTGAATACTTGTTATCTGTCTGATATTATCACTTGACACTATTAATTGACACTATCTGTATATCTGTCTACATGCTTTTTGACTTTGATACTTGACACATGTTAGTATAACATACTAGTTGATTCTGCTATACCATGCTATATTTCTTTCTGCTATTATTTAGATTTGTTTAGTTTTTCCCATGTACTTGTATCCTACATTATAAGTGGCTCGTAACTTGCAATTGACGGGTACTTGTTTTCTTTTTCTTTCTCTTGCAAATTTACTAATTGCAGATCAGGATGGTCAACTACCAGATGGTATTGGCGAGATGATGTATTAGTGCTGGATTTTTTGCTTTATTATTATTATTATTTGTTGTTTGAACTTGAATAAAAGGTACTAGATTACTTGGATATTTATTTGTATTTGGGCGATGTGACCCAGGATATTTGACTTGTTCAGAATTTGAGTATTTGAGATTATTATATTCGGTTTTAAGAAATTTCTATTGGTATCTTGTTTCAATTATGCATGTCTGGTTGTATCTTTTGCTTCTGACTCTAATTATTTCTATGATATGTTGTAAAGATTCTTGAACAGCTTATGGATGATGAAAATCATTCGCTGGGCTTTTGTCGCGTATCCGTATTCCGTATTGTTTTTGGAAAGCGGGACGTGACACTAAGTCTCAACAAGATTATTACATATTATACTAGCATGAATTTTTTCTACATATTTCACAACCACATTAACTTACATTACTCATTTATAGTTTTTAGCATGCATGCTCTATAACTAGAAAGTATGAAACCACCCACCTCAATTGAAGATTGAACAAAGTGGAAGCACAACTCCTAGCAAGAACTTCTCCACCTAGTAAGAGCTTCTCCTCCTAGAAATTTCTCCTCTCCTAGCAAGAACTCCTCTAGGCACAAGAACTCTCTTACTCTCTTTCTTTTTCTTTCTCTTATTTTGGTTTGTTTTTGGTGCAAAAGAGAAGTAGGAAAGAGGTGCTATTTATAGGATATTGTTAGGGTCTAAAGTACAAAATTCTCAACCTTAATAACTCCCTCCTTAATTGCCCCTCAACCCTTCATTTTCTTAACTCCTAAACTCCTAACTCTTCATGCTCCCAACATTTCAAAAACTCAATTCCCATAACCCCAACCTTTTCCTCTTCCCCACTTCTACAAAATCCGGCCACTCCCCATGTGTAAAAACCGGCCAACATATGTGTGCATATGCACACATGCACAACAAAATAAATACATCTTTCTATAGCTCTAAATGTGTACTAAAAGTTGTAACTTAATTGTCATGTATTAGTCTTTCTATAGCTCTAAATGTGTACAACCGAAAAGCTGTCTTCTCAATTCTCTTCAATATCTTGTAGGGTCCAATGTATCTCGGGGCTAATTTTCCTCCCCTTCTGAACCGAATCACCCCTTTAGTCGGAGACACCTTTACGAAGACATAGTCACCTTCATCAAACTCCAGGTCTCTCCTCCTGTTGTCGGTGTAACTCTTCTGCCTCTCTGTGAGTCGACTAACCTATTCTTGATCAGCTCGATCTTTTCTGAGATTTGCTGCACAATCTCTGGTCTATACAGCTGCCGCTCTCCCACTTCAGACCAACAAACTAGTATCCTGCATTTCCTTTCATATAGAGCTTCATACGATGCCATTCCAATGCTTGCCTGAAAGCTGTTGTTGTAGGCAAATTCCATAAGAGATAAATGCCTCTCCCAGCTGCCACCGAAATCCAACACACAACATCTCAACATATCTTCCAGCACCCTATTGACTTTCTCAGTCTGCCCATCAGTTTGAGGATGAAAGGCCGTACTGAAATCAGTCTTTGTCCACAAAGCTACTTGAAGACTTCTCCAGAAATGTGAAGTGAAACGCGCATCTCGATCGGATATTATTGACAGTGGAACTCCATGAAGCTTCACAATCTCACCAACATACATCTCTGCCGGCTTCTCCATTGACCAAGTAAGCTTCATTGCCAAAAAGTGAGCCGATTTGGTGAGCCGGTCCACTATCACCAAAATTGTATCATTGCCTTTGGAACTCTTGGGTAAACCTGTGATGAAATCCATGCTGATACAATCCCACTTCCAATCTGGGATGGGTAATGGCTGCAACAAACCGTCGGGCTTCTAATTTTCTGCTTTGACCTGCTGACAAACTGCACACTTGGCAACAAACTCGGCCACATCATGCTTCATCTCTGTCCACCAGAAATACAACTTTATATCCTTGTACATCTTGGTACTCCCTAGATGCACGGATAACAAGGTAGCATGTGTTTCCTGAAGAATACTCTCTTTCAGTTCTGCTAGATCTGGCACACACAACCGCTCCCCATACCACAACACTGCATCCTTCACCTAGAACTCTGCCAACTTGCCAATACCAACCTGCTTTATCATCTTCTGGATCTCTGGATCTACCTTTTGACCGTCGATAATTTTGTCTTTCAAAGTGGGTTGAATCCTTAACTGAGCTAAGAAAGCTCCCAAACCTTGCAAAACCACTTCAATCCCTGCCCGATCAAGCTCCTCTGCCAATTCCTTCTGAGTTGTGATCAGTTGGGACAAACTGCACTTCCTGCTGAGTGCATCTGCCATAACATTTGCCTTGCCCGGATGGTATTTGATCTCAGGTCGGATATCTTCCAACACTTCTAACCATCTCCTCTATCTCAGATTCAGGTCTCTTTGCTGATAGATATATTTCAGACTTTTGTGATCCGTGTACATTTTGACCTTCTCTCCGTACACGTAATGCCTCCATTGCTTCAAAGCAAAGATGATTGCTACCAGCTCCAAATCATGGGTTGGGTAATTCTTTTCATGCGGTCTCAGTTGTCTAGACCCATAAGCTATTACCTTCCCTTCTTGCATCAGCACATAGCCCAATCTGCGATGGGAAGCATCGATATGGCTAAAAATGGGATCAAATCGGGACCATTCAAATCGGACACGAATCTTAAAGCTCAGGGGTAAAACGGTAATTTCACCTACAAACGGGTCTGAAATGGGAACTGGGTCTTTATTCAAAGCCCAATAACCCATAAATGGATCTGTCTTACTGGGTACGGGTCCCAACCCGTTGCAAACCAGTTCAGAAGGATAAAGAAGAATTCAGATTACTAAGGCAACTATAAATACCCCTCTCCCCCCACTATTACCAGGTAATGAATACTTTTCCAGTTTAAGTTCTTGCTTAATCATTCAGATTACTAACAAGAGCGTCGGAGGGTGCGTCGCCGGAATCCATCCCGGTGTCTCGCACTTTTTGCAGGTTCGCGGCAGCGGCAAGAGACCAAGTCAATACATTGGTGAAGGTCAACAGGTTTGCCTTGTTCGTTTTCTCAAGAATCCACAAATTATATCTATTTGCTCCCACACCAAAATCAGCAGCAACAGCTGTAAATATCATAGTCGACTCATGCTCTTAACAAAGCCAAAATGGGAGCGGTAGTCAACCTTTCCTTTAACTCTTGGAAACTAGCTTCACACTGCTCCGACCATCTAAAACTCATTCTTCTTTGTAAGCCCTGTGAGTGGCACAGCTAGCTGGGTGTAACCCTGAATGAACCTTCTATAATATCCAGTTAAACCCAGAAAGCTCCTGATCTCTTTCACTGTGGTCGGTCTTGGCCAATCTTTCACAGCTTCAACTTTTTGCGGGTCGGTAGCCACTCCCTCCTTAGAAAGGATGTGACCCAGGAAGGCGACTTCGGTTTTTCATAAGTCACATTTGGATAACTTTGCATACAGCTGATGTTCCTGTAGCTTCTTCAGAAGCTCTGCTAAGTGCTTGGCATGCTCTTCGTCTGTCTCAGCGAGTGATGTGGTTCAACTTGGCGAAGTGTCGATCATTCACGAGTCGGACCTTCTCAAGCTCGCACACTTGAAAATTTAGCTCTCAGATCCGCTCCTTGTCCTTTGCCCATTGTAACTCCAAGTGGTTAACTCTCCACTTTTGAGCGTCCAATTCCCGTCGAAGGGAAGCAACAATGTCATTTGGGTTATCTGGAACAAGTTCTTCGTCTGAGGATTCTTCGGGAAGATCAGGCGGAGGTGGAGTAATCTCCCTAGACTCGGGAAATTCTTCTTCTATCTCAAATGGTTATTCTTCTTCCTCCTCCTCTGGTTCTTCTTCTTCCATTGGTTCTTCCTCTTCATCCTCAAAGTGGACAAACCAAGGCGCCTCATTCTGGGGATCATGCTAATTGGCCATCTTATAGGGAAAGAGGATAAAAATGTCATCTCATAGAGCAATGCAAACATAAGTTTAAATCTCTATAAGTTGAAACTCACACTCTAGTGTCGACTCTAGAGTGTCATTCCTTATAAATTAGTACTACTTGTGAAGCCTGCTCTGATACCATCTGTAATGCCCCGAATTCTAAATAAGACCGAATTCGAGATTTCACAGGAGCTTTACTTCACTTCGTACAATTTTACAAGGAAATTAAAACTTTTCAACATACATCAGAGTCTTTACATTTTGTTTACACAGCGAAATAATACAACAATGAAATGAAATACAACTTATACTGTAGCGCTCCGAATTTCTAATATAATATCTTAGAAAATACGTGGCACAATTCCCAGCATCAACTTCAATGTAATATTAAACACAACCAAACTCCAATAAAATTTTTCAACTTTCAACTTTCATTACAATAATCAATTACATAGCACAGCGGAATACAATACATCTCAAATCATAATTCTCTTTTCTTTACAACACTTTTCATTTTACATATGTCACTAAATCAACTGAACTCAATCATCCAAATCCCAAGCTCTAATCAACAACAACCTGTAAACATGAGGCTAGAGATGATCACTAACCCCCAAAACTAAAGGGGTCAGCCATAAATGGTGTGAGTGACATAAAAACAAACAACATAAATGAGCATTAAGCATGGATTCTTAAACAACATGTAATAAACAAGAATACATAAAATATGACGTAGCAAGGAAACATGTAAACAACAAGTGAAACTAAACTAAGTGACAAGTGTAGAAAACAGGAAAAACTACATGCATAAAACCAAGTCAAGAAAACACAAATTCTATATGCGGACTCTCTAATGCGTACTTGTCGAAGTCTATGCATCCCACTCTACATAGGTTCGGTGCAAGCCCTTAACGTCTCCACATTATAGGGTTCAATCCCCGCTATGCTACTATTCCTATCACGATGACTACTACGAGATAAAGATAAACGGTGAGTATTAGCCCATGCCCCGATAATTCCAGAGATAAATCCCACACCACAGGTAATTCCGGAGACTATTTCACTCACACCTGGATAATTTCGGGGATTATCTCACACCGTAAGCAATGACCTCATCACACGAATACCACATGTGCGTCGCCTCGACCCCAATAATTTCGGAGATCAATCCCACACCACAGGTAATTCCGGAGACTATTTCACTCACACCTGGATAATTCCGGGGATCAATCTCACACCAAAAGCCATACTGAGGTCCATAACCCATGTTCCCATTCATCACATCACCACTAGTGCCTGTTCTTATCATTTAGGTTATTCAATTACTTAACGAATCTCCTAGAGTTGGTGTACCCTACCGGACTTAACTCAAACAACTGATCAACTAAAATGCCTCAACAGGCCCAAACATAAATAACCCAACTGTCGGTATACTAAGGTCACACACACCCTCTAGAGACTCAAACTCAAATATCCAAACCAACTTTCCAACATAAATTGCTCAACTTAACATCTTGAAAACATATGTTCAATAGAAGATAAAGTATAAAATAATAAGTTATAGCTTAGAACATTTAGAGAATAAATCATTTGAAAGAACATTCAAAATTATAAGAATACATCAGTATAAGTCGACTATAGAAAGCATAAGTCGACTGTCCAGAAGAAAATTTCATGATTTTAAGAAAATAAGCTAAGTGTTATAAGTTGACTTATAAAAGTCATAAGTCGACTTACCAGAGTGTTATAAGTTGACTTACAAAAGTCATAAGTCGACTTACCAGAGTGAATTTCAATACAACTAAAGAATATAGCAGCCGGGTCGTATCAGTCGACTGAAAGGTCGTGCCAGTCGACTGTCGGCCTACAGACTATAGTTTTGGTTGTGCACAATTCAACCGATACGTTCATGAAAACGATTTCTACGAAAAACATATTTCTTATATGATCAAATATAACTGTTAGAATACAAAATAGTCCCTAAAACTAGATCAACTACTTGAAATCATAAAAATGGAGTTTTTGTTGATTTCTTTCAATTAAAACACGAATTTGTGCATATAATCAAAATAGAGTTTTCTTAAAATAATTTACTGATCGCTGAAATAGTTCGTATTCAGATCCAAACCATCTGATTATCAAAACTCAATAAAAATCCCAATTTGGGCGTATTTCCTCAATCTCAACTAAATTCTCAATTCTCCAATTTTCATGTTAAGACCTCTTGATTCATAACTTTACCACTCAAGTTTCTCAAAACTGAATTCCTACCACAACCATAATCAAATTGTAATCACATACCACTGGGGTTTCACAAGATCCAATTTTTCATCCAATCCATAATATGCATAATCATGTTCAACCCTAAACATGCTTTCTAGCAATAAAGTTCAATATTCCAGATCCAATAAACATTCATAGATCAAACAATCAAATTGTACCAAATCACATACATAAACAAATCAACAAAACAATACATGCAAAATGCACAAAACAAACAAACATGTCACCAACCTAAATCAAAACAACAAAACAAATTTACATCACTCACCTTAGAAAGGAAGAGATCCAACAAGAAAGCCTTTCCTTTTTGCGAAATCCAAGATCCTCCTCTTGATCCTCCAAAAATAACAAGAACTTAATGTTGTGCAGTTAATGACGGCTGCGTTTTCTTTTAAATACCTGGGGTAAGAAGTTTTAGGGTTTTTTAGACATTTTTTACAAAATACCCCCTTGAAAATATAACTTTACATAAATAAAACTATATATTTGGAAACTCGACAAAATCATTTAAATTGAGATTAAAAGAAAAATAAACCCCTTATCTACAGTTGGCACTGTTGAAAAGTCCAGAAAAAATAATTTTTTTGCACTTTCACCCCTCATAATGACAAATTTGCAAAAAGGTCCTTCTTTTTCTCAATATTTGCAAATAGATCCAATTAATTTCAGAAAAATCTAGAAAAATCATAAATAAATCCCAAATAATAATTAATGATTTTCCATAAAATAATTTTGGCTTTTGAACGTTTCAAGAAAATATTTGCACGTGTTTTGCACGTGTAAAAAGATAAATTTCCAGAAAATATTTATTAAATCCCCAAAAATCATTTTAATCATTTATAAACCTTTAAAAATAATATTTAAAAATACGGGGTACTACATATACAACAATATAAATCATCAAATGCATCATGACATCCTTACTTCTTCATAAAAAGTCCATTACCTACATATTAAGCTGTGGGCACGTCAGTCACTTACAACTGACGAAAATGTTATACTCGGTTATCCTCTCTATGCCGTACATATAACGATCTCATTAATTTAACAAACCACGAAGATTGAATGAACAATAAAGTGTTAAATTGTGACTACGCTAAACATGTAAGTGTATGTCATGCCTTAATGCCTAATGCACACATTTATACTAGGATGACACTAATGCATAATTGTTCGGATTCTATACATCCCATACTATATAGGTCCGAGGGCAAGCACCTACGTACTCTACAATAAAGGGTTCGATCCCTCGCCATGACAACTACCCAGTAATAAATCAAGGTTTAGATCATTCCATGAATATGGATCCCAGCCACGAAGATCCACCACCGACTGTTATAATAGATTCCTCATCGTGTGAATCATCCCGCAAGTGCTCCTCTAGTCCCGGTATACGTATATACATTGGAGTATGGCAAACTATCCGCCCGACTATGCAAAGTCTCGGATTTAAAAATAAAAGCCTGTCTCTCACGGAGCAACCACAGTCATGGAGATCCACCGCCGACTGGGTCTATAGCCACGGAGATCCACTGTCGACTATATAGAAGCAACCCACTTACGTTTTCCCAGGATCACTACATCTTCACTTATGTACCTAATTATTTAGTTCAAGACATGAATAATTTTCAAACCTAGAATTAGTTTTATCTCCTACCTGACTTTATCAACAAATACGAGGTAGCTCCATAGCCATAAAAATATATCTCAACTTAATTCAATTCAATAGTGCCGGTACCCGAGATCTCACTAACTCCAAATCATAACTTTTTCATGTACAAGAAATTATGGGTACACATACCCTTTAACAAACATGTCTTAAACCTAGATATTTTCATCTTTCAACTTATTCACAAAATATCAATATCTTATTCCACAAAGCAATCTTTTTCTTAGTCTTGTCACGATTCATGATCTTATTCATCCGTTCATAATCTTTATAAATAAAAAAATAAAAAAAATAAAAAAAAATCTTTAAAGAACACAATTTTATCCCATGAAATTTTATAACCAATCCAAGCTATCACAATGTCTCAATTCACTATAAAATATTTCTTAACCAAGATACAAGTGTAATCTCTTTAAAAGATCACTTCACAAAATACTACTTTTCTTTTCTTTCACTACAAAGTTCTATTCTCAAAATTCCATTTCTTTTCATACTTCAAAAATATACAAGAAAACTATCTCTTAATATTTTCCATTTCATTTTATACCAATAATAAAGTTCATATCTAAGTTTTCCATACTAAAAATTTTCTTATATGAAGCAAAAGAGACTAAAAAAAACTAAACGGGGTGCTCGGGTTTCGAACCCATGACCTCTGGTCAACCTCATATACTGACCCTCAGTTTCGGAAATAATTTAAAGGAATTAAAAATAGATGTGACTATCAAGTTTCGACCCAAGATCTCTCACAACAGTGCTCTGTATTGCACTGGTTAACTAGTAAGTCCAAGTGTATTTTCTGTTTAGAATTGTACTAATATATTTTTGTTTAAATTATCAGAAATTGGTTCTTTTTCATGCAACTCATTTATCCAAAGATCAAATCTTTCTAATAATTTGAAATAGAATTTTTCTTGACTGAGATTGAATTTAAAAACAGTAAACGACAATTCTTAAGTTCATTAAGACTCTATTCCCACTTCTTTAAACAATTCTTTTTCTCATTTTTCACATAAACTTGTATAAGACTTGAGTAGTGATCATAAAACTAGTTTATGTTCCTACTTTTACATATTTCAATTTTATGACAGTACTACCATGTCACTTATTCATGAGAATTTTACAAAAGGACTCTTTCATGCAATAGTTTATACTTCAAATTATAACATAGCAAAATACACATATGTCAACACATCTCATGGTACTAACTAAATTCATTTTGTTTTCTTTCTTCTTTCTTAGCTATCAAAGCATGATTTGAATATAATTTTCTTCAACAAATTTCATATACTCAACATGTACAAAATTTTGCAAACATGCTAACATGATTCATATTTTAAAAGAATTCTTCTTTTAATTAGCATGGTGGCAATTATTATGTGTAAAAACCGGCCAACATATGTGTGCTTATGCACACATGCACAACAAAATAAATACATCTTTCTATAGCTCTAAATGTGTACTAAAAGTTGTAACTTATCATGTATTGGTCCAAGCTTAACTTAAATTAGGACGAGAAATTTGCTCTGGCGAGGGCGGCGGATCAGTAAGAATAGATTTTGCTGTATTTTTTGTTTGTTGGTTGGGGTGTATGAGTTCCAGAACACAGCATGTTGGGATCTGAACTTTATAAGCTTTATTTTTTGCTGTGTGTTTTGTTAAATTCATTTTAATGAACCGCAGGGGGTTTTAACCCACCGTTTAACGATAAAAAATATATATATATATTGAGCAATGCACTTGCTTCATGAATATTCAAAAGGACAATGCAAGTTTTATGTGAAATAGATAATATACCCAAATAAAATGCAACCGCATCAAAACAAAGTAAAATTACACAGAAAAATTGGCGGGTACCAACGAGATGGGTCCGGGTCGAAAAAATCCAAAATAATCCGACCCGGCCCTTTGGAAACACGGGTCCGGCGACCCGTAACTGTGGGTACCCGATCCACCCGTTTGCCAGGTCTAACGGTTCTTCACAAAACTTGGTCAACCTACGTAACAAACTCCTAACATACAGGTAGAAACAGTAAGCATTCGCCTAAAAGTTTCCAACTTTCTCTATTCCTTACATTTAGCGCCACCCCTCCCCCCTCTATATATCTACTCTTCAAATTCCTTTCTCTCAATTTATAATATATACATACATTTGTTAGAATTGTAGGCTTATTATGAACTGGGGACAAAATGTTGAAACATCGGCCAGGCTCTTCTATTGCCTGGTGATTCTCCTTGCAGTGATTGCATCTGCTTCAGCTGCCAAAGAAAGCAGAAAGGAGAAAAAAGGAGCAGAAAAGGCACCAGCAGTGCCAGCAACTGACTACGGTAATCCAGATGAGTTTGAATTCCCCAATGCAGTGGACTCTAACGATATCTCATTGGTAACTAGCAACGCAGTGTCCTTTGATGGGAGGTCACTGCTCTTCAATGGGACCAGAGAGATCATCTTTTGCGGCTCCATACACTACCCCCGTAGTCTCCCAGAGGTATGTTGGTTGCTTCGATCGAATTGTGTTCAGATTCTCAATATTCTGTAGATTTGTGCACCTGTATTCATGCATGCATGCATGATGCACATATATACCGCAATCTATCTGTTTTTGTGAAATAAAATGGTTTATTTATGTGACTTAAATTTATTTACTTTATTTTACTTGTATGTCTGGATGATCAGATGTGGCCTGACCTCATCAAGAAGGGCAAGGATGGTGGACTGAATTGTATCGAAAGCTATGTGTTTTGGAATGGTCATGAACCTGAACAGGGGAAGGTAATGATATTAATTGTTAATTAAAAATTTTCGCTCAATTTTATTTTAATTAATCAATAAATCAAGCAGTTAAATTCTAATTTATCACTTACCTGATGGTTTTTTGTTTTGATATATATAACCCTGAAAACAATATTGATATTTTGATATATAATTCTATGGTATTTTTTGGTCACTACTTTTGTTCTGTATTTGATTTACATAATTATATTTTCACAGTTATCATATCACAATTTCAAGTTTTTCTACATGTTGTATTGAAATAAGAAACTTGCAAAGGGCCGTAAAAGATAGCTAACTAACACATTAAACTTGTCATGGTACATATATTATGCAGTACAATTTCGAGGGAAGGTTTGATATGATTAGATTCATCAAGGAGATCCAGAAGCAAGGAATGCGCTGCATACTGAGGCTTGGTCCATTCATCCAGTCAGAATGGAACTATGGGTATAAAAACAAGAATCTCTTCGAACTAGCTAGCCTATTATTACCTCAAGAAGTTTAATTTTTGTTGTGAAACTTTTTTTGTTGGACATAAAATTTTCATCTTTTTCGATTTTTGCAGAGGCTTCCCATACTGGCTGAGGGAAGTACCTGACATGACCTTCAGAACTGACAATATTCCCTTCAAGGTCACAAAACAACTACCAAAGATGAATTCATGGAAACGAAACAAAAAAGATGAAACAAGACACTAATTGTATTTTCTGCCGTATCAGATCTGATACGATACAAAACACTAATTCTATCAAAATTTATATATGAAAATTAATATATAATTACGTAAAATGAAGATTTCAGCTCAAAAATTCAGCACACTGCACGAATGAATATTGTATTTTAGCATCAATTTTTAAACTACTTTATTATTTAAGAAACGATACGAGTACATCAGAATAACCTAATACAATTTAATTTGTTAGACTCTTGATATTAATTAACTCTAAAAGTAGGTGTAAAGTGTTAACACTTATAAAATGTGCATGCAGTACCACATGAGGAGGTTTCTAACAAAGATAGTGGATATGTTGAAAGAGGAGAAGCTCTTCGCCCCTCAGGGTGGACCGATCATTCTTAGTCAGGTTAGATTTGTTTTTCCTTTTCTATATTTAAAAATTCATTCACTTAATTTCTAAATCAAACTATATGTTTCTAGACTAGCTAGATTTACAGGTTTTTGTTTCTTTTTTTCACCCCCTCTAATTTTTGTTTTTGGGGACTGTTTGAAAATCAGGTCGAGAATGAGTACAACATGGTTCAAGGGGCCTACAGAGCAGGAGGTGATAGATATGTTAGATGGGTAGCAAACCTGGCTCTTAACTTCAAGGCTGGAATCCCCTGGGTGATGTGCAAGCAAATGGATGCTCCAGGCCCGATGGTAAGACTAATGAAGTGTATTTGACACGATACGACGCTTTAGAATCACAAATATTTCTGAGTAATTTCTCTTCAAGTAAAGGGTTATTTTCATGCATTTATTTTCCAAATTTATGACTGCAGATTAATGCTTGTAATGGAAGGCACTGTGCTGATAATTTTGCTGGCCCCAACAGTCCAACTAAGCCTTTTGTCTGGACTGAGAACTGGACCGCACAGTGGGTGTTCTTCTTCTTATCCCGAAAAAATTTTGAGTGTTTCCATTAATTTCTCTTAATGTGATTAATGTATCATCTGAAATGTATATATTGATGGATGGGTTTTCCCCTTTGGAAATTGTTCAGGTACCGAACTTTTGGAGACCCTCCATCTCAAAGATCAGCTGAAGATATGGCCTATGGCGTTGCACGCTTCTTCACCAAAAACGGCTCGCTCGTAAACTACTATATGGTATTATAATCAACTTCTTTTCCTTGTTCCTGTTAGGAACTAATTCATGGAAGAAAAGAAGAAAGAAAAAAAAAAGTCACCTTAGTTCTGACATATGCGATTCCCTTCTCTGTACAGTATCATGGAGGAACCAATTGGGAGAGGTCTGCTGCCGCTTACGTCTCGACCAGATATTACGACGAAGCTCCTCTTGATGAATTCGGTTGTTAAAACTACATACATATATAATGTTTTTTTTTTTTTTTGGAATAACCCAATATATTATCTATGAGAAATAATAAGTCAGAGAATTTTTTCTTATAGAGTAGTAATACATCTTTGACAGACAGGTCATTAATGAACAATTTTGTGCAGCTTGTTCTAATCTAAATATGTTTCCAATTCCAGGCCTTCTGAAAGAACCTAAATATGGGCACATGAGGGAGTTGCACAACCTCATACAGATGTACTCAAAGACTATACTCTATGGCGACTACTCATTTTACATTGGAAAGAGTAACTGGACTGAGGTATGATGGGAAACTTTTTTTTTTTTTCGTTTGGGGGGTTAATTAATGAACTGGAAGAGAGAGGTTAACTAATCAGTTTGTAATTTATACAATTTCTACGAACATGTTATAATATTAATTAACAATTTGGATTTATCAAAATTTGTAGGCAACGACGTTTCAGACAAACGAGGAATGTATCGCTTTCTTGTGTAACCAAGACCTCAACGAGGACCACTCAATTGACTTCAGAGGCAAACAGTACGAACTCCCAAAGAAATCCATTAGCATTCTCCCTGATTGCGAGAATGTAGCCTACATGACCGGATCGGTACTGCAAATCTACTATCTTAAGTTTAAGTTTTCGTATTATCATTATTTTCTGTTGTGTAATAACAACAACCGTGCTAGAATACTGGCACCGTATTGGGTAAGGGTAGGCCGTAGGTTATGGGCCTATGGGGTCTACTTTTACCCCTTTTTTTTTTTTTTTTTTTTGATAAAAGATGACATCGTCATCGTTTCATTAATGCAATATTAAAAAAACAAAGTAGTACAGCATACATAGATCAGTCTAAACCGACTACCGAACATCAAAGAAATACATAGAAACGACTACCAGAAAATACTACAGCTACATCAAGCTAGGATACTAGAAAGCGGTAAGATACAAGTGATACATTGCCCGAGGGCACCTATCTGTAGCAACTCTAGGACTGCCACCATCCCATGACACCAAAATATCAAATCGACAGTCTCCAGCTGCTATCCCTGGCTACGAGTCCTATGCCTCCTATTCCTCTTCCTCCATCCGCAGGCGTTTCACAGCGCCCCGGTTACCTGTCCAATCATGAGCAAATGTTAGAATTCTGTGCATAAGTCCTATCATTGTACATTTTGAATTACGAAAGCATAAATCATTCCGCGTCAACCAAATACCCCACATCGTTGCTGCAGCAGCAATACCCCAATCATCTCTATCCTTAATGCCCCCTAACTCTACCCGACATTTACCCCAGACATGTGCACTGCATTTCGGAATTTGAGCCACCCCAATCCGAATACAAATATTCTCCCAAGCTAGTTTAGCATTAGGACACGTAAATAAAAGATGATCAGTATCCTCTTCCTCTCTCTCGCACACCCCGCAAAGCGTTACGATTGTCACCTTCCTTTTCTGCAAATTGACCTTCGAAAGGATTGCATTATGCCTCACTAGCCATGCAAAAATCTTGACCCTATGAGGAACGGACATATTCCAAATGATTTTGGCTTCCTTGCATCGCATTCCTCCGTCGTTGATGCGCCTGTATAATGAAGAAACCGTGAACTCCCCAGTACGCTCCAGAAGCCACTCTCTACTATCGTCCATACTGTCATTAAATCTCCCTTCTTCCTGAACGACCTTGTTGAGTCTAGTGAATACGTCGATCTCACTCTGGGTCACCTGTCCCCTAATCTCCAACGAGATCCTCCTGCTACGACACACCTCCGCTACAGTGGTATTGGTATTAATCGTCGCCTCTGCGGCTTCTGGGAATAGACTACTCAGACTTGAGTCCCCACACCACTTATCGTACCAAAACCTTGTATCCTTCCCTTTCCCTACCCAACACCTAGTATGAGCGTGGTATAACTGACCTACTTTAGCGACTCCCTTCCAAAGAGCTGAATCCCTGATGCCCTTCTCCCTCCAAAACGGATCGCCTTCCTCCCTCTATACCTTTCAAATGAAATACACCACCAATGATTTCGTCTCCTCCTCATCTTCCACCACCATTTACTCAACAACGCCTTGTTCATGTCTCTAAGGTTAAGGATCCCTAATCCTCCAAACTCCTTTCTTTTGCACACTCTTCCCCACTTTACCAGTGGTAAACCTTTGCTGGATTCGTCCGCGCCTTTCCATAGGAACCTTCTTCTGCTTTTATCAATCCTCCTGATCACCCACTGCGGCATCTCATAGATCGACATAAGGAACGTGGGTAGGCAACTCAGCACCGAATTAAGCAGGGTAACACGGCCACCTAAAGTTAATAAACGTCCCTTCCATCCGGCCAGTTTCTTCTCTATCTTTTCAATGAGGGGTACCCAATCGGATCTTTGCGGGGCGCCCGGCCTAATAGGCACCCCTAAATAGATTAGGGGAAAACTTCCTCTATCGCACCCAAAAAAGCTCTGAATTCCCTCGATAGGAACTGATAGCTGTTCGCTGATCGGGATGACAGCCGTTTTGGCCAAATTGACTTTAAGCCCGGACCATGCCCCAAAACATTGTAAGGCCAGTTTAATAGCACCCATCTCCTCCTCCTTGGCTGCTCCAAATAATAGCGTATCGTCGGCGTATTGTAGGATTGATATCGCTTCAGTAATTCCCTTTACCCTTATACCCTTTATAAAACCTTGATCCCGGCCTCTATTGACCATTTCAGCTAAGCCGTCTGCAACTAACGCGAACAACATTGATGACAAAGGGTCCCCCTGTCTGAGTCCTCTTTTGCATTTAATCTCTTTACCCGGCTTACCATTAACCTGAATGAACGACTTGCCCCCTTGAACACATCTCATGATCCACAAGATCCACTTGTTCCCAAACCCTTTAAGTTTAAGAGCTTCCTCTATGCTCTCCCAATCAACCGTATCGTATGTCTTTTCGAAATTGATCTTCAAGAGAAAACCATCCACCTTGTCCTTACTACCTCTACTTTTACCCTTAACCTTGGGATCCACTATACCGATAAAAGAGTATTTCTGTACACTAAGATGTAAATCATTAGTTGACATCAATCCAACCACCAATAGACTATTTCAACAATTGAGCTCTGACCATTGTAAGTTGGAGCTGCAACTACAGCTGCAACCGAACAAACATCTCTCTCCATCTCCATGATTAGGCAGATTGTTAATTGGACTCATCTTATAATTACTATTTGTTTATTTACAGGTAACTGCTCAGCACAATTCTCGGACATTCATTTCAGTCATCGAAGGAAATGAGATCAAAGCCTGGGAGATGTACAATGAGAAAATCCCAACATTCTCTGATGCCGACGTGGTGCAATCCCAGCAGCCCCATGAACACTGGCACTTGGCCAAGGATAAAACTGACTATGTCTGGTTTTTCACCACGTACGTACTACACATATTCACTTAATTCATAGAGAAAGAAACAAATAACGAAAGCCAACCTAAATATGCTACGTAAAATAGTAAGTGGCAGAACAATATTGCTGCATTAGACCATTTACAAAAATTAGTAGAAAAAGAATTAGTAGACCATTGACAATTTTACTTACAATTCTTCCAAGAGTTGCAACTATACCACTAGACCATTTGTGCAGGATTCAGGTGCAAGCTGTGCCAATTGCAGTTCAACCGAACACTATGATTTTGCTTGCCTATTATTGTTCACAATATCAAAATCAACCTTATACTGCTAGATGATTACCTGCAGGGTAAAATTGTGAGCACAAATTGCATGTGCTTTTCTTATTTTTGCCCACACGAGAATCAACAAAATTCCTAACAGTTGGCCCCCAAGTGAAATTTAGTTATCCGAATAGAACTAATAAGTCAGTTTTTAAAGCAAGTTAGGTATTAGAATCAAAACAGTACAAGAGAAAACATGTATACAATATATGGGTGAGGAGACAGTGGTCTTATTTAATGTAATTGCTTGATTTTCAGTTTCCATTTGGACTCAAGTGACTTGCCCAGGAAGAAGGGCATTCGCCCATTCGTTCAAATCTCATGTTTTACCCATGTTCTTTTGGGCTTTTCCAATGATGAATGTATAGGTACACTTTTTACATGTCTCTTGAATTAATTTCTTCCTATGCTTTTAGCTCGATTCATATATATTTAACTTTCTTCAAATACAAAACAAAAACAACAACAGGAGATAATCATGGATATAAGAGGGAGATGAGCTTTATGTTCGTTAAGCCTCTTACTCTGAAAGCGGGTCCTAACCAGCTTACCTTTTTGAGCATGACAGTGGGATTACCGGTAAATTAAAGTTGCAATGCAAATTAATCAATCAAGAGATGAGCTCCTAATCCTATTATCTTTTACTTAATTAATCACTCTTCTTTATTTCTTCATTCATATAATTATAACACAAAAGGATGGTGGAGCTTACTTGGAAAGAAGACATAGTGGACTTCACACCATAGAAGTTAAGGGCCTGAACACCGGTACAGTGGATCTCACCAGAAACAACTGGGGGCACAAGGTAAACTTTGATTAATTTATGAGTACATCCAATACATACATAATATAAAATGTATGAAAGAAATAGATTTCCAACTTACTAACATATTTACTTAATTTTATTTATTATTTGATGTTCAATCTTTTCTAATAAAAAAATTAACTTTGACAAAAGATTACGGTACACTAGTATTTCAGTCGCATATACAGCAAATTGAGTTTAAAAACAAATCAACTGTTTGTTAACAAACAGGCTGGGATGTATGGAGAGAAACAAGAAATCTTCACCGAAGATGGAGTTGGCAAAGTCAAATGGTTGCCTGCAGAAAAGAACAATCAAGTCACTTGGTATAAGGTGATAATTAATCCTTGCATATGTAATATACAAGTGTACCTGTTGTGTATATATATACTTGAATACTGCTTAATTTTAACTCTGCTTGATTGCAATTTGCAGAGGAGGTTCGATAATCCTCGTGGAGATGACCCAGTGGTTGTAGACATGAGCACCATGGCAAAGGGAACTATCTGGATTAACGGTAGAAACATTGGTCGCTATTGGGTTTCTCATCTCGGTGGCAGACCTTCTCAATGGATGTAAGTATAATAATTACATGTAAAAAAAACACACATCTTTTAACTAATATATATATAATCCAAGTAGATTGTATAAAACCAACTTATGCTGGAATTGTGAAGCCAATCTTTAACGAAAAATTAAAAAAAAAAAAAAAAAATTGGATCAGGTATCACGTGCCACGATCGTACTTGAAGGAGAAAAATAATCTGATCGTGGTATTTGAGGAGATGGGAGGAGATCCGTCAGGCATCACCTTCTACTTGGTGAAGAGAGACAACATCTGCGGGGCTGTATCGGAATCACAACCAGGGGATATTAAGGAATGGAAGAAGGGCAGTAAGGTGGCGCCCAAGTTGAAGCTCGCTTGCCCACCGAAAAAGTTCATTAACAGCATTGCCTTTGCCGACTTTGGTAACCCGACCGGAATGTGCGGCGAGTTCCGTGTGGGCAACTGCTCCAACCCCTTGACCATGAAAGTAGCCGAGAAGGTAATTAAGTTTCATTGCCATCGATTGATGATATATATATATCCATCCTTCGTTCATTATTGCAAAGTGCACTAGCTACGTACATCCAGATCACCAATTAATTAACCTTGAGTTAATCTAAAATATTGATGTTGTTTTCTTTTCTCTTCTTCCTTGAATCAGGAATGTGTGGGGAAGAATTCATGCAAACTGGAGGTGGGGAATCATGAACTGTACGGTGCAGAAGCAAGTTGTCATGGTAATGAAAACATTCTTGCAGTACAGGCAAAATGCTCGAAAAATAAGAAGGCAAGCAAGGAGAAGAAGGAGAAGAAGGGAGGCGAGGAAATGTAATTGAAGTTCTGCAAGGAATTAATTACTGAGACCGACCGAGACTAGAAGGAATGAGTCCTTCCTCCATGTCTGTATCGGATTCCCTTAGATAGCACATTGAATAATGAGAATAATCGTTGAAGCAGCCCTCGTCCTGTTTAGATGCACGAAGCTTAATTGGACAGTTTAGGATGCTAATTGTTTTGTCATTGGTTTTCACTGTGTATACCATGAATGATGTTAACTGTACAATTAAATAAATTCTTCTATTGTCTTGTTGCTTTAATATGATATATTCTCCATGTTATTATTCTTCTTCTCGAACAATATTTTTATCCTCAAAGACTTGAAGCAATCCACGCGTGATCCAATGGTTTGTAAACATTCTGATTTTTCCTCACCCGTTCACTTTGAATTAATGCCTAAGAGAGAAGCTCGTACTACCAAATGATTCTCTTGAATTTTTTTCCAAACTGTCCCACTTTCTGAAAGTTTTTCCCAAACCGCCCTATTTTTTTATAATTCCCAAACCATCCCACTCGATCTTTGAAAGACCGCGTTAAAAATAACTAAACTCGGTATTTCAAAGACCCAGTCTTAGACGGGGGTTTTATTTCAGATCTTTTCTTTCTTCTTCTTCTCTACTTTATTCTCTCTCTACTTTCGTTTTCTTCGAAATTTCCCTCAACGAAACAAATCGCCGCCGGCCTAGTTATTCTCTTGGTCGATTTTCTCTCTAATTGATCGATTCACTCCCCCAAACCTAGTCTTCTCTCATCGTTACTCGATTTTCTCCATCTTTTTCCCCAAATTTGAATTTTTCTTTAAACCCTAAAACCCTAAATCCGAATATCTTAGATCTCGTTTAATTTCGTCTTCGGTAGGAGAAGATCTTGGTTGAAGGATCTAGAAGTATTGTACATTGTCACTATCAAACTTTGAAATCTCCTACTCGAAAGGTATATTTATGAAGCTTTTGATAAGCAAATTTTGTGTTAATTTTGGGTTATTGTGAAGGTGCTTAGCTGAATTTGTGTTATTGTTGACAATGTAGAGTAGCAATTATGTTGAAGTTGACAACGTAGAGTAGCAATTTTGTTGAAGTTGAGAATGTAGAGTAGCAATGTTGGGTTGACAATGTAGAGTAGCAATTTTGTAGAGTAGCAATTTTATAGAGTAGCAATCTAGGTTATGTGTAGTTAATAACAATTTTGTTGAAGTTTTAGGATTTGTATTTTATTGTAATTGGCACGCACAATGGGGAACATGGAGGAAGGAGAAAGTAGTAGACCTCCACGTGGCGATGGAGTACGTACTCGCGGTGGACGTTGTCGTGGTCGTGGTCATGCTCGTACCGAGGGTACTAATGTAAGTAATTAATTGTTTATTCTAATAGAATTATATGAAATTTCGGTCTATTGATGTAAATGTTATTATTATGTAGGTTCAAATCAATCCAAATGAGGCGGGCACTTCTTCTTCGGGCACTTCATCATCGTATATCCCTTCTAGAGGCCCAGGACCCCTCGACTCTTCACTCCTCACTCTTCAACCGTTGCATCGATCGCAGAATGTGTGGAACGGTGAGACTACGGAGTGCCGCTTTAGGACTGGTCATCCACTACCTATGCACCCACGGATTCACGAGATACTAAGAGACTGTGGGTTCTACGGTATTGGTAGGATGAGCTCCATCAAGTGCGATCGACATCTTTTGGAAGCACTTCTTGAAAGATGGACGCCTAAGACACACTCCTTTCACCTGCCAGTTGGGGAGATGACAGTACTCTGCAGGACGTTTCCATACTTACCGGACTTCAAATCGATGGAGAGGCAGTCACAGGATCAATGGACTTCGACCCGGTTTATATAGTCGAGGAGTATTTAGGTGTCGAAGTTGAAGCCGATGCGATTAATGGTAAATTTATTCATTTGAAGTGGTTGAAGGACACCTTTAAGAATAAATTGAATGTAGGTTCAACTACGGCGAAGGTGGAGTGCTATTGTAGGGCCTACATTCTCACACTATTCGGCACTGTATTGTTTCCAAATTCGTCAGGAAATAGCGTCTCATTGTTGTTCTTGTCACTAATCGCCAATCTAGGAAACGTTAGCCGTTACAGTTGGGGTAGTGCCGTACTGTCATCACTGTACCATAGTTTGTGTTTGGCCAGTATAGGTTCGGTGCAGATGAATGGGCCTATGATTTTACTTCAAATCTGGAGTTGGGAGCACATTCACGTTGGTCGGCCCGTAGTACGGATCCAATCTCCGCACTGGATAGTTCTTCCCGATGACATGGACATGCTACCTCCTATCGGTGTTTACTGGACAGGCAAACTTACATGGATAGCCAACCCCAACAGGTGCTTAACGTACTACCGCGATGAGTTGGATAGGTTGGCAGCTGACTGTGTCATGTGGCTTCCTTACACGGAGGATCGTGTACTTCGACTGCACCTAATTGCACGTACAGGCGTGATTTGTGGCTCACGAAAGCACCTTTAATTAACTTTGGGATTGTCGAGTTCTACTACCCCGATAGAGTGCTACGCCAGTTTGGTCTTCACCAAAGGATTCCAGTTGCCGAGCCATTCAATGCGGAGATGCACAATATTACAGGAATGGGTCGAACCCCCGGACACAATTGGGCCGCTTGCTTCTCTACGTATGTTCAGAGATGGAATGTACACCGGTTCGATGAAATCATCGGTGACATTCCTCCATTTGACCTCACAGTGCATGAGGTGTACATGGCTTCGTATGAGAGAGTGACTAGAGGGTATATATCTCCGATGTTGCAGACTCCTGCTGTAGTGGTAGTCCCGATCCGTCGACCAGGGACCGAACTAGCAGATCAACATTCCATGAAGTTACTAATGTACCAACCAAAGGGATCCACTGTTCGGAAATTTGTAAGTTTTATAGTTTCGTTTTAATTTTTTAAGTTTATATAAATATTTGTTTTTATATATGTATATGTATATGTATGTACCATAATCTTTCAACTTTTCATGATTGTCAGTTGAGCCAGACTTAGGCCATTGCAAAGAAATGTGGAACTTTGTTGAATAGCAACGTCGCCGATCAGACAAAGGAAACCATACGGGAGATAATGACATGTTGCCGTGCACAAGCTGATTTTGTGGGCGAGGGAGCAACATTAGATGCAATACTAAGGACTCCTACACATCGAACGAGCGGCCGCTCTGGTGTCCGACGAAAGAGAGTTGTTCGAAGGCCCCCACCTCAACCTCAAAGCGAATCAAAATACGAAGAACAAGTAGGGGCTGAGATTGAAGAGGAGGGTATACAACAACAAGTTGGGGGTGGGATTCAAAAAGAGGAGAATATCTCGTTGTCTGGTCTAACACAGGCTACTCCATAACGTGGTAGAAGACAATGAAGACCCACTAACTTCTTTACACCAAACCCTTGATTTTTGTGTCCATGTAGGAATTCAGGTGCATTTAGGCTTGCTTCTCCAATTTTGTTGATTTTTGACACTGTAACTTTTGTGTTAGTTCATCCATGTCTGTAATGCAGGTTAGGCAAAAGTTGTTTGAACGGAGCAAGATGATGGAAGCTTGATGTAGGAACGGAGCAAGATGATGGAAGCTTGAATTTGCTTGATGTTGTAATATTTTAAGTTAGTTTGATGTTGTAATATTTTGAATTTGCTTGATGTTGTAATATTTTAAGTTAGTTTGATGTTGTAATATTTTGAATTTTCTTGATCTTGTTAGCTTGAGATTGTTGTTGTAAAATAAGAGATGTTTGGGATGTTTATGAGATGTTGGAGATGTTTATGAGTTGTTGGAGATGTTTCTCAAGATGTTTATGAGTTGTTGGAGATGTTTCTCGAGATGTTTATGAGTTGTTGGAGATGTTTCTCGAGATGTTTATGAGATGTTGGAGATGTTTCTCGAGATGTGTAGGAGATGTGTAGGAGATGTTTGAGCTGTATGTGAGCTTGATCTGTATGTAAGCTTGATCTGTATGTGAAATTGATTGAAAACAAATTGTAAAGGGGAAATGCTTGAAGAAAAATTGTAATGGTGAAATTTAAGCCTAGACTCGGTCTTTGAAAGACCAAGTTTAGTATTAATATACACGGTCTTTCAAAGACAGAGACTTGTGCTTGTAAGTTTTTTTTCAAATAAACTCAAGACTCGGTCTTTCAAAGACCGTTCTCATTATAACTAGACTCGGTCTTTGAAAGACCGAGTCTTGAAGCTGATTGAAAAATAGAGCTTACAGACGCAAGACTCGGCCTTTGAAAGACCGAGTCTAGTTATAATGCAAACGGTCTTTCAAAGACCGAGTGTGGAGTTCACTCTTTTCCAGAAACCAAGATGTTCTCTAGAAATGAGTGAACTCCACAATCGGTTTTCGAAAGACCGTTCTTAATATCACTCTTCAATCCAATTGAAAAAAAATTCACAGATTAAAGACTCGGTCTTTGAAAGACCGAGACTAGTGATATTAAGAACGGTCTTTGAAAGACCGAGCTCTCACCTCATTAGAACTGTTGTTCGTAGGATTTACATTTGGTACATCATCATCTTCGTCTTCATCGTCATTTTCTACACTATCATCAACTTCATCGTCTGTTTCTTCTGCTTCTTCATCATCGTCTGATAAGCTGTTGTTAATGACTACATTTTGAAAGAGTTCAAATACACTGTCATTTGGAACATAGTTAGGTAGGTTGGCATGGAAACTCAACATCTGTAGAATCCGGGTTTGTTGTATTTGTGAAGGTGTTTTCTTGTAAGGACAGTGGATTTGGCTGTGAAGATTGAGCGGGGTTAGACCCCATCTGCTGTGTTGGTACTACCCTTACGAAGCTTGAACTAGGAATATCATGTGGCTGAGCATTCAAAATTTGAATTTGCTGAATATATAACTCTAATGCAGACCAAGTACAATTAGGATCAAATGTCCTATCAATCATTGACTTCATAGCATTATCAGTAGATACGAGTACTATCATAAAATACTGACCATCTCCTCTACCTGCTGCGTATCGAGCTAAAATTTTCACATTCCATTGATTCCTATCCCAATTAGTAACTTCATAAATTTTCTCAACTAATTCTGCTAATGTAATGGTACGAGGTACCCAAACTATTTTCGGATCCAACACACTATAACAACAACCAATCTTTGGATCACGAATTATTTCACCACCAAAGTATAACCAAATAGAAATCTCGAGATCCATACCTACATATATTTATACAAATATGCGAGTTATTATCTAACCACAAACAAAATCTATAAAAAAGGTAGAAAATTATAGGCCAATATTCATCATACCTTCACAAGCTTCAAGGATAGAGCCGTAGATATTTGGGTAGAAGAGTTGGAGTTGCTATCCTCTTCAAATTTAGCAAAATTCCAAAATATGGATCTTTCGAAATGTGGGTTTAGGGTTTTTATAGTGGAAGGTGAGAGGGTTAGGAAAGAATTGGTAAATATATTTAGATTGATATGAGATTTTGTGGGTAGGAGGTCGCCCTAGATTGAGGGAGAAGAGTTAGAGAATATAGAATAGAGTAAAGTAGAGAGAGAGAAGAAGAAAGAAACAGATCTGAAATAAAAACCCCCATCTAAGACTCGGTCATTAAAAGACCGAGTGGGAGGGTTTGGGAAAAACTTTCAAAAAGTGGGACAGTTTGGGAAAAAATTCTATTCCCTTCCGATGCCCAAGTCAGTATTTACATTATAAGGAAGCAAAATGTAAAAAAGCATAGTACGATGTGAGACATCTGATCATGGAAGAGGTTGACGTGAGACGTCTGATCATCGAGCGGTCCATAGAGGGAACTTGAAAGAGGAGAATAGAGGCACAAAGGGGGTGCCTGAGGAGGAAAGACATGGCCCTCGACGTGAGCAAGTAGGAAGAAGATGTTGGCTGTGTTGCTCAAAACCAATCTCCTCCTTGCTTGTTTTTAGTCCCACATCGGTTGTAGGACATGCCTTGTGAGTGGTTATATTACAACCCCTTCTTTACTCCTTTGAAGTCTTGTGTGGTGTGGGGAACCCGTGGGCCACACACGCGCCCCACCGCCGCCGCCCCTGCCCGGCAACGTAATGGGCACGGGTGCGCTCCCACACCTGCAGGCGCAGAGTGTCGATCTGATTTGCTCTTCAGGTTCGGATTGAGGCCCAAAACTCCTATTTGTTTTTATTTTTATTTGACTGTTTCCTCCAAACGTTGGATCAGTTATTTAGATCCGAAATTTTTGCCATCTTCACTGTGCACGTTTGTGCGTGGGATCAGCAACGGTCAAAGACCTTGCTTCCTATGTATTCCAGTCTTCTCATCCCTTACTGACTACTGAAAAATATTCCCTACAAAACTCTTGCTCTCGTTTTCCTCTCGCCTCTCAATTATGGTCCTTCTATTTTTCCTCTTCGATTTTGGGCATGGCTAACTTCGGGTCGCATTTCTCGACGTTGTGTGCGGCAGCGAGACGCCGGTGGTACCGGGGGTTTTACCACTAGGAGCATCTGAGAAAAGTCTGCACATAAAACCTCGGATCAACTCTTAGTGCAGTGCGTTCGGTGCGACTTCCCCACAGGCCGGTAACTTTGTTCTAATTTATTTCATTCTATTTTTCGAGTTGCAGAAAATTAAAGAATCAAGATGATTTAAATAACAATCTAAGAGTTGACAAATATACCTTATTATTACTTGTTCTCGCTGTTTATATATATATATATATATATATATATATATATATATATATATATATATATATATATATATATATATATTGTTCATAAACTTTCTTCTGTTAATTAAATACATTATTAAATATTGTAAGGACTACAAAAAAATCTCACTTATTATTGATCAGGCCTAAATTAGCACTGATTGTTAAGATAAGTTGTAATTTGTATAAATTGTTCGCCTCAAATCTATTTAACTTAATTAGGCTTTTGTAGTCAGTGCCAATTTTAAATCTCGATTTTGTTTTTATCAAATTTGTTCTGTTATAAATCAAAATAAATAAAAATAATAATAAAATAAAATAAAATAAAATAAAAAATAGCAACCGCAAACCTGTTATTGTCAAGAGCACACACTTCTGATCTTATTCTCTAAAGACAATTTCCAAATTACTTGGTGACAGTATTTGTCTACATTTTATTCAGTCATTCTCCATTGAAATAAATCACACATCAGTCACATCTTTATTATGTTAGTAAACTGCTAGACCTTGCCTTGAGAACAAAACAAATCTGGTTAGATAATTTGTTTAGTCAGCAGAATATATATACATACACATATTTTCTGTTTGTCTGTCAAGCAATACTGAGATTCATTTTCATAAAGTATTGTTCATATTGCTTATAGATCACATACTTTGTTATTAACAAATTGCATCACTATAAATTCCCACATTATAAAATATCTGTAGTTTTAATATTCTTAAAGTATTGATATATTGTTAATTACAATATGTGTTGGCACCAACATTTGTGTTATTAGATTCATTTGGATATTCTCAAAGCTTTAGAATACTTCTCGCTGTAAATTTGCTTTTATAAACTTACAATCATCAATTTGCTAACATAATTAATTGTTAGTACATAATTTGTGTTATATTGTGAGTAGCATTATTTCTTACATAACAATATCAAGGCTATTACTAATTTGTGGTGCTAGATATTACCTTGGTATTCTTTCAACATTTAGATAAAAGAAATAGTTTATTGACTTTGCAAATTCCTTTAGCTATTACTAATTTGTGGTGCTAGATATTACTTTGGTACTCTTTAACCATTTAGATAAAAGGAACAGTTTATTGACCTTGCAAATTCTTTTTAAAAGAAATCTAAAGTTCTAAAAAGTAAAGATAAATTTGGGAACAAGACGAAAGGGTCCTTCTGTCAACCGGATGTAAACAACCCTAAGCGACATGGTATTTAAGCGTCTTCGAACCACCGCTAGCTGGGAACCGGCCCCTACAACTAACCCAAGTTAATCGGAACTTAATAGACTAAAGATTTGTTAAGGTTCATTAGCAAGATCATTAAACTATTTTTCTAGAGTCCCTGACACCTTTATTGAGTAGCTACAACATTATTCCTGCAGACTCTAGACTGCTATACTAGTTACCATGAATGGGAAAGAAGAGACTGCTACTGTCAAGCCAGCCAAGTTTGATGGCACCCACTTCAAGAGGTGGCAGAGTCAGATGAAATTCTGGCTCACCACTTTAGGACTGCTTTCAGCAATTGATGGATCCACACCCATCACATCTGATTCTAACAAATCAGAGTCTGGCAAAGAAGTTCCCGAATCCCCTATTTCCTCTCAAACTCCTAAGGAACCCTCTAGTTCCCAAAAACCTAAAACTCCTAAGGAAATAGACTTTCACTGTTTTCATCGAATTCTAAGCGCTTTATCTGATTCTCTTTATGATATATTCTTTGAATATAAGAATGCTAAAGAACTTTGGGATGCTCTGGAAGATGATTATGGTTGTGATGATGCTGGAATTGAAAAATTCAATTCTCCTACTTTTAATAAGTATTTTATGGAAGATAACAAACCTATGAATGATCAAATCCATGAATTCCAAGAATATGTGAGGCATATTCAAGCCAAAGGTACAATTTTTTCTACTAAGTATAAGATAGCTTGCCTGATAGATAAGCTCCCTCCTTCTTAGTCTGATGTCAAGAAGGATCTCACTCATACTCAAGGTGAGCTTACCTTTTCCCAAGTCCTAAAGAAGATTAGAACAGAAGATCAACTTAGGCTAAGGTCCAACCCTAAGAATGAGTCTAAGGCAAATGTAAACCTTGTAGTATCATCCCAAGGCAAACCCAAACCTAATAATCCTCACAAACCCAAGAAGAACTCCTTCAGGAAGAAGAACTTTCAGCCTCATCACCAGAATCACCAAAACCACCATAACCACCAAAACCGCCAACACCAGCAAAACCATAGAACTAGAAACTTCAGTCAGACTCAGGATCAACAGAAATTTTGTTTGGTGTGTGGAAGAACAAACCATCTATCCTTCAATTGTTTTCATAGGAAAAAGGAACCAATCAAGACTCCTTATAAGGGAAAAGGCCCTACCAAACCAGAAGCCAACATGATTCTGAATGGATCTTCTAGTTCCTTCAGGTCTGTGACTTACCAACCTTCTGTTAATATTTCTTACCATTCTGATGACTGGTGGTTGGATTCTGGAGCTAATGTTCATGTTTCATTTGATCGCTCCAATTTTTCAAAATATCAGGAATCATGTGGAGGAGGCATAACCCTAGGATATGGCTCAACGGCACAGATTGTAGGAAGAGGAAGAATAGATCTGAAGATGACATCAGGAAAAAATCTGCCTCTTCATGATGTACTTCATGTGCTGTCAGTTAGGAGAAACTTAGTTAGTGGTTCCCTTCCTGTAGCGTCAGGTTTCAAGATTGTAATGGAAGCCACTAAAGTTGTATTTTCGAAGAATGAGTCCTTTGTTGGAAAAGGATATGTAAAGGATGGTCTTTTTATTCTCAGTACTATAAATAAAATGTCAGATCCTTCTCCTGTTGTTTCAAATGTAGAATCTTCCAATGTTTGGCATGGTAGACTAGGTCATGTGAATCTGGGTTCTCTTAGAAGGATGATGAACTTAGCTCTTATTCCAAGTCTCTTATAGATAATAAACACAAATGTGAGATTTGTGTTCAAGCCAAACATTCTAAACTACCTTTCAAATCTGTAGAAAGGAATTCTGATCCTCTAGAACTAGTTCATAGTGATGTTTGTGACTCAAATAGGATTTTGACCCAAGGCGGTAGGAAATACTTTGTCACTTTTATAGATGATTGTTTAAAGTATTGCTATACCTACTTTCTCAAAACCAAAGATGAAGTTCTAGATAGATTTAAGATTTACAAATCCGAAGCTGAGAACTAATTAGAGAAAAAGATTAAGATCCTTAGATCTGATCGTGGCGGAGAGTATACCTCAAACGAAATGACTAACTTCTGTGAAGAATACGGAATAATTCATGAGGTGACTGCTCCTTACTCACCACAGTCCAACGGAGTTGCTGAAAGGAAGAATCGGACTTTGTTAGACATGGTGAATGCCATGCTTCTCAGCTCAGATGCTCCTAACAACTTGTGGGGAGAAGCCTTATTGACAGCCTATTAGATCCTAAATAGGATCCCTAGTAAGTCTAAGGATAAGACTCCCTATGAATTATGGAAAGGTAGAACTCCTAGAGTCCATTATCTCAAAGTCTGGGGATGTCTAGCAAAAGTAGGAATCCCTGAACCTAAAAAGAGAAAGATTGGACCTAAGACTGTAGATGTTGTGTTCATAGGATATGCCTTAGATAGCAATACCAATAAATTTCTAGTGACTCATTCTGAAGTAAATAAAATCTCTAACAATACCATCATAGAAGCTAGAGATGCAGTTTACTTTGAGAATATATTCTCTTTTAAAGAAATAATTTCCTCCAACCCCTCCAGTTATTCCCTTGCTCCTTATACCAGTTCCCATTTTCAACCTTCTAGTTCTCAACCTGATTAAGACTCAGAACCTAGAAGAAGCAAAAGAGGTAGGATTGAAAGAAATTTAGGGGAAGGTTTCTTCACTTATTTGATAGAGGGTGATCCTTCAACTTACGAAGAAGCAATATCTTCTCCTAATGCTCCTTTCTGGAAAGAAGCCATCAACAATGAGTACAACTCTATTATGGAGAACAGTACTTGGTATTTAGCAGACCTACCTTTAGGTAGTAAACCCATAGGTTGCAAGTGGATCTTCAAAAAGAAACTTAGAGCTGACGGTTCCATACAGAAATACAAAGCTAGATTAGTAGTCAAAGGTTTCACCCAGAAAAAGTGATTAGATTTTTTTGACACCTACTCTCCTGTAGCTAGGATTGCCTCTATTAGAACTCTTCTAGCTTTAGCATCCATTTATGACTTGTTAATTCATCAAATGGATGTAAAGACAGCCTTTTTGAATGGAGACCTAGAGGAAGAAATCTACATAGAGCAACCTGAAGGTTTTATTGCTAAAGGTCAAGAAAAGAAAGTTTGCAGATTAGTAAAATCACTTTATGGCCTAAAGCAAGCTCCCAAGCAATGGCACAGCAAATTTGATAAAGTGATTTAGAATATGGTTTCTTACCAAATGAGTATGACAAATGTATATACTCTAAAAACATTGATGGAAGTTGTGTCATTATATGCATATATGTAGATGACATCCTCATTTTAGGATCAACACTTGAGTTGATAAATAATACTAAAAACTATCTATCTAGCATGTTTGATATGAAAGACCTAGGTGAAGCCAACCTGATTCTAGGAATGCAAGTATCCAAATCCAACGAGGGTTATACCCTCTCCTTAGTACATTCTATTGAAAAATTGCTAAAGAAATTTGAGCACTTTGATAAGATACCTGCTCGTACTCCTTTTGACAGTAGTATCATTCTCAAAAAGAATGAAGGTTTACCTGTAGAACAACATAAATACTCTCAGATGATAGGTTCTCTTATGTATATAACAAATAGAACCAGACCTAATATTGCATTTGCTGTGGGGAGACTTAGCAAATGCACTAGTAACCCAAACCGGTCACATTGGTCAGCATTAGAAAAAGTATTTAGATATCTTAAGGGTACTCTAGATTATAAACTTCATTATTCTAGACACCCTGATATCATAGAAGGTTATTCAGATGCAAACTGGGTAACTGACTCACATGATGTGAAATCCACAACTGGATATGTTTTTACTCTAGGAGGAGCTGCAATCTCCTGGGGTTCATGTAAACAAACTATCATAGCTAGAAGTACTATGGATTCTGAAATGATAGCTTTGGACACTACTTGTACAGAAGCTGAATGGCTTAGAAATTTGATTATGCATATACCTGTTGCTAATATTCCTATTCCTGCTATTTCTATAAACTGTGATAATAAACCTGTTATAGAACTACTAAAGCATGATTCCGTGAATGCTAAGATGAACAAACACCTGCAGCTGCACTTCAAGTCAATCAAGAGCCTATTAGGCAAATATGTGGTTCTTGACTATATAAAGTCAGAAAAGAACCTTGCAGACCACTTGACAAAGGGTCTGTCTAGGGCTTTGATCCTAGAATCATCGAGGGGGATGGGGTTAAGCCCATAAGTAAGTCACCAGCATTGGCAACCCAACCGAGTCTGACTGGAGATCCCAAGAAGCCAGTTCAATGGGTAGAAACAAGCTAGACTTTGGTGACTATTATGGAACACTGACTCAGAGATTAAATTCTCATAAACTAATGCCCAGGTGGTTGTACGAGGTTGTACAATGATATCCCATCCCTATGGTGACAGTGTTCCGGTGTGATCTGGTTAGGATGAGTTCTAAACTCTTAATAGGTCCAAGCATTATTATGTAGGGTTGACTCTGATCACCAACCCTTTGAGGACTTACCTATATGAGAGGTCGTGAAGGCCGCGACTATGGGACAGGGCGATCCCAGACAACTCTCATGAATATGAAAAAAGTGCGCATGGCCATTCAAAAGTGCCACCCGATAGACCCAAGAACCTCTAGCGTACTATGTGTGCTATTTTCTGAATCTGATTCAAGAAGTCTGATTCAAGGCATAGTCCATCAAGTACTTCTTCAGATAAAGACAATAGTCACTACGTGAGATTCAAGGCTGTAGTCCATCTCATTTATGCATAGTATACTCTTTCCCAGAACTTCTCCATCATTATTCTTTTGTTATCTCTGTCTTCGGATCTTGGTTTTTTTTTGGAGGGGGGGGGATTGTTGGCTGTGTTGCTCAAAACCAATCTCCTCCTTGCTTGCTTTTAGTCCCACATCGGTTGTAGGACATGCTTTGTGAGTGGTTATATTACAACCCCTCCTTTACTCCTTTGAAGTTTTGTGCGGTGTGGGGAACCCATAGGCCACATGCGCGTGCTGCCGCCACCGCCCGGCCTGGCTCGGTTCGGTTCGGTTCGGTTCGGTTCGGTGCGCGTAATGGGCACGGGTGCGCGCCCACACCTGCGGGCGCCGAATGTCGATCCGATTTGCTCTTCGGGTTCGGATTGAGGCCCAAAACTTCTTTTTGCTATTTGTTTTTATTTTTATTTGACTGTTTCCTCCAAACGTTAGATCAGTTATTTATATCCGAAATTTTTGCCATCTTCTCTATGCACGTTTGTGCGTGGGATCAGCAACGGTCAAAGACCTTGCTGCCTATATATTCCAGTCTTCTCATCCCTTACTGACTACTGAAAAATATTCCCTACAAAACTCTTGCTCTCGTTTTCCTCTTGCCTCTCAATTACGGTCCTTCTGTTTTTCCTCTTCGGTTCTAGGCAAGGCTAAGTTCGGGTTGCATCTCTTGATGTTGCGTGTGGCAGTGAGATGCCAGTGGTACCGGGGGTTTTACCACTGGGAGCAACTGAGAAAATTATGTACATAAGACCTCGGATCAACTCTTAGGACAATGCATTCGGTGCGACTTCCCCATAGGCTGATAACTTTGTTCTAATTTATTTTATTCTATTTTTGAGTTGCAGAAAATCAACGAATCAAGATGATTTAAATAACAGAAGAACCTATGTAGAAGTTGCGAAGGGATAGAGGCTCCAAAGTATAAGTCGGCACTTCACAAAGGTGAGTATCCGACTACAGAGGGTGTCAAGAAGAGAGAGGACGAAGAGGGAGAGTGGATCTTGGTTCGTCCCAAGAAGCTTAGGAAGACGGCGCCAAAGCCTAGTGTTACCTCGTCGACCTCGTCGAGGTCAGGGATTGGCCTACAGTGTCACAAGTGTGCACAAAGGGTCACACGATTCATGAATGTTCGAATGACTGGTTTTGTTACGCATGTACAAGATTTGGCCATATCTCGAAGGCGTGTAATAGAGGAGCTACTCCGGCGAAATCTTCTTGTAAGCCACTGCCAAAACCAGCTACCCCTATGATCCCTACCGAGCTTAGCTCTAGTCAAGAGAGCATCGCAGGCGGAAGGAAAATCACCAATGCTTTCATCTCACCGACTCCCATCATGGCTGAGTTGGAACGTTATTTAATGTCGTGCACCATGATAAAAGCACGTATTGGTCACACGTCCACTGAAGATATTGAGAGGTTACTCGTCGCCAACATTCAGGGGAGCTCCGGTTGGATTTGCAAAGTGCAACGACTATCTCAAGAGGAGTTTCTTGTGCACTGTGGCAACGAGGAGAGACTGAAGGAGGTGCTCGAGCTTAAAGGTTTGGAAGGGAATGGATTCAACATCACCTTTCTTCAATGGAAGCGGAGCACCGGCACTTTGAAGGTGGACACTCCTCCGTCGGTTTGGATGAAGGTCTTCAACTTTCCATTCCATTGTTGGGTGCAGTCTGGTTTTCAGAATTTGGTTAGAGGTTTCGGCCATGTTGTTGAAATCGACAGAAACACCATGATTCAAAGTAGGTGAGAGTATACAAGACTTAGAATTGGGTTAGAAGATCTCGGTGCGATTCCCTCGATGATTCGTATTGAATTTGAAGATGTGTATGAGGTTAACATAATCATCGAAAGGAAGAAAACGGTGTCTTTTATAGCTGCCATGGCGGGGAAGTGGGCAAGGCGTCGGGAGAACGCGATGCAACTGAGGAAGACGACGATCAAGGGCCGTTGGATCCAGGAGATTTTAATCGAGACCGCTCATCATGGGGTTATAGGGATAGGAGTATCTGTCCGTTGGATGAGAGGAGGCACCATCTAGGTGGCTCATCTCAAAATATGAAACCTTTATCCGGTAACAGTCCACTTGCTTTGGGTGGAGCCCACCAGGGGGTGACGTGTCCTTCGGTGGTTGGCGGGTTACCCACAGGAGTTGACATTGTGCCGCGTGTAGAGGAGAGAGATGTAGATGTTGTGCTGCAGGCACAGTGCTTACGTCCCATCGTAGGTACAACATCGTACCTTGGGAAACATGGGACTTTAAAATCTTGCGGGGGTTCCGGCCTCGAAGGAAACGATGTTGTAGGATCCAATGAAGTGCAATTTTTGAATTGGTTCAGAGCTGACTTCGAGGAATTTGTACACTTGGCAGTTTTGGAGTTGACCGAAATGGTGGATCACTCTGGATTGGATTTGAGCAATCCTAAATCTAATGGGCCTCTTTATGGAGATCTTTTGAGTAGCGGAAGACTTTTGGAGGTGAACTGGCATAATAATCGACTGTTCCCAATGCAGAGGGTGTGATTCCTTCCTCTGACAATTCCTATGCAGACTGTGGGGGTAACAATCCTACGGTAGGAGGAGACGTGAATCCTATCTATCAACAATTTGTTCTGCCGGTCGCAGATGTACGCAGGGAGGCAGAGTTGGGCGATATAGAGATAGAGACTGAGAGGATATGGGTACTTGATGGTTTGCAAGAGTGCACCATTGGATCCGCCATTGGATCCGACTCAGATTTAGTTAGATTCTAGATTTTGATGACTACAACACAATACACATTTGTTCTATCATACATATCTCTTGCAGTGTGTACTTAACCCTTTCAAGGCTACAATACAAGGAAGCTTTCAAAGTCAAGATCTAGAACAAAGACAAGAAAGATTTCAAGACTCAAGATCAAGATACAAGACAAAGTTTTTTCAGAGCTTCAAAGATTCTTAAGTGATCAGCTAAAGAACAAGTGATCAGCACAAGTGTCTTGTAATTTTTTGTAATATTTGATTTGTCTTAGAAACTTTGTAAAAGCCTTGATACACACACTCACACATAGGAATTAAAATAAAGTTTATTAAAATCAAAATGTCAAAATCAAGCTTGTATAAGTTCAGCTGTCAAAGTACCAGTCGACTTACTTCGGTAAGCAGTCGACTGTTCTAGTACGAAACAGAATAAACTTACTCAAGCTCTGACCAGTCGACTCCTTTGGTAACCCAGTCAACTGTTCGAGCAGTTTTTGATAGTTTTCTGAAGTTTAAAATTTGGTTTTTCAAACTCAAAACTTTTCTGCCGTTTATTGGCAGTTGATGAACCATTTTCCAACGTTCTTGGAGTTCTCACTCTATAAATAGAGTTCAAGATGAACTTGAAAAGGTTAACCATTTTTTTACCAAGTTCTTGCTTATTTTGTAAAAAAGAACTCAAACTTTTAAGTACTCTCATTCTCTAGATTTGGTTCTCTAATTTCAGTCTTACATAACTAAGATTAAGTTCAAGAGTGTGATTAGAAGTTGACCTATAGCCTTCATTCAAAAAGCACACTCAAAAATCAAGGCTTTAGGTGTTGTAATCTTCAATTTTTGTTGTTCACTCTCGGGCTGTGAGAGTGGTCCTCTCGGTTGGAGAGAATGACTTTTGATGTAGAATCAGTGTCACTCTAGGTTGTAGAGTGGGGTCTTGCCCTCTCTAGTGGTGAGAGAGGTCTACGGGTTTGGTATAGTTGTTAACAAATTTCGTAGAGTATTCTTGTATTTTTTCAAGAATAGTGAAAAATCTCAAGTGGGTTGCTTGGGGATTAGATGTAGGTCTGGAGGACCAAACCAGGATATTGTCGTGTTTGCATTGTTGATTCTCTGTGGTTTGAATTCTCTAACTTGCAATTTTAATTTCACTGCACATTACTGAAAATTGTGTCTGATCAGTCGACTGGTTTCTCCTTTAAGTCGACCTAACAGACTCGTTGTTCTTCAGTTGATTATGACTGGTGTTTCTTTTCAGTTGACTTAATAGTTGCGTCAAGTTTAAACTTTTTTTTATATATAACACTATTCACCCCCCCCCCCCCCCTCTATCATTATTTGCCTTGTATACATGATCCAACACTTGGTATCAGAGCCTGGTTAAGTGCACTAGCATCTACTTCAAAGCAAGTCAATACCATGAAGGTCAATCCACACAAAGGCCGCCTCTCTTTGATGGAACAAACTACAACTATTGGAAATGTAGAATGAAGATTTACTTACAATCCATCAACTATGAGATTTGTAACATGACCGAGACGGATTATACCGTGCCAACTCTTCCCTATGCTCAATGGAATGATGATATGAAGAACAACACCATGAACAATGCAAAGGCGATGAATGCTCTCTTTTGTGCACTTACCAAAGAAGAATTCAACCGTGTGTCAAACGCAATAACGACATTCCAAATATAGCATACTTAAGGTAACACATGAAGGCACAAATAAGGTAAAGGAATCTAAAGCTTCTGTTCTTGTTCAGAGGTTTGAGATGTTCCGAATGAAGTGGAATGAAAATGTATCGGATATGATAACAAGATTCATCGACATCATAAACTCCCTTGTGGCTCTTGGCAAAACTTATACGCAAGAAGAGATGGTGAGAAAGGTTCTTCGTGCTCTTACCCCTGAATGGGAAAAGAAGACTACCGCAATTGAAGAAGCTAATGATTTAACACAACTCTCGCTTAAGAATCTTGTGGGAAATCTAATGGCTTATGAAATATAATTGAAGGAGCGCAAGAAGGATTTAGAACCACAACAAGCTAAAAAGAAAACTCTTGCTTTCAAGGCCATGTCTGAATCAGAAGATGATAAAGATGATGAAGAAGAAATGGCTATGTTCACAAGGAAACTTAAGAAATTCCTTCGCAAAGGTAAATTTAATTCTAAATTAAAGGATACTGATGAACATTCTACTTGTTTCAAATGCAATAAGATAGGTCACATGAATAAGGACTGTCCATTAGAGAATGCAAAATCTAAAGGCAGAGTCTCTAACTTCAAGAAGGACAAATTCACGAAGAACAAGTACATGAAGAACAAGAAGGCCTACCAATCAACTTGGGATGATAGTGATTTATCTTCAGAAGAAGACAATGAGGAATTTAATGAAGTTGCAAACGTGTGCTTCATGGCAAATCAAAGCAATGTAAGTAGTAGTATAGTACCTAGTGATTTATTAATTAGGTTTTTAATGAAATATTTTAAGAATTAAAAAAGGAGAAAATAAAAGGTAAAAATCTAGAGAAAATTAATCAAACTCTTTCTCAAGAAAATCTTGATTTACAAGTTGAAGTAAAGTCTTTAACTTCTCGTATTTTCAACTGGATATAGATCTTATACCTCTAAAAAGAAATTATGAAGAGATATTTAAGAATGTATCTAAGTTCAACAGGAAAAGAGATTTTAAATGAAGTTCTTCAAAATCAAGTTCAATCTAATAAAAGATTTGGACCTGGTTTTCAAAAAATTCTTGAAAAATGTCATTCTTCTAATAACACTAGTAATAATAAGATTTATTCTGCTTCTAGTATAAAGAATAAGTTGTATGATTTTTTTTGAAAAACCAAAAATTCTTTTTAATCATGAAAATAGAAATTTTTCCGAAAAGACCAGTCGACTGGCCCCTCAATTCAGTCGTTTGTCCAGTAGGGTGAAGTCTTATTCAAAAAGACAATAGCCTCATATAAATCGGCTAATTTCACCTCCCAGTCGACTGCCTCCACAAAACAGTCGACCGATGGGTAAAAGGAAGTCGACTGGACAGTGCAAAAGTATTTGGGTTCCAGTCAATCTGAGTCTTAATAAAATGGTTTCTTATATAAATTCTTTTGTAAATAATGTTTGTAATTCTATTAATTTTAAACCTGCATATGGTGGTAAATCAAACTCACTTTGGGTTTGGTTTTCCAAGCACTAACCTTTTTTGGACCCAATGAAAAGGGTACCATATTCACAAATAATATTTTTTTGGTACCTAAAAGGGAAAGATGGATACTTGACGTGGATGTTCTAAGCACATGACTGACCATGCAAACTTGCTCTCTTCAATTCAAGATATAGTTGGAGGAACCGTTACTTTTGGTGACGATAACAAAGAAAAAGTCATCGGAATAGGCATGGTCGGTAAGAATATTACTCCTATTATTGAAGATGTATTCTTAATTAGTGGTTTAAAGCATAACTTGTTAAGTATTAGTCAATTATGTGATAAGGGTTATAAGATAGTGTTTGAAAAAATTGCATGCTTAATTTATGATTCGACTTTGAAAAATGTGATATTTCAAGGCATTAGAAAGAATAACATATATGAACTTTGTTTAAAAACAAATAAGTTTTCAGATGATTTTTGTTTAGTTGCTTCGAACAAAGACTCTTGTCTTTGGCATAAAAGATTTGGACATGTAAATATGAAAAATATCGCTAAACTTTCTAAGAATAACCTACTTAAAGGACTGCCAAAATTATTTTTTATGAAAGATAAAATGTGTGATGCATGTCAACTAAGGAAACAAGTAAAATCCACTTTTAAAACAAAAGAAATGATTTCTACTAGTAGGCCTCTCGAATTGATCCATATGGATTTATTTGGTCCTACTAGAGTCGCTTCCTTAAATGAAAGTAGATATATATTTGTTTTAGTGGATGATTTTTCAAGATTTATATGGGTATTCTTTTTAAGACATAAAAATGAAGCATTTGAAGAATTTGCAAATTTCTACAAACGTATTCAAAATCAAAAATCTCTAACCATAGTCACTATTAGAAGTGATCATGGTGGAGAATTTGAGAATGAAACTTTTTCAGAATATTGCAACAAGAATGGTATAACACATACTTTTGCATTTCCTTAGAGCTTCACCACAAAATGGAGTGGTTGAAAGAAAGAATAGGACATTGCAAGAATGTGCGTATACCATACATGTTGAAAGTAATTTGCCTAAATACTTCTGGGCTGAAGCTATTTTTACAGCATGTTATGTTTTAAATAGGATATTAATTAGGCCAAAGCTTAAGAAGACTTGTTTTGAGTTACTTTATGAACGAATTCCTAAAGTTTCATATTTTAAAGTATTTAGTTGTAAGTGTTTCATATTAAACACAAAAGATAACTTAGATAAATTTGATGCTAGATCTAATAAAGGTATATTCATTGGATACTTAAATAGGGGTAAGGCTTATAGAATTTTCAATAAGTTATCTTTGACTATTGAAGAATCTATGCATGTTTCATTTGATGGATCTTTACCTTCATCTAGTGTTATTCAAAATGATAAAATTGAATCTTCACCACTAAATAACATTGTTAAATCACTTCAGCAAACTACTCAAGATATATAAGTCGACTGATTTGTTGAATCAGTCGGCTGATGGGTTTATTAAGATGACTGATCTTGTAGAGATAACTTCAACTTTACCAAAGTCATTTGTTGAATTTCGAGATCATCCTCATGACTTAATTATTGGTGACATCTCACATGGCATTCAACAAAATCACATTTTAAGTGATTTCTCATACTGCTTTCTTATCGGATTTTGACCCGAAAAATATTCAAGAAGTATGTGAGAATGAATTTTGGTTGAATGCTATGCAAGATGAACATAACCAAATTGCAAGGAATGATGTATTATCATACTATTATTGGTATCAAATGGGTATTTAAAAATAAGTTAGATAAATCAGGACAAGTTGTTAGGAACAATCTAGATTAGTTGCCCAAGGATATAACCAAGAAGGAATTGGTTTTGATGAAACATATGCTCCTATTGCTAGACTAGAATCAATTAAAATTTTGTTATCTTTTGCCTGTTTTATGAATTTCACACTTTTCCAACTGGATGTTAAAAGTGCTTTCCTAAACGGTTTCATTAAGGAGGATGTTTATGTTAAGCAACCACTCGGTTTCGAACATGAACAATTTCCTAACCATGTTTTTAAATTGAAAAAAGGCTTTATATGGTTTTAAACAAGCACCTCGTGTATGATCGTCTAAAAACTTTTCTTTTAGAAACAGAGTTTGAAATTGGTAAAGTAGACACTACATTGTTTATTAGGAAAATAAAATCAGACATATTAATCATACAAATTTACGTAGATGACATAATCTTTGGATCAACTAACAGTAATCTATGTCAAGAGTTTGCTACTACCATGCAAAATGAGTTTGAGATAAGTCATATGGGTGAACCCAATTATTTCCTTGGACTTCAAATAAAACAGTCTCAAAATGGCATATTTATTAACAAGGAAAATATGCTAAGAAATTACTCAAACAATTTTGCATGGATGGCACTAGTAGTAAGACCACACCTATGGCTACTACTACTACACTTGACAAAGATGAATTAGGTAAGAGTGTCGATCAAAATCTCTATCAGGGTATGATTAGCTCACTCTTATATATAACTGCTAGTAGATAAGATATTATGTTTAGTGTATGTTTGTGTGCTAGATATCAGCCTGATCCAAAAGAATCTCACTTAAAAGCAGTGGAACGAATTTTAATATATATTAAAGGCACATCTGAATATGGTTTATTTTATCCTCGCACCAATAATTTTCACTTATTTTCATATAGTGATGCTGATTTTGCTAGAAGTCAAACTGACCGTAAAAGTACTAGTGGAACCTGTAACTTTTTGGGACATTCTGTAGTATCTTGGTGCAGTAAAAAGCAAAATTCGGTATCTCTATCTGCCACAGAGGCTGAATATATTATTGCAATTATGGCTTGTGCTCAAATTTTATGGATGAAACAAACTTTATTAGATTATGGTATTTCTTTTTCAAAACCTTCTATAATGTGTGACAATACCAGTGCCATTAATTTTTCTAAAAACTCGGTTCAACATTCACGTACAAAATATATTGATATTCGACATCATTTTCTACGTGATCATGTTTTAAAAGGAGATATCATATTAGATTTTATTTCAACTGATAAACAAAGCAGATATCTTTACCAAACCATTGAAAGAATATATTTTTATCAAATTTAGAAGAGAACTAGGAATTTGCCCATTTCATGATATTTTCTTAAAAAAATTTGGTGTCTAAGTCGACTTATATTTGTTTTTCGATCGACTTATACAACATTTCTGTGTCTGTGTTTCTTTCTTGATTTTGTCTCAATGCCCAGTCAACTCTCTTGATTTAAACAGTCGACTGATGATAACTTTATCAAACTATTTCTTGTTTGGTTTTATTTTGCTCTCAACTAAGTCGACTGCTCTCAAATCCAGTTGACTGTTGCGACTATATTTTGATTTTTTTAATCTAAATCGTCACATATTGAGGCTTCGTTTACTTTTCTGAGATCCGACCCGATCTCTACTCTTACCCTTTTACTGCCTCAAACAATGACGATGAAGACGAAGATTGATGTTATTTTTAAATTTAACTTTGTATTTTTGCATTATTTTTTTCTGTGGTTGTATGATGTTATCTTTAAACTTTATGTACTCTCTTTGGTTGTTTATGTATAACCTCTATGGGTTGCCTCTTTATGTTTTTGTATGAGTTTGGTTATCCTTCTTTATTTTTGTTAATGCCAAAGGGGGAGAAATTTTACATGCTTGGTGATATACATGCTTGGTTTTGTACATGTTTAATTTTTGTGCATGTTGTATCTTATCATTCTGTGCATTGTGTGCATATTTTATTTTATTCACGGGGAGCTTTTTCAAATTGTATATCTATGTGTGTGAGAAGCATGTTGTTTAAATTTACATTCTACATTGTTTAGTTATTGTGTTGGCATCATCAAAAAGGGGGAGAATGTATATTCTTGATTTGGATGACTACAACAAAATACACATTGGTTCTATCATACATATCTCTTGCAGTGTGTACTTAACCCTTTCAAGGATACAATACATGGAAGCTTTCAAAGCTCAAGATCAAACCACATAGACAAGAAAGATTTCAAGACTCAAGATCAAGATACAAGACAAAGTTTTTTTCAGAGCTTCAAAGATTCTCAAGTGATCAGCTAAAGAACAAGTGATCATAACAAGTGTCTTGTAGTTTTTTGTAATATTTGATTTGTCTTAGAAACTTTGTAAAAGCCTTGATACACACACTCACACATCCCCTACGAATTAAAATAAAGTTTATTGAAATCAAAATGTCAAAATCAGGCTTGTATAAGTTCAGCTGTCAAAGTACCAGTCGACCTACTTCGGTAAGCAGTCGACGGTTCTAGTACGAAACAGAATGAACTTACTCAAGCTCTGACCAATCGACTCCTTTGGCAACCCAGTCTACTGTTCGAGCAGTTTTTGATAGTTTTCTTAAGTTTAAAATTTGATTTTCAAACTCAAAAATTTTCTGCCGTTTATTGGCAGTTGATGAACCGTTTTCCAACGTTCTTGGAGTTCTCACTCTATAAATAGAGTTCAAGATAAACTTGGAAAAGGTTAACCATTTTTTTACCAAGTTCTTGCTTATTTTGTGAAAAAGAACTCAAGCTTTCAAGTACTCTCATTCTCTAGTTTTGGTTCTCTAATTTCAGTCTTGCATAACTAATATTAAGTTCAAGACTACGATTAAAAGTTGACCTATAGCCTCTATACAAAAAGTACACTAAAAAATCAAGGCTTTAGGTGTTGTAACCTTCAATTTTTGTTGTTCACTCTCGGGTTGTGAGAGTGGTCCTCTCGGTTGGAGAAGGACTCTTGGTGTAGAGTCAGTGTCACTCTAGGTTGTAGAGTGGGGTCTTGCTCTCTCTGGTGGTGAGAGATGTCTACGGGTTTGGCATAGTTATTGCCAAAGGTCGTAGAGTATTCTTGTACTAATCAAGAATAGTGAAAAATCTCAAATGGGTTGCTTGGGGACTGGATGTAGGTCGAGAGGACCGAACCAGGATATATCGTCCGGTTTGCATTGTTGATTCTCTGTGGTTTGAATTCTCTAACATGCAATTTTAATTTCGCTGCACATTACTGAAAATTGTGTCTGATCAGTCGACCGGTTTCTCCTTTAAGTCGACTTAACAGACTCGATGTTCTTCAGTTGATTATCTTTCGTTTATCTGACGTTTCAGTCGACTGGTGTTTCTTTTCAGTCGACTTAAAAATTGCGTCAAGTTTAAATTATTATTTATTTTTTATATAACACTATTCACCCTCCCCCCCCCTCTAGTATTATTTGCCTTGCATATAGGATCCAACAATTTAGAGGATTGGGCCGGGCGTTCGGGGAATTTGGCAGAGGGACAGGCCATTGAGACTATTGGAAAAACCTCCAAAGCTTCGGTGGAATATCAAAGGAAAAGCAAGAGACAACTTGTCAAATTGGGCTTTCAAGGCCCACGAGAGGAGGATTTAATCAATGCGACGGCGAAAGCTAAGGAACCGACTTCTGCACGGGGTGGCTTATCAGGTGATAATATGTCTGTTATGAGTTTTATTTCGGATAATACTCTTATTTATTATGTCAGTCTTTTCAGTCTAGCCATGGGTTTTTCAAGAACAGAACAATTAGAGAAAGTGAATGTTCTGAGGGGCGAGGCTCTTAGATTATGCCTATAGTTGGGTTGCCTATCATAGGGCTAGAAGGTAGGAGACTGTATCTTTTATTTATGTCATACATCTTGTGGAATGCTAGGGGTATGCAGCAGAAGTCTTAGAAGAGAATCATAAACGATACGCTTTTTAGGTATAGGCCTTACATTTGTGCCTTACAAGAAACTAGGATTGAGAACCCTAGTTGCGAGGTCTTTCAGGCCATTAGATCCTTTACGAATTTTGAGTGGCGATTCAAACCTGTTATTTTTTTTAGAGGGATTGCGGTTGGAGTTGATCCATCCATTTTCGAGATTGTTGATCATTTGATCGGATTCTTCTCGTTCACGGCTAAACTGAGAAGAAGAAGCAATGACTGGATGCACTTGGTGTCATCTGTCTACGGTCCATATGACTCTAGACTTAGAGACCAGTTATGGGAGGAACTGGTGCTTATTAGGAATTGGTGAGTGGGACCTTGGATCGTGGGAGGGGACTTTAATATCACTAGGTTCTGGTTTGAACATAGAGGCAAAGGGGAGAGCCAACAGGATAGAGATAGTTTTAATCGTACCATTGACGAGCTAGAGCTTCAGGAAATTCGTCCAACAGATAGGAAGTTCACATGGTCTAATATGCAGCATAATCCTATTTTAGCCAAGTTAGACAGGATCTTAGTCTCTGCGGATTGGGAGGAGCTTTTCCCGTTAGCTTCGATCAAATCTAGTAGTAGGTATACATCGGATCACGTCCCATTGGTTCTTGATTGTGGAATTTTAAATCATTGTCCTGCTCAACCATTTTGATTTGAAAAGGCCTGGACCCTACATGAAAACATTAGAAAGGTCATCGACGAGTCATGGAAATCCACTGTAGGAGACATAGATGCTATGAGTAGATGGATATTCAAGGTTAGGAGATTACGAAAATGTCTTAAAGAGTGGGCTAAACGAGAATTCGGTCATATAAGAAGGAAGATGGAGCTCTTAGGTGAAAAATTCAGGATCTGGAAATGAAGAAGGAAGAACGAGATTTGTCCGAGTTGGAATACGCAGAATTGGCGAGGAATAGACAGGAAGTTCACAAAATCGGAGAGATGGAAGAGTTATATTTGAGACAGCGGTCTAGGATTCAATGGCTTTAGGAAGGGGATACTAACACTAAATTCTATCACAAAGTGGCCAATGGAAGAAGGAGAAGGAAGCATATCTCCGGTTTGTTTGTCAATGACATTTGGACCGAAGACGAAGGTACGATCAGACAACACATCGATCTAAGATTTAGAGACCTTTTAGGGTCGAAAAGGACTCACAGATGTAACTTGGTCCAAGAGATGTGGACAGACTCAAGAATAGATGGGAGCGAAGGTGTTAAGGGCCCGTTCACATAAGAGAAGGTGTTCTCGGCGATCCAGAGGTTGGGACAAGATAAGGCTCCAAGGCCAGACGGTTTCCTTATTTTCTTCTATAGGACATGTTGGAATATCATGAAGGAGGACCTAAAGGGAGTACCTCAAGATATCTATAACGGTACTACGGAGATTGACAGACTGAATTATGCGAACATTGTCCTCATATCGAAAAATTATGATGTTTTGAGAGCATCCAATCTAAGACCTATCAGTCTGCTCAACAAATCCTTCAAGATTATCACCAAAGTGTTTGCTTCTATACTTTCCCCTCACCTCCCTGATCTAGTAGGGGAGTCCCAAAGTGGATTTGTTAAGAGGGATATCATGGATAATATTGCTTCGACTCACGAGATTATCTATAGAGGGTGCAAGGTTAAAGCAAATGGTTTCCTTCTCAAGTTAGAATTTTAAAAAGACTATGACTCTGTTGAGTGGGATTGTGTTGAAGAAACTCTTCAGCTTAAAGGGTTCAGAGATAAATGGAGCTCGTGGATGCAAAAGTGTGTCAGAGGAGAAAAATCATTCATTCATCTCAATGGCAAAATCGGATGTGAAATCAAATGTAGAAGGGGTCTCAAACAAGGGGATCCGCCATCCCCACTCCTATTCACTTTGGTTGCAGATGGTCTCGCTGAAATGATAAGGAGGGGGAAACTAGCCAACGTTATCAGGGGCTTGGAAGTGAAGGGTATGCCAGACTCTGTGACAATTCTACAATACGCTGATGATACATTACGATTCGGAGCGGCTAAAGAGGAGGAAATTGTGGCATTAAGGGTGGATATTTAATGCTTTGAAGCATGGGCTGGACTACAAGTTAACTTTCAAAAAAATGGCATCGTCACTTTTGGAGAACAACTGACTGTTCCCATTGGGGATATTAAGAACTTGTTAAACTGTCAGAGTACTCAGTTTCCATTTAAGTATCTAGGCACCCCAATCAGACCCGAGAGTCTTCATAAGGAAGACTATCTGCTGCTTGTGGAGAAAGTTGAAAGGAGACTGACCAGTTGGAAAGGACATTTCTTGTCACTAGGAGGTAGAATCACGTTAATCAATTCAGTTCTGAGATGTTTACCGATGTATCTTATGTCCATTTATGAACTGCCAAAGTGGGTGATCCGCAGAATTGATAGATGTAAGAGGAAATTCCTTTGGAAAGGTGCTAACGGGGATGATAAAGGTCTAAACCTGGTCAATTGGGGAAGGGTGTGTAAGAAAAGAGAATTCGGGGGTCTAGGGATTATAAACCTCAAGGATATGAATAATGCTCTGCTGTGCAAATGGTGGTGGAAGTTACACGGGAAGCGCAAATTATGGTGGTACAACTCTTTTGCACAATTTCGGAGACGGGAAAGAATTCGATTCGGGGGAAGAAGAAAGTACGGTAAAACCTCCTACTTATGGAAAGAGGTGACGAAAGTGGGAGATATCTTCCATGCCAATATGTTTCACGAGGTGGGTAATGGTAAAGATATCAGATTCTGGAAAGAAAAATGGTGCGGGGATAATACACTACAAGCGTTATTTCCATTTGTTGCCAGGGAAGTTAACAGTTTGGATAGCTCAGTGGCAGAAGTGTTGAAGAATAGGATGGTCAAGATTACACTTAACAACTCACCTTCTCAAGCATGCACTAAACAGTTTCAACAGCATATGGTGTTCCTTAGGGAGCAGGATCTGCATTTGGTTGAGGCAGAGGACTTAAGGAGGTGGAACTTGGAGTACAACAATAACTTCATTGTCAGATCGATGTATAATTAGCTTAATGATGGAGGGACCCGTTGCGGGGAGGCAACTACGATTTGGAGAACCAAAGTTCCATTAAGGGTGAAGGCTTTCATGTGGCTGGTTCTGAATGATGCAATTCTATCCAAGTGTAATTTAAGTAGGTGGAACATTCTGGTGGTTTTAACGTGCTCGCGATGCATGAATGACATTGAAGACACTGACCATATCTTATTTAGATGCCCTAAATCTAGGTTAGCCTGGGAGGTAGTGTGTCTAGGTTTTGGGGTTTTGGACATTCCCAACTCTACGATAGACATATGGAATTATAGAGTGGGGAGGATAGTTCGTAAAGAAAATTGACTGGCATGGGATATAGTTGTTGCTGCTACTATGTGGGGCCTGTGGCTAACCCGAATGACTCTTGCTTCTGAATATTAATAATAGATTCCAGGTGATCATGCATAATATTTTTTCTTTCATCTCTGATTGGGCAGGTCAGGCTGGAACAAAGAAGAGGCTTCACAGAGAGGAGGAGTAGCTGACCACTTCAGGAAGGACTGGTCTGGAGTTTTTTTTTAGATTTATCTAGCATATGTCGTGTCTCAGGTTACTAGTATTTAGCTTCCGTATTTTGTATGAGGGGTTTGATGTAACTCCCTGTTATGATGTATTTTGTTATGTTGTAATTTGTTTCATTAACCTTTCATCAATGAAGCGGTGATGAGTCACCTTTAATTTCCAAAAAAAAAAGGTATGACATTAGCACGGGGTTGGCATAGATAGAGCTCCATAATCTCTTTCTGGCATTTCGTCAAATATGTGGTGTGCCTCGGGATGTGTATGGAGTGACTGAAAGCAACGTTAGCGGAGGGGAAGAATGGGGAGATATGGATGTTGGGTAGGTTCTTAAGAGTTGTTTGTTGGTTCAGATTGGAGGATTTGTTATGAGTTTCTACATGTGTGGAATAGGGTTAAAAAAACTCATTGGAACTCTTTTCATAACTTTTTGAAAACGCTCACGTATAAATGCACATATATGAAAGATGACTATCAAAGTATAAGTTTGTCAAATTATGGCAAAAAAAATAAAGTTGTAGCTGCCAAATTACAATAAAAAATATATATTTTGATTATCTGATTAAATTGGGGATGGCAAAAAAAAATGGGGGGCCATCAAATTATGGCAAAAATTTTTTTGATTATTTGTTTAAATTGGGGTTGTCCAAGAATAGATTATTTATTTTCATATGTATTGTTGGGGATGTATATTTATGACAATATAATATTTTATTTATTCGTTAATTTATTTAAGTTGGGACTGTCAAATTATAGGTTACTAGCAATTTGCACGTGTGATGCATGTCATCTAGAGACGGTAGAACATCTAGTCAACTACAATAAAGTTATGCTTTTCTAAAGTGGATTGAAATGCAATATTAGTTCAATCTTGGCATGCAGTAATATATCATCAACCATGAATATCATAGTAACAATTCAATCAGCCAAATTGCATTTAAGAATACAAATAAACTTTATAACAAATAACCAATTAAATAAACCAGACAATGCAACTTACTCATATTCACTGAAGTATTTCATTAAAAAGCTTGTGGGCATTTTGAAGTTTTTGAAGGACCCTCCATCATGTCAAATGATTAAAATACTAATTAGTGTTCAATCTTGAAAATTTGACATGTTTATAATAAACATTTTGATTCGATCCGAACCCAATAAAATAATTAAAATTAAACACACAAAAACACTAAATAATTTGTTGGGAGGCGGCGGGAGTGACTGTTCGGCGGGGGCGGGGGCAGCATTGTGGCTGGAGTGGGCAATCGTCGCAAAAGAGAGAGCGAGAGGAATAGATAGAGAGAATAATGCAGTCCAGCTGGAGTGGTAGTGTGGGTCGCAAGAGAGAGAAAATAGAGAGATGTAGGTTTTAATTTTGGGATTGAGGGAGAGTAATAGATAGAGGGATGTAGGGTTTAATTTTGAGATTGAATTTTGGATTTAATCTACACATTCTATGCACAATTGTTTGATTGAATTTAGTCTGAACGTGCGTTGCACGGGTTTGTTTATTTACAATGTACGTATTTGTTTGGTTACACAACCCCAACTTTCTTATTATAATATTAGATATTTATTTCTATATCTATATTTGGGGAATCAAATTATAATAATATAATATGTTATTTATTTGTTTATATTTTTCAATTATATTATATAATAGGATGATAATATTTTGTTTACTACTATAAGTTTTTTCACTATTGATATGGCTAAAAATAGGATTAAATCGGGACCGTTCAAATCGGACACGAATCTTAAAGCTCTCAGGGGTAAAATTATAATTTCACTTACAAACGGGTCTGAAATGAGAACTGGGTCTTTCTTCAAAGCCCAATAACTCATAAACGGATCTGTCCTACTGGGTACGGGTCCCAAACCGTTACAAACCAGTTCAGAAGGATAAAGAAGAATTCAGATTCATAATTATCCCTAAAAGGTAATTTTAACCACTTCTATCCATCCACACCAGAAAGTAGAGATTTGTTCTTATCTCAAAACGGATCCCTAAAGAGACTATAAAAACCCCTCTCCCCCCACCATAAGAAGGTAATCAATCTTTTTCTACATAAAGCTCTTTCATAATCTTTCTGATTACTGATAAGAGCATCAGAGGGTACGTCGCCGAGATCCATCCCGGTGTTTCGCACTTTTTACAGGTTCACAACAACAGCAAGAAACCAAGTCAACACGCTGGTGAAGGTCAACGGGTTTTTCTTGTTCATTTTCTCAAGAATCCATAAATTCTATCTATTGCCTCCACACCAGATTCAGCGGCAACAGATTAGCGCCGTCTATGAGAACCTCTCGAATAGCAATCCGACCTTCCTCCTTCAACCAAAGCTACTCCTAGAAATGCCTCCCAAGAGGAATTCCGCAAACTCCAGCCGAAGAACCGCTCCTCTACCTCCTCCTCCTCCTCCAACTCAAGGTGTTCTTCCTCAACAGGCCCCTCTAGGGTCTCAGGGGGCTGCCCACGGGGACTCCCGTCGAAGTCGTCTGAAGCAACATCCTCCTCATGACCATGTAGCGGTTCCCAATCCCCCAATTGACTCTATGGCTTCTCAAAGCCCTCGAGAGCAGGATCTCTATCAAGTGATTGCCAACTGCCAAAAGGGGGTCGACCTCCGAACTCGCCTGAATGGATGGCGAGCCCTTGGGGGAGTTCATCAACCTGGGCACCCAGGGGTCTCAAGAGTCTAAACCCCCTGCAGACCGAGGACCAGAAGATTCCCTCCCCCGAGGAGGCGAAGAGTCCCCTCAACGTCATCGGCGAAGAAGTCATTCTCCAGTAAGCCAAGCCACACATAGGGACCGCCAAGCTGGAGAGGCACCAGTCACAAAGGCAAAGTTCCAAGTTTTTCAAGAGGCTGTTCTGCGGGCCCTCAACATCGCTCCCAACCACGAGAAATAGGCACCTAGTCCTCAACCTGTCCCATGCCGTCACCACCGCACTCCTAGTCCCCTTTCGCATGGGAAAGAGTCTAGGGGATCGACAGGATATGACCGAAGGGAAGACTCGGTCTACCGCCGTCTCCACGAGATGGAGAGGCGCCTTGGCCAACTTGACAGAGAAGAGGAACAATGGGCGAGGAATTTCTGCCCGAGCAGGCCCCCGTTCTCCCGAGCCAACATGGAAGCCCCAGTCCCACAAAATTTTAAGCCCCCTAACTTTGAGTCATACAATGGAGAGTCGGACCCTGCCGACTACATCGAGAGTTTTAAAACTCTTATGATGATCCACCAGGGTTCGGATGTGCTCCTTTGTAATACTTTCCCTGCCACATTGAAGGAGCCTGCGAAAGAATGGTACTCTCGGCTTGCCCCGGCCTCTATCTTCTCATTCGATCAGTTTGAAGGGCTCTTCCTTACTCATTTTGTGAGTAACCACCGGGCCGAGAAAACAAGCGTATCTTTGGTGACCCTCCGCCAAAGAGAGGGTGAACACCTAAGAGATTATGTTCAGCGCTTCACCGCCGAAGCCCGGTCTATTGCCTCCCTCAACCAATCCGTAGCCTCTGCGGCATTCGGGCACAACGTCACTAACGTCGACCTCAATGCGTCCCTTGCAGAGAAGCCTCCTCGAGACTTCTCAGAACTCCTGCTTAGGAGTGAGAAATACATCAGAGTAGAAGAGGCTCTCAACACCCCCCCCCCCCCCTCTCGAGGAATCATCTTCCGGGAATAAATGGAAGAATACAAGCGAAGAAGGGTCCCAGAAACTCCAGAGGGACGATAATGGCCAATTCCGCCCAGCTCCTCGTTTTGAGAAGCTCACCCCCTCAATGCTAGTATATCAGCAGTTCTTATGGAGGTGGACAAAGAAGGGCTACTCCGTGCTCCTCCTAGAATGAATACCCCTAGCAAGAAAAGAAACAGCAATAAATGGTGTCGCTTTTATAGGGACCACGACCACGACACAGATGATTGTCGGGCTCTCAAAGAGGAGATCGAAGAACTCATACAGCGAGGACACCTGGACAAGTTCGTTCGAAGAGACGGGACCGACCTGTAACACCCCGTGTTAAAATATAATATATATATATATATATATATATATATATATATATATATATATATATATATATATATATATATATATGGCTAAAAATAGGATTAAATCGGAACCGTTCACATCGAAGACGAATCTTAAAGCTCAGGGGTAAAACGGTAATTTCACCTACTAACGGGTCCGAAGCGGGTACTGGGTCTCCTTCTCACAGATCCAACAACCCGCGAACGGATCCACCTCAACTGGATACGGGTCCCAACCCGATACAAACCCAGACCAGCAAGAGGAGATCAGGGTCACTGATTTGACTAAATCAACGGGCCTGATTTGCAGTTATCCTCTCACCGGGAATTAAGGGATTACATTCCTAATCTGATTACGAGGATTTTATGCCTTATCAGATCACAGGAATCACATTCCTAATCTGATCCCAATGGCGACTATAAATACCCCCCACCTACCACTGTTACAGGTTAAGGACTTTTTGCCAACTTAAGCTCTTTTTTAATCATCATTGGTTACTGACAAGAGCGTCGGAGGGTGCGTCGCCGGGATCAACCCCGGTGTTTCGCACTTTCCTTGCAAGTGCACGGCGAGAGCTCAACTGCCCAACTCAGACGAACAGGGTCGGATCTGCTATTCAGGTTTTTCCACGAACCCACAAATTCTATCTGTTTACCCCCACACCAGATTCAGCGGTAACAGATTGGCGCCGTCTGTGGGAAACCATACGAATAGCCTCCTCCTCTTCCTCGTCAACTAGCTCTTCTCCAGCCATGCCTCCGAGAAAGGTCAGATTTAGAGGGTCCAATCGTGTGCCCAACCCTGCTGACCAGCAAGAAGTCCCTGTCCATCCCTCTCAACAACAGGGGCGGCTCCCTCCGCCCACCGAGGACCGTGTCCAGCAGGACCCACCTCCTCTTCCGAACCAGCAACCCCCAAACGGTCCCGATCCACGGAAGCAAAAACAACCTCTCCATCAAGACCACATATCGGTACACAATGCCTCTACAGAATCTTACGCCTCCCATAGTCCTCAGGCCCCTGACCTTCGAAATACTATCCTCAACCGGCAGAAGGATGAGGATCTCCGCCACCGTCTGGACGAAAAGTGGTCCCAAGCGGGAGCCTCCCGCCTAAAACGTCCAGATGAGCGGAATCCTCACCACCGTGAGTGTAGAAGGTCTCCTACCAGGAGAGGGCGGAGAGAGTCACCCGAGCATTACAGGAGGAGGCGCCACTCTCCTACCGGTCGGCATCAGCCGAGGAACAATAAGGCGCCCATCATTCGTGCCGAGTTCCTGCAGTTTCAAGCAACGGTGTTGTAGGCTCTTAACCTCCGACCCAACAACAATGAGGCCCAAAAGGTTCCTTCGCCCCAATGGGTTCCCAGTCCTCGCCGTAGGTCCGCCTCTCCCCCGCCAGCTCCTAACCACCGGCAACATGATCTTAGCCCTCGCCGCTCTCGGGACGACCATCGTCATAGTCCCGGCTCTCCCTCCTACGAAGACGAGTCCAGAGGCTCGTTCGACTACCGCGGGAGGGACGATGCCCTATACCGCCGTCTCCATGAGGTGGAGAGGCGAATCGGTCGGATAGACGAGGGGGAGGGGTCGAACAGCAGAACCATCCGTCCGAGCAGACCCCCTTTCTCCCGAACCATCATGGAAGCTCCTATCCCAAGAGGTTTCGAACCCCCGAAGTTCGAAACTTACTCGGGGGAGTCGGACCCCATGGACCACATCGAAAGCTTTAAGACCCTCATGCTAATCCACCAAGCTTCCGATGCTTTGCTGTGCAAAACCTTCCCTGCCACTCTTAGGGGTTCGGCTCGGGAGTGGTACTCCCGCCTCGCCCCGTCTTCCATATTCTCCTTCGAGCAATTCGAGAGCCTCTTCATCACTCATTTTGTGAGTAGCAGACGCACGGAGAAGACTAACATCTCGTTACTCCAGCTCTGCCAGGATAAGGGAAAGAAGTTGAGAGACTATGTGAAGAGGTTCACTGCGGAGGTCAGGTCCATAGCCTCCCTCGACCAATCCGTCGCAACAGCCGCCTTCCAATCCAACGTCTTCAATTCCAACCTCCGCTCCTCTCTTGCTAAGAAGCCTCCACAGAACTTTGCCGACCTCCTTCTCAGGTGTGACAAGTACATTCGTGCCGAAGAGGCCGCCTACCTCCAAGCTTCGGAGGGTCTACCTCAGGGACGAAAGAAAAGCTGACCGAAGAAGAAGAGGCTAAGAAGCTTCAGAAGGACGGCAATGGCCAGTGCCGCCCGACTCCTCGATTTGAGAAGTTCACCCCCTCATTGCCAATATATCAGAAGTTCTTATGGAAGTGGACAAGGAAGGGCTACTCCGTGCTCCCCCTAGAATGAACACACCTGAAAAGAAGAGGAACAAAGATAAGTGGTGCCGCTTTTACAGGGACCACGGCCACGACACGGACGATTGTCGGGCTCTCAAGGAGGAGATTGAATAACTCATACAGCGGGGGCAGCTGACCAAGTTCGTCCGAAAGAGGGGGCCGAGCCTGGCTTTGCCTAGAGCTGACTACTGCACCTATCCTGGCTTTGCCTAGAGCTGGTGTTGAGTATGAAGTTTATAGCGATGCTTCACATCGGGGGCTTGGTTGTGTCTTAATGCAAGAGGGAAGAGTAATCGCTTATGGGTCCAGGCAACTACGACTACATGAAAAGAATTACCCGACTCATGATCTGGAGTTGGCTGCGATTATTTTTGCTTTGAAGCAATGGAGGCACTACGTGTACGGTGAGAAGTTGAATATGTACACGGATCATAAGAGCTTGAAATATATATATCAGCAGAGGGATCTCAATCTGAGGCAGCGGAGATGGTTGGAAGTGCTCGAGGATATGCGACCTGAGATCAAGTATCATCCCGGAAAAGCTAATGTTGTGACTGATGCACTTAGCCGCAAGAGCAGTTTGGCCTGTTTGATTACAACTCAGAGGCATCTGATTGAGGAGCTGGACCGAGCTGGGATTGAGGTTGTCTTGCAAGGATTGGGAGCATCTTTGGCTCAGTTGAGGCTTCAGCCTACTTTGAATGCCAGGATCATTGCAAGTCAGGAAGTTGATGCTGATATCTTGGAGATGAAGGAGCAGGTTGGTGCTGGCAGGTTGCCCGGATTTCAAATCAGGGATGGAGTGCTGTGGTTCGGAGACAGGCTGTGCGTTCCAAATCAGGCAGACCTGAAAGAGAGTATTCTTCAGAAGGCGCATGCTACTCTTTTTTCGGTACATCCTGGGAGTACTAAGATGTACAAGGACATCAAGCAGCATTTCTGGTGGTCAGGTTTGAAGCGGGATGTGGCTGAATTTGTCGCGAAGTGTGAGGTTTGTCAGCAAGTCAAAGCCGAAAATCAAAGACCCGGAGGTCTATTACAGCCGTTACCTATTCCGGAATGGAAGTGGGATAACATCAGTATGGATTTCATTACGGGATTGCCTAAGAGTCCTAAAGGCAATGATGCTATTTGGGTTATAGTCGATCGACTTACCAAGTCTGCTCACTTTTTGGCGATGAAACTCACTGCTTCGATGGACAAGTTGGCTGAGATGTATGTTGGTGAGATTGTCCGACTTCATGGCGTTCCTTCGACTATTGTGTCTGATCGAGATGCGCGGTTTACTTCGCATTTCTGGAGGAGTCTTCAGACAGCTTTGGGTACCAAGACAGATTTCAGCACTGCTTTTTATCCGCAAACCGATGGGCAGACCGAGAGAGTCAATCGTATTCTTGAGGATATGCTGCGGTGTTGTATACTAGACTTTGGAGGCAGTTGGGAAAGGCATTTACCTTGGTGGAGTTTGCCTACAACAACAGTTTTCAGGCCAGTATTGGGATGGCGCCGTACGAAGCTTTGTATGGCAGGAAGTGCAGGACTCCTGTTTGTTGGTATGAAGTGGGGGAGCGTCAGTTGTTTGGTCCTGAGCTTGTACAGCTGACTTCTGAGAAGATTGATCTGATCAGGAAAAGGTTGGTGGAAGCTCAGAGCAGGCAGAAAAGCTATGCAGACAACCGGAGAAGGGACCTTGAGTTTGAGGTTGGTGACTTCGTCTTCCTGAAGGTATCACCCAGCAAAGGTGTGGTTCGTTTTGGCAAAGGCGGGAAGTTAGCCCCGAGGTTTATAGGCCCGTATAAGATATTGAAAAGGATCGGGAAAACTGCTTACCGGCTGGAGTTACCGGAAGAGTTGTCTCAGGTGCACAATGTCTTTCATGTGTCTATGCTGAGAGGTTATATTCCGGACCCGAGTCATCATTTGCCTGAAGTGCCGGAAGGTTTGCAGTTAGACCTGAATTACATCGAGTCTCCTGTTGAGATTGTTGACCGTAGGGAGAAAGTCTTGAGGAATAAGACGATACCGATGGTCAAGGTAGTCTGGAGAAACCACTTGGTTGAAAAGGCTACTTGGGAATCTGAGGAGAGGATGTTAAAGGACTATCCTGAGCTTTTTGCTTGATTGTATTTTTGTATCTTCATTTTTTGTTGAGTGTGTTGTATTTTGTTTGTTCTCTCGCTCTTGATTGTAGTTCCGGGGACGGAACTATTCTAAGGAGGGAGTGCTGTAATACCCTGATTTTTCAATAAATGAAAAATTATTTATTTTGCACGTGTTGTGCACGTGCAATATTTTGTTTGAATTATTTTATCATAATGTGTATAATTATTTAATATATTTCTCAAATTATTTTAGTACAAAAGCCTTTCTTTAAAAGCCTTCTTTGATTTAATTAAAAAGCCTTTCTTAAAAAGCCCAAAAGCATTTTTATTTTAATTATTTTTATAAAATTATTTTGGCCCAAAAAGGAAGCCCATGAATTAAGTTATTTTAATTAAACTTGTCATGTAGAAGACTTTTTTTTAACAAATGTATTTTTATACAATTTTAGAATGTACAAATTTGGCCTAGTTGCATGCACGTGCACTACACGTACACGTGCATTGCACATTTCTTTTGTAAGGCCGGTAGCATTTCTTTTGGAGGGAAATTGAATTTTTGGTGTGAAGAACATGGGGGTAGTTTCAAGGAGGTGGGTAGTTTTCCTAACTCCTACTTTGATCTAAGCCTTTCATTTTGCAACCACCAAGATGATCTTAGCCCTCCATTCCCCTCATTTTTTAGTATAAATACCCCCTTTCTCATGGTTAATTTTTCATATGCAAAGTATAATTTCTAAAGCTATAGTAATATAATTGTGAGAGTTAAAAGATAAGAGAGTGTGTGGTTCTTTTGGTTGCTTGGAGCTTTCGGCCAAGGAGGGTAGCATTCGGCTTGGGAAGCATTCGGCTTGGGGAAGCATTCGGCATTGGTTGAGGACTTGGAAGCTTGGGGTGGTGCACTCTTTTGGCTAGGAGGAGGTGTTCTCATCTACTAGGACTTATTGCTTTTTGTGTTTCTCTCCATTAAGGTGGGTGAAATATTTCATATTTCTAATATAGGATTCATGCTAGTTATATTGTCAACACCATACTTGGAAAATACTAATAAGAGTCCATTCTAATTAAAAAGTTAGTATGTGAATGGTTTGGAATGATGTGATTAATTGTGTATGTGAAATTCTAGCATGAAAGTAACCTATATGTAGCACTTTCTATGATTGTTAGTTTAATTGAATAATGATGCAATATGGTTAGTATGATGTGTGAAAATCTTCATTTATTTGCTTGTAAATTGTATGGTTGTAACATGACAATTGATTAAGATATTGACACTATGAAACTTGAGTAGAAAGTATATTGAATGCTTGAGTTATGAGTATGTTAAATTCATGAGTAGAAGTGGCATAAATGAACCAATGAATTGCTTGTTGTCATCAAAATAGAAATACCCAAAACTTAGTAATTTTTGAGTTTCACCTATTCATATGCTACATGAATTCTTTTGCTATTATGAGTATGGGAAAATCCAAAGTTGTATGTGGTGTGAATATAGATTAATAAACAGTAAATTATCATGGAAAATTTGGGAATAAAAGAGAGATTAGAAGATCAACTGATTTCTTTTTCCAATGTCGAAAATGAAAGATATGATAGTTTTAATAAACAAATTATTAATTTGGGTGGAGAAAATTATGTTTTTAGTACAAAAATTTATTTTTATACTTGCTGTATGAAGATTAAATTAAAGATGATTAAATCTGGAATTTTTCAGTGGTTTGTATAAAGGCAATATGAACCAAATAGATTTGAACGTCGAGTTGTTTTCTAAAACAGTGCGAATATGAAACTAATAGATTTTAACCCAATATTGTGACAACCTGAGCCAGTGGCTCAGGCAGTCTGTGACTGCGCTCGGTTTCCCTGAGCGGTGCGGTTCGAAACCCGGCCTCACCATCTTTTACTTAACTGTGTATATAAGTATATATGACTGCGAACCGAAAGCACATATACCTATTTCACCCTCTTCTAATCGCTAGCACACGATTGGCCTATTGGCGGGTGCTCTGGCCTTCTTCTCTACCGTGCTGGGTTCGAATCTTTCCCTTAGCACTTTATAAAAACATTTTTTTTGTGAGTTTGGGATGTCCAAAAAATGTGAGAAAAATATGGTAATTTTCATAAAAATACAAGGAATTTTATGGGATTGGTTTGGGTATTATTTGAAGAAAATATAATGTAGTTTGTGAACAAATGGTATAATTGAAGCTATGGTTCTAAGACACATACTTATGGAAATTTTCAGTTTATAAAGATATATTGAAATGGATTTATTAGAAAGTAATTGACAAAGAATTTTGTGGTGTGACATGATGCTATTAATTTCTCACTTGAGGAAATTGTGTAAAACGTAAAGTATGGGTGTTTAATTATAAAGTGCATGAGTCCATTGTATGATTATGGAATTTAGAAATCATGTTGATGAAATTGTTGGCCATGAATATGAATTTTTATGAGTTATAAGTATTCACTATGGACTTGTGAACAAAGAGTAATCATGAATAAGAAAGAATATGAAATTGTGACATGGAAGTGGTTATGACTTAAAGATTGTGAAATGAAATTTGAAATAGAGTAGCTAAGTCTCCCCGGCATTGAGAAAAATGAATTGAAATGAAATTAGACCAAGGTTGGTCATGTTGAAACAAATGAATAAGTCCGGTTGATGGAGAGGCTAACTCTAGTGATTATTTTGTTCATGGTTTTTAAATAAAACTAAGGACTAGTACATAGTGGAGATGTGATGAAAGTAGAAGAAAAACATGAGTATGAGGGCCAACGGATAGCGGTGTGAAAGCGATTCACAGGTTGCCTGCTTGATGCGTCAAGACAGTGCGTGGGCGCTACTCCGGAATTATCGTCCCGGTGGCGACGCTCGTGGGATGTTCGAGTGGCTATGGGTGGTGCCATTGTTCCATGGCGGAGGCTGAATTGTCCATAGGTTGCCTGCTCGATGCGTCGTGACAGTGCGTGGGATTCCCCTCCAGGCTGCCTGGACATGGGCTCATAGATCATAGGACATCTAAGACACTACCGTAGTTACAGTAGTAGTTAAGGCATAACGGGGGATTGAACCCTATCAAGATGAAGAACGAATAAGGGCTTGCCCTCGGACCTATGTAGTATGGGATGCATAGAATCCGAACAAGTGTGCATTAGTGTCATGTAACATAATTAACTGCATTAAGGACTAAGTGCACAATCACAACACGACATCAATAGGGTAGTCCCTTTAGTTTGAAATGTGACAAGTTTGTGTTTGCTAAATATGAAATGTTAAGTTATACTATTTCCGGCAAAGCGAGGACGGCCGTGTATAATGTTTGTCGGTTGAATAAACTGACATACCCACAGTCTAACATGCAGGAAAATGTTGTGCTAAAGATCAAAGAGGATTTGGATGCTTAAAGATTTTATCAAGCTGTTGTACTTGTATTTAATTGTTGTATTTTACTTCCGCTGTGCAAAAGAAAGATGTAATTATGATGTAATCTCTGATGTATGATGCCAAGTTTTAATTTCCCTGTAAAAGTGTACTAAGAAAGTGAAAAGATCCTGTAGAACATCTCGAATTCAGTGTATTTGGGATTCGGGGCGTTACACCGAAGCACCAAGCTTCGCCAATGGATTGACTCGAGCTCTTCTCCCACGACTGAGCTCAGTCTCCTTCGTCGACGAACCTACCGCCAAGCTCCACCTCCGAAGCACTAAGCTTCGCCAAATGGCTGGACTCCGAGCTCTTCTCCCACGACCGAGCTCAGTCTCCTTCGTCGACGAACCTACCGCCGAACTCCACTTACTGAGCTCACAACTCCACCCTTCACGAGCTCCCCTCGCCATGGTCGACCACTGTTCCTCGCCGATCACCACGTCGCGAGTGCCGACGACCACCTTCGAGCTCCGAACTCCACTCGTCGAGCTCCTCCGACGACGTCGAGCACCCATCGCCAAGCTCGCCAACCCATCAACCACCGAAGCCTCGAACTCCGCTTCTCCGCAAGCTCCCCAATGCCGACCCCAACCTCGTCGGCCTCCACGCTCGAGCCGCTTCCACCGAGCTCTCCGTCCAAGCTCCGAACCCATCGACGGAGTTCCCCCAAGCTCCGCGTACGACGAGCTCCATAAGCTCTCCTAGCCAAAAGCTCCACCTCCATGGCCGAGCTCCATCTCGCCGACCTACAGTGACGAACCCATTACTGACGAGCTCTTCCCCACCGAGATCGAGAGCTCCACCTTCGTCTACACTACAGTGCCGAGCTCCATCTCCGACGAACCCCACTCCGCTCGTCGCCTCTCGCCGAACTCCCAAGCTCCATGTCGCATCCCGTCCATCACGAGCTCCGCCGTGGCCTTGACGAGCCCCACGCCGCTCGTCACCTCCCGCCGAGCTCGCCGAGCTTCAGTGGCGCGCTCAGGGACGGAGACGGAGGCGGGGTCGGAGGCGTGCATGGATCGAAGGCGGAGAGGAAGAGAGGAAGAAGAAGAAGGAACAGGGCGGGAGTAAAGAGAGGAAAAAGTAAAAAAAAAAAAAAAAAATATATATATATATATATATATATATATATATATATATATATATATATATTTTATGCCACGTGGTGAGCCACGTGGCTTCACCTCAGTGGTCGACTCCGGGATCGGATCCGAGCTGCGCACAATTCGCCACAGTCGCTCGGTCGGCTGCCGAACAAGTCCCTTTCCGATCCTGCAAACGGAGAAAAATGATACCGAGCAACTCCAACCGTTGGATCTTCACGAAAATCGTGCAAAAATTGATGAACGGCTCAGATCGCGCCACGCCTGCACAAAACGACAAAATAACGATTTTTCGAAAAACGTGCCCCCTCGAGATTCGTGCCAGGATCCGACGGCGCAGAACGCGCCACGTGTCAGGTATTATTTAATTTAATTAATTTATTTATTTAATTGTTTTTTTTTAAAAAAATCCGAAAAAATATTTAAAAAATAGAAAAAATTAATTAAAAATTCTAAAAAATAATTATTAATTTAGAAAAAATATTTTAAAATTCTGGAAAAATAATTATTAAATTAGAATAATTAATTAATATTTTCGATAATTAATTATTTAATTCGAAAAATGAATAAAAAATTCAAAAAAATGAGAAAAAATTCAGAAAAATCTGAAAAAATCACCAAAAATCCAAAAAATTCTAAGAATATTTTTGGGCATTTTACAAGCCCAGAATAACACCGTTACACCTCAAGCTAGATCCAAAACTCCCTTAAGAATGCCGATAAAATCTCGTACGCCATTAGAACAGTAAAACTACTCCTCAAAGACTGAAAAACTCAGTCTCTAGGAGTGGGGGGCTCGTGATATGGCTAAAAATAGGATTAAATCGGGACCGTTCACATCGGAGACGAATCTTAAAGCTCAGGGGTAAAATGGTAATTTCACCTACTAACGGGTCCGAAGCGGGTACTGGGTCTCCTTCTCACAGATCCAACAACCCGCGAACGGATCCACCTCAACTGGGTACGGGTCCCAACCTGATACAAACCCAGACCAGCAAGAGGAGATCAGGGTCACTGATTTGACTAAATCAACGGGCCTGATTTGCAGTTATCCTCTCACCGGGAATTAAGGGATTACATTCCTAATCTGATTACGAAGATTTTATGCCTTATCAGATCACAGGAATCACATTCCGAATCTGATCCCAACGGCGACTATAAAACCCCCCCCCCCCTATCACTGTTACAGGTTAAGGACTTTTTGCCAACTTAAGCTCTTTTTTAATCATCACTGGTTACTGACAAGAGCGTCGGAGGGTGCGTCGGAGGGATCAACCCCGGTGTTTCGCACTTTCCTTGCAGGTGCACGGCGAGAGCTCAACTGCCCAACTCAGACGAACATGTTCGGATCTACTATTCAGGTTTTTCCACTAACCCACAAATTCTATCTGTTTACCCCCACACCAAATTCAGCGGTAACATATATATATATATATATATATATATATATATATATATATATATATATATAAAGAGAGAGAGAGAGAGAGAGAGAGAGAGAGAGAGAGGAATATGTGGCTGTTGGTAAAGATGTTTGCATGTGATGGGGGCCCACGGAAATGGTATGCAGTGCTGTTGAATGCCTCGGTGACGTCGCTTCTTCATGGGGCCTGCCACTTGCACGTAGGAGTGCTTTAAAGGTAAGTATTGGGATTAAAATCCCATATCGGTAAGAAACTTAAATATAATATTATATAAATAACATACCCTATGATCAAGAGTCACCTAATCGGTTAACCACCTTTTGAGAGGCAACCTGTGGTTGGCAGTTGTACTACATAGTATTAATTTGTCTTATAAATTTTATAAATTGTCTGAGTTAGGGGCAAGGGCGTTACAAATGGTATCGAACCAACTTTCGACATCAGGGTGTGGGGCATGTCTATATAGTCGGGCGGAGGATTCTGGGACTATAGACCCAGCCGGGATGTGTACTCCGGGCTGTGGTGAGCCCTCAATTAAATTCGGGACTGTTATTGATTGGGCGGTAGATTCCGAGATCATAACTAATCGGACGATAGGAGGGCAGCTTAATTAAATTCGGGATTATGATTGATCGGGCGGTGGATTTCGGGATCATGAATAATCAGGCGGCTAGAAAGGATATCCTGCACTAGATTGTGCATGCCCATGCTCAGCAAGGACGCTGATTTTCTGAAGGAGGGTGTCTGTAACACCCTGTGTTAAAATAATATATATATATATATATATATATATATATATATATATATATATATATATATATATATAGGAGTATGTGGCTGTTGGTAAAGATGTTTGCATGTGATGGCTGTTAGTATAATGCATGAAATGTATGGTATTGTATTAAATGGTGGGGACCCACGGAAATGGTATGCAGTGCTGTTGAATGCCTCGGTGATGTGGCTTCTTCATGGGGCCCGCCACTTGCACGTGGGAGTGCTTTGAAGGTAAGTATTGGGATTAAAATCCCATAATGGTAAGAAACTTAAATATAATAATATATAAATAACATAGCCTATGATCAAGAGTCACCTAATCGGTTAACCACCTTTTGAGAGGCAGCCTGTGGTAGGCAATTGTACTACATAGTATCTAATTTGTCTTATAAATTGTATAAATTGTCTGAGCTAGGGGCAGGGGCGTTACAAATGTATCTGAGCCGACTTTCTACACCGGAGTGTGGGGCATGTCTATATAGTTGGGCGGAGGATTCCGGGACTATAGACCCAGTCAGGCAGTGTACTCCGGGACTGTGGTGAGCCCTCAATTAAATTCGGGACTGTTATTGATCGGGCGGCAGATTTCGGGATCATAACTAGTCGGGGATCATAACTAGTCAGGCAGATAAGAGGGCGGCTCAATTAAATCTGGGATTATGATTGATCGGGCTGTGGATTCCGGGATCATGAATAATCAGGCAGATAGAAGAGCAGATGCTCTACAATGGCTAGAAAGGAGATCCTGCACTAGATTGTGCATGTCCGTGCTCAGCGAGGATGCTGATTTCTAAAGGGGAATGTCTGTAACACACTGTGTTAAAATATTATATATGTGTGTGTGTGTGTGTGTGTGTGTGTGTGGTTGTTGGTAAAGATGTTTGCATGTGATGGCTGTAAGTATAATGCATGAAATGTATGGTATTGTATTAAATGGTGGGGGCCCACGGAAATGGTATGCAGTGCTGTTGAATGCCTCGGTGGCATTGCTTCTTCATGGGGCCTGCCACTTGCATGTGGGAGTGCTTTGAAGGAAAGTATTGGGATTAAAATCCCATATCGGTAAGAAACTTAAATATAATAATATATAAATAACATAACCTATGATCAAAAGTCACCTAATCGGTTAACCACCTTTTAAGAGGCAGCCTGTGGTGGGCAGTTGTACTACATAGTATCTAATTTGTCTTATAAACTGTATAAATTGTCTGAGCTAGGGACAGGGGCGTTACACGACCCTCCATCCCGAGGAGCCTACAAGCAAACAGAGAGGTCCGCCGAGTTCCAAGATTCCGAACCTGGGGCCGTCCTCCACCTCATCCAATGAGGTCCAATGAGGCCTTCTCCCTATCGTAGAAGTAGGATCTCGGTTTTCAATAAGGTTGCTGCTTGTAACCCGGTCAACAGCATGTAACAATGGTTCGCCCCATCGAAACAGCCATTTAGTTTATTTAGATAAAACATAAACTTTTGTCTTTTATTGCACTTGCTTCATTTCTACTTCTCCGAGTCACTTCTACGACTCGCTAAATGGTAATTTTGGAGTCAAGCTTTTTCTACAGGGCTGCTCCCCACAACTTACTAAGCTCAAAAGACGAGTTCGGAGTCCAACACTTGGTTCGACGTTGCCTTAGCCGCTTGTAAACAAGCAAGTGCGGTGCAGCTCACCATTCAGAATTGCTCCTACAACTCGTCAACTCTCTTAACAACAAGTTTAGAGTCCAACACTTGGTTCAACATTGCCTTAGCCGCTTGCAACCAAGCAAGTGCGGGGTAGCTCACTATTCGGAATTGCTCCCACAACTGTTGAACATCTTCTCAGCAAGTTCAGAGCTAAAACTCTCCCCTAAAGTTGCTCCTTAAACTTGTCTCCCCAACGGCTCTCTTCTAGAGCCAAGCTCTTCGCTCCGCTCGCTCCCAGAGCGGACCTCTTCTCAGCAAGTTCAGAGCTAAAACTCTCCCCTAGAGTTGATCCTCAAACTTGTCTCCCCAACAGCTCTCTCGTAAAGCCAACCTCTTCGCTCCGCTCACTCCCAGAGCAGACCTCTTCTTAGCAAGTTCAGAGCTAAAACTCTCCCTAGAGTTGCTCCTCAAACTTGTCTCCCCAACGGCTCTCTCCTAGAGCCAAGCTCTTCACTCCGCTCACTCCCATAGCGGACCTCTTATCAACGAGTTCGGAGCACGACTCTCCCCTAGAGTTGCTCCTCAAACTTGTCTCCCAAATGGCTCTCTCCTATAGCCAAGCTCTTCGCTCCGCTCGCCTCCAAAGCGGACCTCCTCTCAACAAGTTCGGAGCACAACTCTCCCCTAGAGTTCCTCCTCACACTCGCCTTCCAAAAGGCTCTCTCCTAGAGCCAAGCTCTTTGCTCTGCTCGCCTCCAAAGCAGACCTCTTCTCAACGAGTTTGGAGCACAACTCTCCTTTAGAGTTGCTCCTCAAACTTGCCTCCTAAATGGCTCTCTCCTAGAGCCTCGCCTAACCGAGTGACCTTCTTCCAAGAGACTTCAGAGCCTAACTCATCTAAAGATGCTCCTTAGACTTGCCTCCAAGATCGGATCTTCTCAAGAGTCATACAAAACTCTCCTCAACTTCACGAAGACAAAGATGTTGCGAGACTATTTCGACCATGAAGAAGGATGATTCTTCAACTTATTTCTAAAGAGAACTTGTAAACCTCCGAGTTAGCTTCGAAATAAGGGGTCACATGTCCCAATCCGACCTCTGTAGCACCAGGAACGTCGGTTACAATACACATGCACCGAGCACTCCTACCACCGATGTCCAAATGCGGGAAAATGCGTTGACTGGTCAACGCACCACGTGTCGCTCTCCTATTCGTCCCCAAAGTCGTTTGCCACATACGTCCAAACGCAAACAATTGCGTTGACTGGTCAACGGTGATAGGGACCCACTGGCCACGTGTCGCTCTCCTATTTGTCCCCGAAGTCGTTTGCCATCGACGTCCAAATACAAGAAATTGCGTTGACTGGTCAACGGTCAACAGTCAAACTTGCCATGCATCGCTCTCCTGGACTTCGACAACATGCTCCGAAGTCACTTGCCACCGAAACTGAAATGAGAGAAAAACTCTCCCTCAAAATTCGTGTTCGATCAAGATCAACGGTTGTGATTAAAGCAAAAAAGAGAAAGTCAACGGTCAACGTTGACTGACCATTGACTGAATCAACGGTCAACCACCACGTGTCACTCCCTTACTCAAATTGGAGAAAAAACTCTGCCTTGAAATTCGTGTTCGATCACGATCAACGGTTGTGATTAAAGCAAAAAAGAGAAAGTCAATGGTCAACATTGATCGCCACGTGTCACTCCCTTACTCGTCTCCGAACACTCTTTCCACCGGAGCTCAAATTGGAGAAAAAATTTTGCCTCAAAATTCGTGTTCGATCACTATCAACGGCTCAGATTTGCACAACAAACAAAAACAAAAGAAAAAAGGGGGTCGACGGGTCGGGTTCGGACCCGTTAGGGATCCAAACCCGAACCCCGTACCACTTCATCCTTCTCCTTCAGATTTTGGTGCCAAAAAACAGACCCCATCATCTTCTTCGTCCCATCACTCCCGCAGAACTCTAAACCCACTGTAGGGCTCACACATATCAGTCATCGCCGAGCTCGAGCCCTCCTCCCTCGTCAACAAGCTCTACCAAACCCGTCGCCGAGCTCCGCCATGGCCGAAGCTCCGTCCCCAAGCTCGGCATCCTTACCTCTGTCTCCACCTCCAATGTCGAGCCTCGCTGCCGAGTCCCCCACTGCCGAGTCGAGCTCCCTCCTTCGTCGAGCCCCTGACCTCGACACCACCGTGCTGTCGCCAGCTCCTTCCCCAAGCTCCGCCATGGCCAAAACACTGTCATCCAGCCCACAAAATCAAGCTCCAACACAGAGCTCGAGCATCTTGAGCTCCTCCTTCGTCAACCTCCAAGCTTGACAGCACTTGCGCTCTGCCGAAGCTCCGAGCTCTGAGCTCAGATTCGCCGAGCTCCACTCTGGCTTCACCAAGCTCGTCACCTCCATTTCGAGCTTCCTCGGCAAAGCTCTGCCGAAGCTCCATCCCCAAGCTCGGCATCCTCACCTCTATCTCCACCTCCAATGTCGAGCCTCGCTGTCGAGCTCCCCCACTGCCGAGTCGAGCTCCCTCCTTCGTCGAGCCCCCGACCTCGACACCACCATGCCGTCACCAGATCCTTCCCCAGGCTCTGCCATGGCCGAAGCTCTGTCATCGAGCCCACAACATCAAGCTCCAATGCAGAGCTCGAGCATCTCACGCTCCTCCTTCGTCGACCTTCAAGCTCGACAACACTTGCGCTCCACCGAAGCTCCAAGCTCCGAGCTCAGATTCGTCGAGCTCCACTCTGTCTTCACCAAGCTCGTCACCTCCGTTTCGAGCTTCCTCGGTGAAGCTCCGCCAAAGCTCCGTCCCCAAGCTCAGCATCCTCACCTCTGTCTCCACCTCCAATGTCGAGCCTCGCTGCCGAGCTCCCCCACTGCCGAGTCGAGCTCCCTCCTTCGTCGAGCCCCCGACCTCGACACCACCATGCCTTCGCCAGATCCTTCCCCGGGCTCCACCATGGCCGAAGCTCTGTCATCGAGCCCACAACATCAAGCTCCAATGTAGAGCTCGAGCATCTCGCGCTCCTCCTTCGTCGACCTCCAAGCTCGAAAACACTTGCGCTCCGCCGAAGCTCCGAGCTCCACTCTAGCTTCACCGAGCTCGTCACCTCCGTTTCGAGCTTCCTCGGTGAAGCTCCGCCGAAGCTCCGTCCCCAAGCTCGGCATCCTCACCTCTGTCTCCACCTCTAATGTCGAGCCTCGCTACCGAGTTCCCCCACTACCGAGTCGAGCTCCCTCCTTTGTCGAGCCCCCGACCTCGACACCACCATGCCGTCGCCGGCTCCTTCCCCAAGCTCCGCCATGGCCGAAGCTCTGTCATCAAGCCTACAACATCAAGCTCCAATGCAGAGCTTGTTGTGCAATCTAGACTATCTAAATAAATAGATAAACTAGACACAAATTAAAAAACCTCGCAAGTGCACGAATCGAATCGTAGTAATAGCAAGGGTCGATTCCACAGAGATTGTAGACTTCAACTTACTAATCAATAAAACTATAAATGAATAAGAGTTTTTATAATATTCTAAAAGAACTAAAAGATTAAAACTAAGATGAGAGGTGTTGAATCACAAATATCTCTTGAATAGTTGGGCTGTTGATCTCCACCAATAGTTAATAATGCTAAGTTACCTTCTGAACTTACTTCTAATTACTCATGTTTGTTCACTTCAAGGGCATGGTATCTACTCCTTAAAGTAATGTTTCCCTAAGCCAAGAATTAGGCATGGTATCTACTCTAATTCGTTTCTTCCCCTAAGTATCTAGCATGGTATCTACTAAGTTATACTTAGAGAAAACATAAGAACAGTGGAAACGAACAAACACTTAAAGTTCTAGAAATTGGTATCAGATCTAGATCCTCTAAGTTGATTGAACCAAGAACCCCTAAAGATTCTTTTGTTACAAATTATGAGCACGAGATTCGGTCGTCTCAATATGCTCATATAACAGATTCAGATAAATGATATCCAAACTTGAGCTTCCCAAGTTCTGTACGTCAGTCGACTGGCTCTCACCTCAGTCGACTGCTCTTAGTCTTGAGAACTAGTTTGACTATCATAAACCTATACCAATTCAATTAGATTCAATCAATAAGTAACATAGAAGAGTTCAGAAGAAAATAGCATTACATAACTACGGTTTCGATCTATCCAACTATGAAATTAGTTCCACATAATAATAACTTTATTGCTTAACAAGTTTGAATACATGATCAACATAAAAGAATAAAGAGAGAAGAAGAAATAAACTAATGGATTCCGGCAATATGGTCGACTGGCTGTCACACAGTCGACTGCCTTCTGGTTGCTGGATCTTCTCTCTCCTTCTTCGATGTTGATGGAGTGATGCTCTCGATGCTTGTTCAGGAACTTGGTGATTGAGTTGCTTCTCAGAGAAATATGATCCTCCTCGGATGGAGTCGTGGAGTGGAGATGACCCCTTCAAGAGATGGTATTCTGATATTTATAGAACACGGCTGAGAATTAGGGTTTCCACTTTTTCAGGAACATCCTTCTTTATTTGATTTGATGATTAATATCTTTCTCTTTTCTCCTTTCTTTCCTTATCTGTTCACCACGTCCACTTGGAAAATACCCTGTCTTTAGATTTGATTCGCTGTATAAAATCTTGATCCAAGTAGATTTGAATTTAGATGCAGGTATATCTTTGAAGATCTTATCTGTTTACTCCGCCGCAGATCAGTCGACTTATCTTCGAACCAGTCGACTGTGTCGAGAGTAGTGGAAAATCAGCTTCTCTTGTTCAGTCGCCTATGTTGGGGAACCAGTCGACTGATCCTCTGCAGTTTGCTGTGTGTTGTCCTTGAAGTCCTAAATCTGCTTCGTTTTGCTGTTATAAGTTGTTTCCTATGGAAAAGAGAAAATAAGAGTTAAATACCATATATAGAGCTTTTAAATGTCTAATTATATTAAGAATATTGCTCTAAAAAGTGAATAATAATGTGTTCATCAGAGCTTAAGCATCTCGTGCTCCTCCTTCGTCGACCTCCAAGCTCGACAACACTTGCGCTCTGCCGAAGCTCCGAGCTCAGATTCGCCGAGCTCCACTCTGGCTTCACCAAGCTCGTCACCTCCGTTTCGAGCTTCCTCGACAAAGCTCTGCCGAAGCTCCGTACCCAAGCTCGGCATCCTCACCTCTGTTTCCACCTTCCTCATGAGCTTCGACGTTGAGTCCCCACCGTTAAGCTCCGTTGCCGAACTTCACGAGCTTCGAGCTTGAACTCGCGACCACGCTCCGCCATGGCCGAGCTCCAGCACCCATCTTCATCTACCACCCCCCTCCGCGAGCTCCCTTCGCATCTCCGAGCTCCACCTCCATCGAGAGTGCCAAGGTCGAGGCCCTCGCCAACCTCCATCATCTCCCATGCCGAGCTCTACCACCTCCAATGCCGAGCTTCAAAGCTCCCTACACCGAGGAGGCGACGAAGAGACGAAGAAGAAGGAGAGCGGGAGAGGAAAGAAGGAGGAGAGCGGGAGAAGAGAACAGAGCGAATATATATATATATATATATATATATATATATATATATATATATATATAATAATAATAATAATAAATTATGATCAACGTTGACCAACTGCACCACGTGTCGCTCTCCTATTCGTCGCTGACCTCACTTGCCACCGACCTTCAAATGAGAGAAAAAAGGGCTCCTCCCGTTGCGCGATCATCTGATCATGATCAACGTACAGAAACGCACCACGTGTCCAGTTATTTATTTATTTATTTATTTATTTATTTGAATTAATTATTTTAAAAATCCGAAAAAATTAATTAAAAATAGAAAAAATTAATTAAAAAATTCTTAAAATAATTATTAATTCAGAAAATAATTTTAAATTCTGAAAATAATAATTATTAAATTAAAATAATTAATTCAAATTTTCAATAATTAATTATTTAATTCAAAAATTAAATAAAAAAATTCACAAAATAATTAAAAATTGGAAAGAAAAAAAAATCTGAAAAATCTGAAAAAATAACAAAAAATCCAAAAAAATATCAGAATATTTTTGGGCATTTTACAAGCTCAGAATAATATTGTTACACCTCGAGCAAGATCCAAACTCGCTTAAGAACTCTGATAAAATCTCGTACGACATTAGGGCAACAAAACGACTCCTCAAAGACTGTAGAACTCAGTCTCCATGAGTGGGGGCTCGTGATATGGTTAAAAATAGGATTAAATCAGGACTGTTCAAATCGGACATGAATCTTAAAGCTCTCAGGGGTAAAACAGTAATTTCACTTACAAATGGGTCTGAAATGGGAAGTGGGTCTTTCTTCAAAATCCAATAACCCATAAACGGATATGTCCTGCTGGGTATGGATCCCAACCCATTACAAACCAGTTCCGAAGGATAAAGAAGAATTTAGATTCATAATTATTCCTAAGAGGTGTAACCACTTCTATCCATCCACACCGGAAAGTAGAGATTTGTTCTTATCTCGAAACGGATCCCTAAGGCCACTATAAAAACCCCTCTTCCCCCACCATAAGAAGGTAATCAATCTTTTTCTACATAAAGCTCTTTCATAATCTTTCTAATTACTGACAGGAGCATCGAAGGGTGCGTCGCCGGGATCCATCCCGGTGTTTCGCATTGGTGAAGGTCAACAGGTCAACAGGTTTGCCTTGTTCGTTTTCTCAAAAATCCACAAATTCTATTTATTGCCCTCACACCAAATTCAACGGCAACAGCTATAAAAACATGAAGTTGAATATTTTGTTTGTTATTTTTAATTATAATTATATAATGAATGGTTAAGATTTTCTAATCACATAAGAAAAAATTAAATATAGTTCGATGGATCATCTAAACTCATGATAGATTGTCATTATTATTTTTGATAATATGAAAAAGAAAACACGATAAACTACTTTCAAACAAAATCTACACCATAAGCATCAGCTTCTACTAGAAATACTAAGGTAGTGTTCTTTTTCTCCTCTTATAAGTGATTTACCTCTTATAAGATGTGGTCCACCTCTTACAAGAGTTTTTTTAGTGTTTTTTTTGTACCTCTTATAAGACATTTTTCTCAAAATCTCTTATAAGCCTAAAAGACTTCTACTAGCCTCTTTCAAAATCTTAAAAGTCTTCTATCACTTAAAAAGACTACATTACCCCTAACACAACCGGTGTCATTTAAGCATAATAATATTCGCAGGGTACGTTCATATCTTCTCAAATTTGCTTCTTTGACATTGCATGAAAATTAAACGCATAATGCGACAAATAAATAAAGGATCGTTGAAAGAACATTTTATAAATTCCAAATTTTTCATTTAAGTGTATATAACAGCAGAGAATTGACGCAACCCTTGTCAGCATCTCCATAGCTTTGTCCTCGTCGTACCCAACCCTTGTCAGCATGTCTTCCGATACATCATGACGGAATCCCATCAGGACAAACTTCTGCCGTTATGTAGTATTAATCTCAAAAGCTTTCAATTCAAAATCAAACTAAAAAAAAGACTAGCAACTTCACATATCCTTCTCACTAATTAACATCATCTTATCTTTGGGCTTAATGTGCATAATGTGCATCAAACACTACCAAAATTTTTAATCTCAAAAGCTACCAATTAAGATTAGAGATAAATAACAGATTTAAAAAACATGCATTCATAAACGTCTATCAACAATTTGAATCTTAATAGTTAAGACTGATTATATAGTAAGGGCAAAAATGTCTAAAAGTAGAGAAAATGCTCTTGTAAGAGGTAAAAAAAGAACAAAAATCTCTTATAAGAGGTTCTTATAAGAGGTTATTTTTATATAAAAGAACACCTCAAAAAGAGGCTCTTACAAGAGATTCTTACTGTAATTCTCTTATAAGAGGAAAAAAAAAGAACAGACTCTAAGTCAAACGGAAAGTTTGCAATCCATCTAACATCCCTCCAATGTGAACGACAATAATTATGCACCCACTTAGTAACATAGTTAACCTTCACGAAGTACATGAGACATCAAATTGCTAGGTACGGTCGACACAACCTCCTAGTATCAAGTGTAAGATTATGAGTGGGAAGAACAACATCTTTGAATTTGTTAAGGACATATAGAGAACCTCCTACAAGACACACACCGTCGGAATTTTCAACATGGTTGCAGACCTCCTAACACGATTTCCAAAGCTATTAGGGGTAATACAGTAATTTTATAGCAAAAATAGGCCTACTTAAAGAATATAGGTCACCTCTAGGCCATTAACCCAACCAGATATACAATTAGGGCTTACTTAATGTCCAAGAAGAAGGGGATTTCTAGCCAATCACTGATGTCAGTCAAATCCTCCAAAATCAGGGATTGGTTGCTAATTCTATCACTTTACAATAATAACTTCAGCTAAATCGGTGAAAGATACATTTCCGGTTTGTCTTCCATAACTGATTCTTGACCTACAAAATACCATCCATCTATTTCAGTCAAAAGTAATCAATATTTCTCTACTAAATAACCCTAAACATTATTCTGGTGGCTGACTTGAGCGTATGAGGGTCTTACGCCGGAATAACTTCCGGTATGAGACTTTTTGCAGGTCCCTAGGTCTTTCTGGCCTGCCAGGTCCAGATCCTGATCGTGGCTTTCTCCCTCAATAAAAGAAGTCATATCTAATTGGTCCGACACCTAGCCGCAAAAGATTCGGTGTCATATGCGGGAATGCTACATGTCTTCCTCTCCAATCAGATCCATCCACCAAAAACACCTTCAGCAATGCCTCCGAGAAGAAGGCAAACAACAAATGCCTCCAAAAGCTTGACTATCCTCCTCCTCTACCATCACAGCCTCCTTCCAATATGGCTGCGTTGGTAGGCTCCCAACACCTTCACCCTAAACCCCATCGGGTTGATAACAGAGGGTCGGCCCGCACGTCGTCCCTTCCTCAGCATCTCCTGAGAAATTAGACCTCCACAGTGTCATCAATGCCCGACTTAAAGGGATAGGCCTTGATCAGCGCTTAGATGAGAAGCACACCCGGGATGGTGGTTCCCACTCGGAACATTATAAGAGCTGAAGGAGTCCTTTTCCCCGATGATAGAGGTCCCATCGGACTCCCTCGCCACGGGTAAAAAGACATGTGAGGAGCTTGACCCAGTCAGGTGGAGAGCTCCCAGGGACAACCAATACGACGAGGTACCCTTAACCCAGGCTGAGTTCTGAAACTTCACCGATTATGCCCTTAGGGCCCTCCAAGGTGCCCCAAATAGAGACTGCCAGACAAGTGGTATATGCCCTGGGACTAGGCAAGAAGAAGAATCTCACAGGTCAAACCGATCCAAGGAATGAGGAGAGATCTGATGCTCCGTCGCCTCCGAGAGATGGAGAACTGCCTTGTTAGGCAAGAGCAAAGTCATCAAGTCAAGGGATACTACCTCATCTGACCTCCCTTTACCAGAGCTATTCTCGAAGCCCCCGTCCAAGAAAACTTTAAGCCTCCCACCTTTGAGTCATACGATGGTGAAGCCGATCCCGCAAATCACATCAAGGTTTTATAACCCTCATGAAGATCCAAAGAGCTTCCAACGCACTCCTCTGTAGGACATTCCCAGCTACCCTAAAGGGAACAACACGAGAGTGGTACTCCTGTCTCCCTCTAACTTCCTTCGACCAGTTTGAATAACTCTTCTTGATGCACTTTGTCAGTAGCCGTAAAACCGAGAAGATGAGTGCTTCCGTGCTGGAATTGAGGCAAAAGACAAGGGATCCTCTTAAGAACTTCGTTAGACATTTCATTGCCGAGTCTAAGTCTATCCTCACCCTTAATCCAACAGTAGAGGTGACCCAACAGTAGAGGTTGCCGAGTTCCGACACAATGTCTAAGACACCTATCTCAAGGAGTCACTAGCCCAAAAAATTCATTGAGACTTCTCCAAGCTATTGCAAAGGTGTCAGAAGTACAATATGGTTGAAAAGGTTCTTCATCCCCAAGACCAAGGTCAACTCTCATCTGGAAACAAATGGAAAGGTGTAAATGGAGAAGGGTCCAAGAAATCTCAGAAAGACAGGTATGGTCAACGTCGTCCCTTACCGGTCCCTCGCTTCGACAAATTCACCTCACTTAATACTAGTGTATCGACAATCCTCATGGAATCTGAGGGAGATGGACTACTCCGTCCCCTCCTAAGATGAGCCCAGCATACAGGAGAAGGGATAAGAATCGATGGTGTCGATTCCATAAGGATCATGGCCAAGACATGAAGGAATGTTGAACCCTCAAAGATGAGATTGGAACTCTTATTTTTCGTGGTCACCTCGCTAAGTACACCAAAAAGAATAAGGCTGAGCCTGCACCGACTCGAGGAGCCATCAAACGTGCTGAGAAATATTCTGAGGCCCAAGATTCTAAGCCTCTGACCATTCTCCATTCTATCCATGGTGTCCTTTGGAGGGGAGTTAACTCAGTGCACGTCCCCCTCACCAAAAGCTCTAGGATCCAAACAACCTTCTCAAACAGATATCTCGAGGCATCTAGATCCCTCACTGCGACACATCTATGATTATCCTCTCATGGTAACCCTTCTTTGAAATAGTTTGGTATTGCTCCCAGATCAGAAATGATGAATCAGAGCACATGGAGTCATCTTATTATCTTCCTTTAAAAGAAAGAAAAAATATGGTGGACTAACTGATCTTTACATCAATCAGTTGATGAAAGAGCCCAATGCAACAAAATGCATGTTGGGTCTTTGAAACAGTTCGAATCATTTTGATAATAATAAGTTTGATCTGTTTTACGGAGAAATTCTACAGTTTCGAGTCCGTATAGCCCTAACACATTCACACAAAAAATTATAGTATAGACATTCTATTTTCGTTTCGTATAGTTTTCATTTCCTCATTAGTACTTGTTTATGGACTGGCCGGTTTCTTTGTCCATACAAATGAAAGCATTACCACATGCTCATCTAAATACATAGGGACGTTAAAAAATAGTGGAATTTCTTTTCGTATTTAATTTTCATTAATTAATTAGAATTTTATAACTAAAACTTATAAAACTTCAAACTTATATAACTAAAACTTCTTTATAATTTATAATATAAATTAATAGAATATATGGTCTAATTATAAATATCAATATAGAAATTTATAGTATAAAATATATAAAAAAGTTTATTTCAATAAACTATAGTGTATTTATCTGAATACACTAAATAGTTATAATGATTGAAATATACTACTAATAAAATAAGAAAATACTACTAATATTATATAAAATACTACAATATTATATTAGTATTATTTAGTATTTAGTATTATTTATTGGTATTATTTCATATTTCATTTTATTTTTATTTATTCATCAATTGGTATTTTTTATTAGTTTTATTAGTATTATTATACTATTTTGTTTGTTTTGACTATTTTTTATTTCTATTGAAATTGAATTATTTCATTACTTTCTTAGGGAAAACTTGAGACAAAGTAAGAAAGTTTTGTTTGTGGAAGAGCATCCTATATTGGAATCGCAAACTTAAGCTTATAGTAAACTCTTCCATTTTCTTTCTATCTTTCTAATAATTGGAAAAAAAATAGGAAGTTTTTATGAACATCATGAGCTGCCCCGGAATAAAACTAGTTATTGTTGATACCTCATTTTCGATTCCTTCTTCCATAACCTGAGCTCGAAGAAGGAAGAGATAAGAGGATCCTATGGAGAATGTGGTCAACTCTATGTAATCCTCTATCCCTAGAGTACATTGAATGTACAGCAATGGCTATAACAGGGTTTCTGTTATTAGTATTAACAGAGAACTATCTCTCCAGGGATTGTGAAAGATATTCCACTAGAAATATTCTTTTTATTGCTTTGACTCATATTCCCCAAAAAGTGGATCCAACTCTAATAGCTCCGAATAAATTAAATGCATGCATTAAAATACGAAGGCTTCATGAATTGACCTTAAGAATAAAGCAGGAATGAGTCAATATTCGCCCGCAAACCCTTCATTTAATATTTTAATTTAATTTTGAATTTATTTATGGTACTGGATTACCAATATTATCTTGATTCGATAAGAATAAAAATAAGGATTTGAAAAGAGAAATTATTTTATAGCTTTATATATAGATATAAATATACGCGTCTAGTCATATATACAACTAACTTCCTACATAATAAATGAAATAGCATTGAATCTCATCACATTACGTTTAATGTATTAGTTAGTATATATATATATATATATATATATATATATATATATATATGTGTGTGTGTGTGTGTGTGTGTGTGTGTGTGTGTGTGTGTGTGTGTGTGTGTGTGTGTGTGTGTGTGTGTGTGTGTGTGTGTGTGTGTGTGTGTGTGCAATATTATTAAATCCTTTCTTTCCCTCTCTTTTCTTTTTATTCTCTTCCATCATTCCTTAAGTCCCATAGGTTTGTTGATCCTGTAGAATTTGACCTATTTTTTCTCATCGAGCGAGGAAAAGAAATCGATTGATTTTCCGATCAAAATTACTATATGAAATCTTTGGTTTTTTCCTCATCCTCTATCTCTATCCCATAAGGACAATGTTTAAATCAATAGAGAACATTTTCTTCTGTATGAATCGATATTATTACATTCCAATTCCTTCCCGATACCTTCCATGAACATGATCTATACAGATACGTAGATCCATGGATCCATACATCTCAATCGGAAAAGAATCAATAGAAAAAGAAGAATCGGAATTGATCAGCATCTTTCTCGAAACAACCAAAAAGGAAAATAAAGATGAAAGATAAATCGTGGATCAACTAAACCTCTCGAGGGCTTGCTTAAGAATAAGAAAGCGAAATCTTATGGAAATATCATAGAATAAGGTTTGATCCTATTCATGGAGATTCCGTATATCACATTCAAAAATACAAAGTTCGAAAGAACAACCCCTACATTCAAAGCTCCCTTTTTACCATTAGCAATAACTTGTTTCGGTTGCATATCATCAGGAATTCGAACAACTGCTTCAAATACAGTATCAGAAAGTGCAGCTTGTGGAACTTCAATATCCATAGGTTTATTAGCTAAATGGCAATTGGCACATACAATTCGGCCAGTTGCTTCTTGTGGATTCCTTGATGCACAAAAATGAGATACGCATTTGAAATATATGCTTGCGTTATTACATATATCATGATCGATACAGAAATAGATCCCGATAAGTACCAATACACAATGAGAGCATGAGTCCCTTTTTTGGGGGAATGAATATATGGATATTTTTTTATTATTCGAACGATCGATCCCTTCATTAAACTTTTTATTATTCTATCTTTTGTCTAAAAACCCTCCCTTCCAATTTATGTATAAAATAGAATAAATAGAAGGAAAAAAATGATAATGATAAGGACAATAAACCACATTCTTATGTTTCCATATCAAAGTGAAGTATAGTACTTAATTTTTTTCTTCTTTTATTTAATGCCCATTAGTGTTCCAAAAGGATTTCTTTTCTAGATAATCATTAATAGCTATACTTATCAATCCGTAAAACGATTTTGGTTTCAGTATATTCAAATTATATGGAATCCTTCTGTACTCTACTTGTAATGTTGATCCATAAATATATGAGTCTTTTCTATCCCCATAATTTATATATTTATATGATAAAAGATCATATATGTAATATTTTTTCCATTTTGCTTTTTGGCTCATCAATGAATACATTGCATAGTAATTTTGTTTCATGTAATGAAATAATTGGCCTTTTTCTTTTTTATGTAAATTCAATTTTGTTGAGTTTTTCGTTTGAATCGTACGACATTGGTTGACTCTATTTCGCCACTTCTTCAATACTAAGTGGAGCGGCTTTGTGATAATGGAACCAACCGGCAAAAAGCATTAACAAAGCAAAGACCAATGCACAAATTGCGGTACAATAGATTTGTAATTCACTAGTTATTTCGGATGCTCGCCAAAGCTATAAAAAAAACCCGGAGGTTATTTGTATTCCTCGGAAACCATTGCCCACATTACCATTCAATATTTCTTGACCTACTATTGGCCAAACTACATGGGCACTGTGCCCAATGTGAGTAGGATCACTTAGCCATGCTTCATAATTGGAAAACTAAGTATCATAAAAGTATATGCCACTCAGCCAAAGAAAGATAATGGAGAGTTGACCAATATGAGCACTAAATACTTTTTTAGAGATCCTATCCTGATAGATAATGGTAGCTCAGTGAACATTTTCTTCCTAGAAGATTTTGAGGGCCTCAAGATATCCAGGGATCTCGTCTAAAACAAGGCGGGTACACCTTCCTTGGGTTCTCGGGGGTTTCAATCCAGGTCGAAGAAATTGTCACCCTCAGTGTGACAGCTGGCAAAGCCCCCACTATGCGGACTGAAGCCATGGAATTCATGGTAATGAATAAGAAAGGTTGCCTACAGTGTCATTTGTTGCCGCCCAGGCTTAGCTATCCTCAATGCCATTGCCTCAGCATTTTACATGAAGTTGAAATTCCCCACACCAGTTGGGTAGGAGAAGTTAAGGGAAGTTAAGAAGTGGCTCGAACATGTTACACAGCCACAATGGGGGGCTCTGTCCTCCTGCTTGGAGCCTTTTGCACCCCCAAGAGAATGCACCAGGGGATTCAATCCTCTCGCTCGAAGTCTTAGTGCTCCCTCAAGAGAGGAACCAGGTTGAGTCCAAACTTGTGATGAACTAGAAGAAATCTCGTTCTTCCATGAAGACCAGTCCAGATGTTTTCGGATTAGCCAAGCCCTCTCCCACCAAGTCAAAAAGCAACTTTTTAGCTGCATACGAGAGAATTTGGGCTTGCGCACTTGGACTGCCTCTAACATTCCTGGCATCTCGAAAGGCCTGATCATGCATCACCTAAGTAAGAACCCAAATGTCAAACTGGTCCAACATTGGCATAACAAGTCTGCTCCCGACAGGAAAAAGGCAGTTAAAGAACTAATCGATAAAATCTTGACCGCTCACTTCATTCAGGAAGTCAGCTATCCCGAATAGTTGGCCAACATCGTCATAGTGAAGAAGGCTAATGGTAAGTGGAAAATTTGCACCGACTTCACTGACTTGAATAAAACATGCCAGGATGACTATTTCCATCTTCTTAGCATTGTTGCCTTGATTGACGCTACGTCCGGATATAAGCTCTTAAGCTTCATGGATGATTTCTCAGGGTACTACCATATTCGAATGTTCCATCCCGATATCCCGATGACATCCTTCATCACAAACCAAGGCCTTTACCGCTATCGAGTCATGCTGTTTGGGCTAAAGAATGCAGAAGCCACTTACAAGCACTATTAAACAAAGTCTTCAAAAATCAGATAGGCTGCAACATGGAATTCTATGTGAAGATATGCTTGTAAAAAGCCTTAAGAGTGATGACCATGCGGCTGACCTACAGGAGGCCTTCAATTTCTTACGGAAGCACAACAAGAAGCTGAACCCCTCAAAGAGCACCTTCTATTAGGTTTCGAAGGCAATCACAGATTAAATACACAGCGAAAAAATTACAAAATTATCGAAATTTAGTCATGGATCCATGCGAAAACCATAAATCGTGTTTAGGAGTTATACCTTAAAGGTGGATCTGATGTCTGCACAGTATACCGATCACAGCACTGCAATATTGCGGTACCTCTACGGTATCCACACGAACGGAAATAAAAATGGCTCTCCCTCAGACCGCAGTACTAGCAATGAGAAGAGGATGTTCCTCCTCACTATCTATCTCTCTCACTTTCTGTGACGGCTAAGGTTTTTCACGTGTTTATTTTTTACAGATACATATCATATATATAGGTGCTAAAAACCAACCCTAAGAGAGTAATGCAGTTGTTGGGATCACAATCTGACCTAGGTCAGATTCGTGTGTGGACCTTTGAACTTTAGTCGGCTCATTTAATCTAACTAAATGTAACCAATGTCAGGAGTCCAAGTCTTACTTGGATCCCTAATTAAATTCATCTTATGAATTTAAATCTCAATTTCGATCCATTCTAAGTGTAACCCATGTGACTTTTTATTGTATTTTGTATGTATTTAATTATTTTCCTTGGTATTTTATTCCTGGTTGTACTCTTTTGTTCCTTTTGAACCGTGTATTAATTTTTTTCCTCTCTTAATCAAATTCATTGTTGCCTTGATTCGGCTTTGTTCCCAATTTGATTAATTTAAAATTTGTTCTCCTTCTTGAGTATTGACTAATTCCAATTCATGGCCTATTTATTTCAGTATTTAACTCTTTCCTTTCATATTGGATACTACCCAATAACCCAAACCCACTTAAACTCTATATAACCTAATCTCTCACCCTATCTCTAATTACCTAAACCCTAATCCTATATTACACCTACCACTACAGCCGTCACCCCCCGTCTCCTTCTTCCTCTACTCTACTGGTGAACCCATCCCCGTCCTTATCGTACCCCATCGTCGAAGCCCTCCATCTCTTTCGTCCTGATTGCCTGCCTCGCTCGAGCAGCCTCTGCCCAAGCGCTGCCACCCTCGTCGTTTTCTCTCCATCGAGCTTCCCTCGACGCTGCGGCCCAGATCGCCGTTGAACCACCCCCCTTGACCCCCCGATGCTCCTCGCCGTCATTCGCACCCAATGCTGCCACCGTCTTTTGAAGCCGAAGCCTCCCATCGCGTCGTTGTTTGCTACCTTCGCTATTGTGGAGAACATGTACATTGCACGTGTTACTGTGGCTGCTTGCTGTTGTACGTGCTGTCCTTTGTGCACGTGTCTTCGTGTTCATGTGCCGGGATCTATTCCCTTTATTCTATTTCGTCATCTTTGTCGTCTCTAAAGGCAAGTAGCTTGTATGTGTTTTGTTCCTCATACAAGTTAAATACCGTAAGTATTCATGCATGCATCTTTCTTTTGTACTCTCTTGTTAACCCCGAAAACCATAATCTTGTTCGCTCGACCCGTTTCCTTCATCTTATGATCATGCTTACTCACTATAAGTTGTCACACACTACACGAAAATAAATTGGATTAGATGGATATCTTAATGTGTATGCTCTTGTTCGTAACCTATCGTATATTATAGATTTTGTTACATGAATGATGTAATAGACGTGTTATCTCGTTATAGACTTATTGATACTCATGCCATGTTGATTTGAGTGACCAATATACCATGCTTTGCATTACATCTTAAATTGAATCTATTGTATTTGAGTTGTTTGATGAAATGCATAAAAGAAGTTTCTTTTTACTGCTGACCTGATTTGATACAGCAATTTAGACCCTGTTTGAATCAGTAAAATAAATTAATTTTTGAACATGATTCGTAGGCCTTGTTTTCTAGTTTTCAAAACTTTTGAAGGATATCAATTCTTATTTTTGACGTGTGAGTTATCGCAGTTTTATTGCAGTTGTATTGAAATTTCCAGATGCTGATTTGTAAGATCGCTGTATGAGTTATTATTTTAAAACTGATATTGAAAGTAGAAATTTGGACTTGACATTTTCTGGGAATGTTAGACATGACTGGGATCAACCCTAAATTTTTGTAGAATTATGTTATGGCTTTAGAACTTATTTCATGCTTATGAAACCAATCAATATATTTCCAAACTACATGTTGTTCAGTAAACAATTCTGTTTTCAACCTGATTCTATTCATTTTTTATGAAAACTTTGTGAATATGAAATGTATCCTGGTTCGTCTATTTTACCACCCTTTTGATGGATTGAGATTTTGAATTGTATTTTGTGAATTATCACTGTTTCGGTATTGCTATGTCTGAAATTTCAGATTTGAAGTTTTGTTGCATTACTCTGTTTTCCATTTTAATAGACTATAGTATCTATAATGGAATTTCATGAAATTTTATATGTTGAGACTAGATATTCTAGGTAACCTTCCATATTTTTTTAGATTTAATTATGATATTTTTAGATCCCTTTCATGCTTATAAACAAAACTTTGCATATTCTGACTGAACACGAAATCTGTATAAAATGTTGTTTTAAACCCTGTTACTGTAGCTAATGTATGACTTATGTATATGCGCTGGATTCGGCAGAGAGTCTAGTTTCTAAATTTTCTGACGGATCTAGATTTGTATTCCTGTGGCAACGAGAATCTCAGTTTCAGTGCAGCAACGTCTTGCTGTCCAGAACTGAAAGTCTCGTTGAACTAACTGTTATAGGTTGTTTTGTCACCTATTTGTGTTCCTATTTGAATTAGACTTGTCCTTTATTCTTGTCATGTCTTTTGCCCTGTTGTGTCCACCCACATATGTTTTAATAATAATGACAACTAATCAAGCCGGGATTAAGGGAAGGATCTAGTAGTGGACAATATAGAAATGTGTACTCAGAAGGGGACTTATTTTCCCAACTGTTACTGTTGTTGTGTTTCACCGAATGTTTACTGTTATCTGACTACATGCTTCCCTATAGGAAGGTGTACTCGGAAGGGGATCCATAGGTCTTAACTGTTTTTCATGGATGCATGATTGCATGATTCATGACACCGTTTACTGTTACTGTTACTGTTTGTCTGAGTACACGGCCCTATAGGTTCCACTACGAAATCTAAACGAAGCTGTTTGAATGTAGCAACCATATGGTAAATAATTGGGATGCATGAAGTGCTACCTAGATAGTAATGAACAATAGACTTAAGAATAACTGTTTCACCAGCACACCCTGTCTTCCTGTTACTGTTATCCTCTACTGTCACTATTACTGTTATCCTCTACTGTTACTGTTACTGTTATCCTCTACTTTCACTGTTACTGTTATCCTCTACTGTGACCGCCACTGTTATTCTTTACTGTTTACCTATTGTTGTCTCCTGTTATTTGTAGACTGTCATCTACTATTGTTTTCCTCCATGTTAGTACTTCCTGTTTTGTTTCATATGTTCCGTTTCCACTTTTTCTGTTTGTAATACTTGCGGCCCGTAACTTGCAACTAACGAACGTACTGTTTTTCTGTCTTCCTATTTTCTTACAATTGCTATATGAGCAGGTTTTGGTGATCAACTACCTGAGGGAGTTGGTGAGAAGAAGTTTTAGGCTTCGCCTTGGAGAAATCCTGCTTAGTGATTTGTTTTTGAGTTATTTCATTCATGTTGCTTCATTGAAACTTGTAACGGGCTTGTAGTCCCGAAGTTTTGTTTGATTCAGATCTTGTATTTGTTTGTGAAATTTTATATTGTTGCAAATAAATGCTGTTGATTAATAATTGTTCATGTATGCATGGTTGAGTATATTGCTATATTTCCTGTTATGCTGAGTGAGTAGATCATTACAGCTTATGGATGATGAAAACCATTCGCTGGACTTTTTCGCGTATCCATATTCCTTTTGGGAATCGGGGCATGACACTAATATGTGACCTTGTAGGTTCCCATTACGTTGACAGTAATACTAAAATCATATTCTAGTATTACAAATAGTGAGCGGTATCTAGTAATACATCACTGCTACTCAAGTAATGGGAATGTCAGTCATTTGACATAACCTATCCGTGACCAATGTTACCATGTAGTCTAGTCTCTTTTGACCATATATCTTAATTGACCATAAGGCATAGAGCGTGTCATCCTTGTTTAGTTCAATCTTTGGTTTCTTGATGTCAGAGTAGACTTACTAAAACAAATGAGATCAATATCTCATATTGACTCATTTGAGCACCGTCATGCATTTTGCAGTCTCACTCAATCAAGAAGCTCGTAGATATCGCTCATGTTATGTAAGAGGGACAAATCCTATCTAATTCACTCACATCTGCATGATTTTTAGTATATCCAACATACGACTTTATAATCACCTTATTACAGGCAATGTTTGACGGTATTAAAATATATAACTTCTTATGTAGGGAACTGTAGTGACTTCAAGTCAAAGGACTACGTACACCATGGTCACTGTGAGAACTGCTTATGACACTCACGTAATAATTCATGCAGCATTCTCATGGTGGGTCAATCCAGTACATTATTACTCTAATATGTACCCATGTGAAGACTTAATATCTCATATCTATGATCCGTGAGAATGGTCATTAGTCTACGCACACACTATTCTCTATGTATTATTGTTTTCCTAATTCACAATAATACTTTACTAGGGATATTTAAGAACATTGTTCTGATTTCAGCCAGTAGGATCTCACAATCAAGTCATGCACTTGATATCCCATAACATTGAACTTACTATTCTAAGGACTTCATTATGTCCATTTGTTTTACAATAAATAACACAATTTATGAAATGCCTAAATATAAAATAAATGTCATGATACAATGTAAACTAGTAATGTCAATACACAACTGGACTCTAGGGCATACACCAACACCTTCGGGGTCTCCTCGGAAAATTTCTTGGGATTCATGGTTATCCAGAAGGGAACTGGGGCCCATTTGGAGAAAATCCAGATCATACTCAATATGTCTCCTCCATCCAACATCAAGGAGATCCAGAAACACAAGGTGTCTTGCCACCATCGGCCGATTCCTCTCAAAGTATAGATAAGTGCCTCCCTTTATATAAGGCTTTTTTAGGTTCAAAGGGTTTTGAGTGGGGGGAAGCACAACAGGAGGACTTCGAACAACTTAAGACATATCTAACCAACCCGTCACTTCTAAGTAAGCCAGAGCCAGGGGAAGTACTCTACTTCTACCTGGCCACTTCGGATCAGACCCTTAGTGCCATCTTGGTAAGGAAGGAAGACAAGGTCCAGAGGCCAATCTACTATGTCAGAAAAGTACTCCATGATGCAGAAATCTGTTATTCCAAAATAAAGAAGGTAGGGTATGCTCTAATAACGACCACCCAGAAGCTCCGCACATACTTCCAGATTCACTTTGTCTCGGTCCTTAATGACCAACCCCTCAAGCAAGTACTTTACAAGCTAGAGACCTCTGGGCGACTCATGAAGTGGTCTATCAAACTGAGCCAACATGACATCAACTATCAGCCGAGGACCGCCATCATGGCCCAAACCTTAGCCGAATTCATCATTGAAAGCACTATTCTAAATCACCTAAGGTGAAGCAAAGATTTTCTATCCTGGAGTATCTATGTTGATGGCTCCTCTTGCATCGAAGGGAGCAAGGTCGGTGTCATCTTGCTCGGCCCAAATGAGTCCACCATATAATACTTGCTTCGTCTCAATTTCTGAGCCTCCAACAATGAGGCTGAATATAAGGCACTGATTGCTGGCCTCCTTTTAACTCGGAAAGCAGGGGCTCGAAAGGTCGATGTGTTCAGTGGCTCCCAGTTGGTGGTAAATCAAATCCGATGAGAATATGAGGCCAATGATGACCGTATGATCAAGTACTTTTAGTACGTAAAGAAAATCATGGCTTCATTCCATAAGGCGGAGATCACTCCCATTCCCCAATAGGAGAATGGGCAAGCAGACACCCTCTGTAAGTTAGCTTTGTCTTCCTTTGAAGTGCTCAACCACACCGTGCTTATTGAAGTCTTACTAAAGCCAAGCATCGAGGAAGGAGTTATATAACTCATGGTTGTCACTCCTCATTCACCCAGTAACAATTGGACGAAACCCCTGTTAGACTTCCTCAATAAGGGAATTTTCCCAATAGATTTGAAAGAAGCAAGAAAGGTCCAGACAATGGCAGAAAGGTACAAACTTGTTGAAGGAGTCATGTACAAGCGCTCCTACACTCAGACGACAAACCTTATTTACGATGTCTCAGTCATGAGGAGGTGTAGCGCCCCGAATTTCCAATATGATATCTCAGAAATACGAGGCACAATTCCCAGCATCAACTTTAATTGCATTAGTAAACATAGCTAAAAACACAAATAATTTTTATTTCAACTTTTATTACATCACTTATTTACAAAATACAGCGGAATACAAAAACACCTTGAATTACAATCTTTCTTTTACAACACCTTCTTTTACAATTTACATAAGTTATATTATCATTCTAGCACAAGCATCCAAATCCCAAAGCTATAAGCACCTACCTGTTAAACATGAGGCTACAGATAATCCTAACCCCCAAAACTACAGGGGTTAGCCATAATTGTAAAAAAGAAAACAACATAAATATATCATAAGGCATAGAGTCATAAGCAACATGTGTTAATAGCAAGAATAAATGAAATAAGAAATAACAATAAAATATAAAAACATCAAGGAATATGAAATAATAAATAGTAAGACATGAAAACATCAAGTGAAACTAGACTAAGTTTCAAGTGTGGGAAAACAGGAAACGACATGCATAAAACCAAGTCAAAAAAATATCAATGCTATATGGAGACTCTCTAATGCATGTTTGTCGGATTCTATGCATCCCACAATATATAGGTTTGGTGAAAGCCCTTATCGTTCTTCACTTTATAGGGTTTGATCCCTCGTTATGCAACTAATCCTACTACGGTGATGGAAACAAGATCCAGAATACTCCGCGAATAGGCACCACAGCCCTCGACACGCAAGCATCATGTAAGAATAGCTCAACAACTAGAGAATTACCTGCCAATCGTGTACCCCACGAATAGGCTTGCAAGACCCTCGACGTGCAGATACACCAAGTACATTCCATGAATAGGCCTGCCGACCCTCGATACACGAATGCACCCTGCATGCTCCGTGAATAGGACTACAGACCCTCGACATACGAATATACAAATGTCCTCTCAAGACAGAACAACGCACAGTCCTAGAACGATTCCGTTGGACTAACAAACCCAGAGCATATACTTACGTTTTCCAAGTTCCATCATATCTCCACTAGTGCATGTCCTTAAGTTGATTATTATTAAAAACACAAATCCCCCTCTCTAGAGTTATTGTATCCTGCCGGACTTAATTCCACAAAACAAATCCATGACCCCGCAGGTCTAAATCCACAAATCTTATTTGCCGATTCATAGGACTACCACTCAACTCCTAGAGAAATCATAACTCATCCATCAAGACCAAAACTTTCAATAAAACTCACAAATCCATTGTCAAAACGATTATATGAGGAAACTTCTTAAATCAACAAAAATCCAAACCTTACATAAAATTCCAGAATCCAAATAAATATTAAACTTATTAAATAACTGAAAATCATATTTTTAAGTTGTAGAATATCACAAAATATCAATTCCTTTGAAAACACGTATAACTCAAATAAGGTCCAAAAGAATACATTTAAAGCTCCAATATAAATCTCTGTAAAATATTTTTAATCAATAGAAAAACATCTTTTAAAACAATATAATATTGAGGGAACAATCATTCAAAAGACGCATTAGAAACTCAAGGAAACATCGGTTAGAGTAGTAGGAGTCGACTTTATAGGGTGGTCAGTTGACTGTCCCGCGTGAAATCCAAACTCAAGAAATCCATCAATCAGAAAAGTGACAGTCGACTGCATACTGTAGCCAGTACACTGTCCCGCGTAAAATCCAAAGCTTTAAGAAAATATAAATCAGAGCAGTGACAGTCGACTATGAAAAGGGGTCAGTCGACTATCCCGCACGAAAATCCAAAACTCCAAGAAAACACTGCAGCCAGGTTCGCGATGGTCGGCTATCGAAACTTACCAGTCGACTGTCACACCTACAGACTGTAGTTTTGGGTTTGTGCATGTTTTAAAACGATACACGATTCCACTTTGTAAAATCACAAGATTGAAGAACTAATTTCCTGATATGATTAGTTGTAACGTGTATAACATATAAGAGTTATTAAAACACATCAAAACATATTAAGATCACGAAATAGGACTTTTCCACAAAAATCTTTCAAAACAACATCTTATATACATATATGTTCAAATACGAATTTTACCATCAGTTTAGGCTTCAAAAATTCATCAATAAGAGTACTAAGATGTTTATAATTATCTCGGAACCAAAACAATTGAAATCCAATCAAAATTCCATCAAAACACAAGAAAACCCAATTTCTTCGAAAACAATGAATAAGATATATGTACACATGTTTGTGCACCAAGAAAACTTCAAAACTCATCAATTAGAAATAGTGAAATGTTTAGATTTTATCTCAGTGCTAAAATTAATCATATCCAATTGAAAACTTCTCAAAACTTCACAAAATCACGAAATCCCCAAATTGGTCATAATGAATAGATCCAATTCTAAACCCCCTTCTCAAAACTCCAAGACTTGATTCTTAGACCCAATAGCCATTAACTCATCCAAAATCATTCACAATAATTTTTTCATGCATATGAGCAATTATAACAATTACTAATCAAGTTTCTACTCAACAAAAAAATCCCAGATTGAGCTCATGCATTTATACACAAGTAAAGGAATCTTTTGTCAATTTTATGCAATATCATCATATAACACTTCTCAACAAGTCAAAACAGTAAGTATGTGAGGGAAAACAACCTACTCATGATTTCTATTAGGTTCTTAATAAATCTCAAGCCATCTATATGTAATTTAAATCATCAAAGCGTATGTTTTATGAAAAGATTCAATTTTTATTTCATCTACTCATCAAAAGTTATTATATCTTCATACAAACCCAAATATGTTTTCTAATAGAAAAATCATCTCATACAACATGCATAGAACAAAAGAAAACAAAACATGTCACTCACCTCTTTGAAGATTCAACTGAAGAAAAATAAAGAATAAGAAAATCCTCCTTCTCAAGAAAACCAAGAATCCTTGCTTGAAAACTCCAAGAAAATAGTAATAATAAAAATCCTTGTGTAGCACAGCAAGAGACGGCTGCACCCCACTCTTTTATAGGCCGGAATAATAGGTTTAGGGGTTTGTAAATAGATTTGCACAATACATCTTTTAAATATATCTTTCTATATATAAATTTTTATACTTGAAAATCAAATAAAACTAACTTAATTGAGTTTTAAAAAAACAAGAGTAACCACCTTAAAATCAGCCGACACTGTTTGAAAACCCAGAAAAACGAATTTTGCACTTTTGCCCCTCTACGTGGCGATTTTGCAAAAAGACCATTTTTCATCAAAACTTATAAAATAAACCAAATTTGTTAAAACAAAAAGTAAAATATTTACCTCTAAGTGGACTAGGCATCATACCCAGTCCAAAAATCCAAAAAACTGGAGTTTTCACTGCAAGTGGCAATTTTGCACAAAAGTCCCTCTTTTGTAATATTTGCAAATAGGTCAAATAAATATCAAGAAAAAATCCAGAAAATTCAAAAATAATATCTAATAATAAATAATGATTTTCCAAAAAATAATTTTTGAATTTGAACTTTCCAAGAAAATATTTGCACGTGTAAAAAGATAAATTTTCAGAAAAATAGTTATTAAATCACAAAAAATCATTTTAATTCATTTATAAATCTTTAAAACATTATTTAAAAATCTGGGGTATTACATCACTCTTTCCTTATAATAGTTCTGTCCCCAGACTACTACTAATAAGGTCCAAACAAAATAAACAAAAGGAATTGGAAACTCATAAACGAAACATAGTTTAAGAAATGCAATCACACAAGAGAATGTAATCTCACAAAAGCGATACAACCAACTCAAAGAGCACAATCATACAAAAGTTCAGGAAAAACCTTCTGCATGCGATCCTCTGGCTCCCAAGTAGCCCCCGCTACGCAACTCTGATAACTTTCCTTCGGAAGCCTGCTGCAACAACCTCTGAATCTCTGTATCTAGTGTTACCGCTAATTCTGGTGTGGGGGTAAACAGATAGAATTTGTGGGTTTGTGAAAAAACCTGAATAGCGAGTCCGAACCTGTTCGTCGGAGTTGGGATGCCGACTCCCGCCGAATACCTGCAAGGAAAGTGCGAAACACCAGGGTTGATCCCGGCGACGCACCCTCCAATGCTTTTATCAGTAACCAGTGATGATTAAAAAAGAGCTTAAGTTGGCAAAAAAGTGATTAACCTGTAACAGTGGTAGGTGGGGGGTATTTATAGTCGCCGTTGGGATCAGATTAGGAATGTGATTCCTGTGATCTGATAAGGCATAAAATCCTCCTAATCAGATTAGGAATGTAATCCCTTAATTCCCGGTGAGAGGATAACTGCAAATCAGGCCCGTTGATTTAGTCAAATCAGTGACCCTGATCTCCTCTTGCTGGTTTGGGTTTGTATCGGGTCGGGACCCATACCCAGTTGAGATGGATCCGTTCGCGGGTTGTTGGATCTGTGAGGAGGAGACCCAGTACCCGCTTCAGACCCGTTAATAGGTGAAATTACCGTTTTACCCCTGAGCTTTAAGATTCGTCTTCGATGTGAACGGTCCCGATTTAATCTTTTTCGATTTTTTAAATATTTTTTCGGATTTTTTAAATAAAAAAAACAATTAAATAAATAAATTAATTAAATTAAATAATACCTGACACGTGGCGCGTTCTGTGCTGTCGGATCCTGGCACGAATCTCGAGGGGGCGCGTTTTTTGAAAAATTGTTATTTTGTCGTTTTGTGCAGACGTGGCGCGATCTGAGCCGTTCATCAATTTTTGCACGATTTTCTGGAAGATCCAACGGTTGTAGTTGCTCGGCTGATTTTTTCTCCGTTTGCAGGATCGGAAAGGGACTTGTTCGGCAGCCGACCGAGAGGTGACTTCGTCCTCGGGAGTGAGGCCACCTCGAGCTGCCACGTAGCACTTATGTATTTTTTTTTCTTTTGCTGCTTCTATACGTTCTTCTTCTTCTTCGTTCTCTTCGACCCAACCTCGCCTCTCCTCCTCTCCTTCGACCTCGTGCTCGAAGACGGAGGGGAGCTCGGCCAGCTGTTGGTGAGGCGTGCTCGACGGGAGGTGGAGCTTGGCACGACGAGAAGGAGAGCTCGGAGAAGAGTTGGGTTCTCTTCTTGAACTTCGACGAAGTGGAGGTTGGCGAGTTCGGAGCTGAGCTCGCCGAAGGAGAAGCTCGACGCTGTTGAGGGCTGAGCTCGTCCATGGAGCTCGGCGAGGAGTTAGAGCTTTGCTCGCCGAAGGAGGAGAGGGTGCTCGGCGGTGAGGAGAGCTTGGAGAAGAGTTGGGTTCTCTTCTTGAGCTTCGACGAAGTGGAGGTTGGCGAGTTCGGAGCTGAGCTCGCCGAAGGAGAAGCTCGACGCTGTTGAGGGCTGAGCTCGTCCATGGAGCTCGGCGAGGAGTTGGAGCGTTGCTCGCCGAAGGAGGAGTTCCTCACTGCCATGGAGAGGGAGCTCGTCGAATGAGGAGTTCGTCGACGAGAGTTCACTCGAGGGAGCTCGGAGCGCGGCACTGTGGTCGGCGACGAGTCGTGATCGAGCTCAGCAAGGGGAGCTCGTGAAGAAGTGGAGTACCGAACGGCTCGGCCATGGAGGGCTCGCGCGTTATCATGCGGCGGCTCGAGGCGCGGCGGAGGACTGGGTTCGACGAGGAGCTCAAAGACAGGCCATGGCTGAGCTCGCACGTGAAGAAGAGGAGTTTGGGTTTTCTCTTCGTTTTGTTTGGTTTTTGCTTGGGTTTGGCGCCAGGAGTATTGGAGAAGGAGGGTGACGTGGCAGTAACGGGTTCGGGTTTGAGGACCCTAACGGGTCAGAACCCGGCCCCTTATGCCATTTTTTTTCTCTCTCCTTCCTCGCTACTTCTTGTTCGGCAAATTCGAGCACGAATTTTGAGGCAAATTTTTTGGCCATTTTGCAGCTCGGTATGGCAGTAGCTCGGATTGGAGATCCGAACTATGTGGCTTGATCTGGGCCGTTGAATGGTGGCACGAATCTCGAGACGGGCTCAATTCCCAAGAAAATGCTATCTTGTCGTTTAGCGTCGCTGGCAAGATCTGGGCCGTCTGATCGAGATCTTACACGAATGTTGAGGAGAAAGTGAGTTTTCTCCGTTTTGACACTCGGATGGGCACTTGCTCGGTTAGCCGACCGGGCTCTTTGATGTTGGGGCTCGGATGGGAAGAGCTCGGATTCTTGCTCGGATGGGAAGAGCTCGGATGGGAAGAGTTCGGTTCGGATTTCTCCCTCGTGCGAGTGGCTCGGCTCGGATTTCCGAGCTATTCGGCGCAGCTGCATTGAGATCGACTTTCCCGGTGCTACGGAGGTCCGATTGGGGCGTGCGACCCCTCGTTTCGAAGCTAGTTCGAAGATCTACAACTTCTCTTTAGGAGTGGGATGAAGATTCACCCTCCTTCATGGTCAAAATAGCCCCGCAAGATGCTTGTCTTCATGAAGTTGATAAGTACTTTGGTCTTGGGGATTTTGGAAGAGGAGCTCCACTCCTAGGGGCGGAGAAGATGTGCTAGGAAGACCCTTGTGCTTGGAAGACCCTTGGGCTAGGAAGACCCTTGTAAGGTGTGCTAGGAAGGCCCTTGTGCTTGGAAGACCCTTGGGCTAGGAAGACCCTTGGGGCGAAGAAGAGGCGCGAGTGGGTCGGATCGCTAGTCGCTCGGCTAGGAATACTGAGCGACGTGGAGCGATCTCAGCCGCTGGATCTCAGCGCGGATCTCGAGGCGGGCACAGTTTCCAAGAAAACACTATCTTATCGTTTAGCGACGCTGGCAAGATCTAGGCCGTTGGATGATGGCACGAATCTTGAGACGACTCAGTTCCCAAGAAAACGATATCTTGTCGTTTATCGATGCTGGCAAGATCTGGGCCGTCTGATCGAGAACTTGCACGAATGTTGAGGAGAAAGTGAGTTTTCTCCGTTTGCAGGATCGGAAAGGCACTTGCTCGGCAGCCGACCGGGCTCTTTGATGTTGGGGTCGGATTGGCACTTGCTCGGCATTCGAGCGGATGGAAGAGCTCGGCTCTGGAAGAGAGCCATTTGGGAGACGAGTTTGAGGAGCAACTCTAGGAGAGAGTTGTGAGCTCCGAACTCGTTTGAGAGGAGGTCCGAGCGGAGCGAAGAGCTCGGCTCTGGAAGAGAGCCATTTGTGAGATGAGTTTGAGGAGCAACTCTTGGAGAGAGTTTTGAGCTCCGAACTCGTTGAGAAGAGGTCCGCTTCGAGGATGAGCGGAGCGAAGAGCTCAGCTCTGGAAGAGAGCTATTTGTGAGACGAGTGTGAGGAGGGACTCTATGAGAGAGTTGTGCTCCAAACTCGTGGAGAAGAGGTCCGCTTCGGAGGCGAGCGGAGTGAAGAGCTCGGCTCTGGAAGAGAGCTATTTGTGAGACGAGTGTGAGGAGGGACTCTATGAGAGAGTTGTGCTCCAAACTATCGAGAAGAGGTCCGCTTCGGGGATAAGCGGAGCGAAGAGCTCCGCTCTGGAAGAGAGCTATTTGTGAGACAAGTGTGAGGAGGGACTCTATGAGAGAGTTTTGCTCCAAACTCGTGGAGAAGAGGTCCGCTTCGGAGGCGAGCGGAGTGAAGAGCTCGGCTCTGGAAGAGAGCTATTTGTGAGACGAGTGTGAGGAGGGACTCTATGAGAGAGTTGTGCTCCAAACTCGTCGAGAAGAGGTCCGCTTCGGCGGCGAGCGGAGGGAAGAGCTCGGCTCTGGAAGAGTGCCATTTGTGAGATGAGTTTGAGGAGCAACTCTTGGAGAGAGTTTTGAGCTCCGAACTCGTTGAGAAGAGGTCCGCTTCGGAGGCGAGCGGAGTGAAGAGCTCGGCTCTGGAAGAGATCCATTTGTGAGGCAAGTGTGAGGAGCAACTCTAGGGGAGAGTTGTAGCTCCGAACTCGCTGCTTATGTGCGAGAGTCAACGGTTGTGGGAGCAATTCCGAATGGCGAACCACTTCTAACTCGCTGAAGAGCAAGTTATTTGAAGAGGAATCGAGCCAAGTGTTGGACTCCGAACCATCGGTAGAGGTAGTCAACGGTTGTGGGAGCAATTCCGAATGGCGAACCACTTCTAACCCGCTGAAGAGCAGGTTATTTGAAGAGGAATCGAGCCAAGTGTTGGACTCTGAACCATCGGTAGAGGTAGTCAACGGTTGTGGGAGCAATTCCGAATGGCGAACCACTTCTAACCCACTGAAGAGCAGGTTATTTGAAAAGGAATCGAGCCAAGTGTTGGACTCCGAACTCGTTGTGAAGAGGTCCGCTTCGGCGGCGAGCGGAGGGAAGAGCTCGGCTCTGGAAGAGAGCCATTTGTGAGATGAGTTTGAGGAGCAACTCTTGGAGAGAGTTTTGAGCTCCGAACTCGTTGAGAAGAGGTCCGCTTCGGGGACGAGCGGGGCGAAGAGCTCAGCTCTGGAAGAGAGATATTTGTGAGACGAGTGTGAGGAGAGACTCTATGAGAGAGTTGTGCTCCAAACTCGTAGAGAAGAGGTCCGCTTCGGAGGCGAGCAGAGTGAAGAGCTCGGCTCTGGAAGAGAGCCATTTGTGAGATGAGTTTGAGGAGCAACTCTTGGAGAGAGTTTTGAGCTCCGAACTCGTTGAGAAGAGATCCGCTTCGGCGGCGAGCGGAGGGAAGAGCTCGGCTCTGGAAGAGAGCCATTTGTGAGATGAGTTTGAGGAGCAACTCTTGGAGAGAGTTTTGAGCTCCGAACTCGTTGAGAAGAGCTTAGTAAGTTGCGGGAGCAGCCATGTAGAAGAAGCTGAACTCCGAACTCACCATTCAGCGAGTCATGACTCGGAGAGGTAGAGATGAAGCAAAAGCAACAATTTCCAATGAAAAAATGTAAAGTTTTATTGAAATAAACTAAGTGGCTGCTTCAATATGGCGAGCCCTTATTACATGCCATTGGTCGGATTACAAGCATCGGCCTTATTAGAAATCAAGATCCTGCTTCCATGATAAGGCGAAGACCTCTTGGGAAGAGCCGGGAGGTTCTGAGTCTTAGAGCTCGGCGGGCCCTTCGGTTCGTTTGTTGGCTCCTCAGGGAGGAAGCTTGGCCCCCTCTTTCTGGACGAACTTGGTCAGGTGCCCCCGCTGTATGAGTTCTTCGATCTCTTCCTTCAGAGCCCAACAATCATCCGTATCGTCGCCGTGGTCCCTGTGAAAGCGGCACCACTTATCCTTGTCCCTCTTCTTTCCAGGTGTGTTCATTCTAGGGGGAGCACGGAGTGGCCCTTCCTTGTCCACTTACATAAGAACTTCTGATATATTGGCAACGAGGGGGGTGAACTTCTCAAACCGAGGAGTCGGGCGGCGCTGGCCATTACCGTCCTTCTGAAGCTTCTCTTCTTCTTCGGTCAGCTTTCGTTTCGTCCCTGAGGTAGACCCTCCGAAGATTGGAAGGTAGGCGGCCTCTTCGGCACGAATGTACTTGTCACACCTGAGAAGGAGGTCGGCAAAGTTTTGTGGAGGCTTCTTAGCAAGAGAGGAGCGGAGGCTGGAATTGAAGACGTCGGATTGGAAGGCGGCTGTTGCGACGGATTGGTCGAGGGAGGCTATGGACCTGACCTCCGTAGTGAACCTCTTCACATAGTCTCTCAACTTCTCTCCCTTCTCCTGGCGGAGCTGGAGTAACGAGAGGCTGGTCTTCTCCGTGCGTCTACTACTCATGAAGTGGGTGATGAAGAGGGTCTCGAATTGCTCGAAGGAGAAGATGGAAGAGAGAGCAAGGCGGGAGTACCATTCCCTAGCCGACCCCTTCAGGGTGGCGGGGAAGGTCTTGCAAAGTAAGGCGTCCGAAGCCTGGTGGATGAGCATGAGGGTCTTGAAGCTTTCGATGTGGTCCACGGGGTCCGACTCCCCCGAGTAAGTTTCTAACTTCAGGGGTTCGAATCCCCTCGGGATGGGAGCCTCCATGATGGTTCGGGAGAAAGGGGGTCTGCTCGGACGGATGGTTCTGCTGTTCGACCCCTCCCCCTCGTCCATCCGACCGAATCGCCTCTCCACCTCATGGAGACGGCGGTATAGGGCATCGTCCCTCCCACGGTAGTCGAACGTGCCTCTGGACTCGTCTTCGTATGAGGGAGAGCCGGAGCTACGATGATGGTCGTCCCGAGAGCGGCGAGGGCTAAGATCATGCTGCCGGTGGTTAGGAGCTGGCGGAGGAGAGGCGGATCTACGGCGAGGACTGGGAACCTGTTGGGGCGAAGGAACCCTTTGGGCCTCATTGTTGTTGGGTCGGAGGTTAAGAGCCTGCAACACCGTTGCTTGAAACTGCAAGAACTCGGCGCGAGTTATGGACACCTCATTGTTCCTCGGCTAGTGCCGACCGGTAGGAGAGTGGCGCCTCCTCCTGTAATGCTTGGGTGACTCTCTCCGCCCTCTCCTGGTAGGAGACCTTCTACGCTCGCGGTGGTGAGGATTCCGCTCATCTGGACGTTGTAGGCGGGAGGCTCCCTCTCGGGACCGCTTTTCGTCCAGACGGTGGCGGAGATCCTCATCCTTCTACCGGTTGAGGATAGTATTTCGAAGGTCAGGGGCCTGAGGACTATGAGAGGCGTAAGAGTCTGTAGAGGCGTTGTGTACCGATATGTGGTCTCGATGGAGAGGTTGTTTTTGCTTCCGTGGATCGGGACCGTTTGGGGGTTGCTGGTTCGGAAGAGGAGGTGGGTCCTGCTGGACACGGTCCTCGGCGGGCGGAGGGAGCCGACCCAGTTGTTGCGAGGGATCAACAGGGACTTCTTGCTGGTCCGCGGGGTTGGGTGCACGATTGGACCCTCTAGATCTGACCTTTCTAGGAGGCATGGCTGAAGAAGAGCTAGTCGACGAGGAAGAGGCGGAGTCTATTCGTGTAGTTTTTCCACAGACGGTGCCAATCTGTTACCGCTAATTCTGGTGTGGGGGTAAACAGATAGAATTTGTGGGTTCGTGGAAAAACCTGAATAGCGAGTCCGAACCTGTTCGTCGGAGTTGGGATGCCGACTCCCGCCGAATACCTGCAAGGAAAGTGCGAAACACCGGGGTTGATCCCGGCGACGTACCCTCCGACGCTCTTATCAGTAACCAGTGATGATTAAAAAAGAGCTTAAGTTGGCAAAAAAGTGATTAACTTGTAACAGTGGTAGGTGGGGGGTATTTATAGTCGCCGTTGGGATCAGATTAGGAATGTGATTCCTGTGATCTGATAAGGCATAAAATCCTCCTAATCAGATTAGGAATGTAATCCCTTAATTCCCGGTGAGAGGATAACTGCAAATCAGGCCCGTTGATTTAGTCAAATCAGTGACCCTGATCTCCTCTTGCTGGTCTGGGTTTGTATCGGGTCGGGACCCATACCCAGTTGAGATAGATCCGTTCACGGGTTGTTGGATCTGTGAGGAGGAGACCCGGTACCCGCTTCGGACCCGTTAGTAGGTGAAATTACCGTTTTACCCCTGAGCTTTAAGATTCGTCTCCGATGTGAACGGTCCCGATTTAATCCTATTTTTAGCCATATCATCTAGCTTCTGACCTTCCACCATCTGCTTCAACCTTCCGAGGATCCGTGGCCACTCCCTCCTTAGAAAGGACATGACCAAGAAAAGCTACCTCAAACTTGCAGCTCAATGAGATCAATTCCAAATAAACTCCCACCAATCTCGATATCACAGTGCTCGTAATATCGATCAGCAATCAATTCTTCTCCTGATGGTGTTGCCACCGCCAAGGCTCTGCCTGGAAACACCTTAAGTTCCACACCTAAGACTTAAGCAAAAATTGGGTGACACAAATGTATGCAAGAACCAATATCAAATAAAACTTTTGTTTTTATTCCATTAACCAAAACAAATTCTGTTATATGGAGAATGATGCTCAAATCTCCAATTTATTCTCAAACAAAGTTTTACTTAATACACAAATGAACGAATTCAAAATTCTTGCACACCCTGGATCACATCCCAGAGTTACTTACATCCTCCTTAGTCAATGCGAACACTCGCCCCTGCCTCTGAACTTTGCCTCCGCATGTACCATCCTTCTTTAGCTGCGGACAGTTTGGTCTGAGATGCCCTTCACAACCACACTGATAACGAACCAGCACCTTCCGAGGCTTGGTGCATGTTACCTGATAATGAACTGCCTCTCCACAGTTGAAACAAGTCATGCCTTGAACAGCGTGTGCCTTCTGCACTGGCCTACTAAACTTGTCCTGCTTTGCTGGGAACTCCTTCTCACTCTGACTATCTGCTGGCCTCTTGCTCCTGTTCTAGGTCTCCTGCCTCTTCTGGAACTGATCCATGTCCTCTTCAGTCATAACTGCTCTCCTGACCAGCTTATCAAACATCCTGATGCTCAATGGAATCATCTTCAACCTTAAATTTGGCCTCAAGCCCTGCTCGAACTTCTTGGCCTTCTTCGCTTCATCCACAATCAGCTCCGGTCATACCTTGACAGCTGGGCTCATATTCGCGCACTGTCAAATTGTCTTGCTGCAGATTCAAGAATTCCGTTGTCTTCTTCTTCTGAATATCCAAAGGAAAGAAACGATCCCTGAACTCATCCAGAAAAGTCTCCCAAGTTACTTGCTGGTCTCCAAGAGTACTCTTCATCGACTGCCACCAAACACCAGCATCTTTCTCTTACTGCATAGTAGCCAGTTTCACCTTATTGACTGCTGGAGTTTCCAAGACTTCGAAAACCATCTCCATCTGTCTAATCCAATCATCATCCCTATCTGGATCAGACTGCCCCTCAAACACAGGCGGCTTCATCCGCTTGAAGGACACAACTTGCTTGATCGGATCAGTGTTAACAAACACTGGTCCAGCCCCCTAATTCTGATTTTGTGTCATATTATCTGCCATGAATGTGTTCAAGGTCTGATACACCCTGGCAATCTCAGTCTCAAGATCAAGTCCTGCTCCATGGGAACCTTCAGCCCCACCACCATTACCACCATTCTTGGTCCTGGGTCCTGCCATTCTACTGAATACAGCAAAATGAGGGTAAAGTTAGAGCATCACAACACAATTCATATTCACATCAATACCCTATGGCAAAACCTCAACCATACCCCAAACCAAAACACCATGTTCTCACTCTATGTGATACTCACACTCTAATGTCCACACCTAGGTACTCACGCTCTAGTGTCCACACCTAGGTTTATTTTTATACTATGCTTATTATTACTATTGAAGCATGCTTTGATACCAATCTCTGTAGTACCCCAAATGTCCGATATGATATCTTATAAATATGTGGCACAATTTCCAGCATCAACTTCAATTGAAACAGTAAACATAGCCAAAAACACAAATAATTTTTATTTCAACTTTTATTACATCACTTATTTACAAAACACAGCGGAATACAAAAATACCATGAATTACAATCTTTATTTTACAACACCTTCTTTTACAATTTACATAAATTCTATTATCATTCTTGCACAAGCATCCAAATCCCAAAGCTATAAGCACCTACCTGTAAAGCATGAGGTTAGAGATAACCCTAACCCTCAAAACTACAGGGGTCAGACATAACTGTGAAAAAGAAAACAACATAAATAAATCATAAGACATAGAGTCATAAGCAACATGTGTTAATAGCAAGAATAAATGAAATAAGAAATAACAATAAAACATGAAAACATCAAGGAATATGAAATAGTAAATAGTAAGACATGAAAACATCAAGTGAAACTAGAATAAGTGTCAAGTGTAGAAAAACAGGAAACAACATGCATAAAACCAAGGCAAGAAAACATCAATACTATATGCTGACTCTCTAATTCATGCTTGTCGGATTCTATGCATCCCACAATACATAGGTTCGGTGCAAGCCCTTATCGTTCTCCACTTTATAGGGTTTGATCCCTCATTATGCAACTAATCCTACTACGGTGATGGAAACAAGATCCAGAATACTCCGCGAATAGGCACCACAGCCCTCGACGCGCAAGCATCATGTAAGAATAGCTCAACAGCTGGAGAATCACCTCCCAACCGGGTACCCCACGAATAGGCTTGCAAGGCCCTCGATGTGCAGATACACCATGTACATTCCGTGAATAGGAATTTCGATCCTCGACACGCGAATGCACCCTGCATGCTCCATGAATACGCCTGCAGACCCTCGACACGCGAACATACAAATGTCCTCTCGAGACAGAACAACACACAGTTCTGGAACGCATCCGTTGGACTAATAAGACCAGAGCATATACTTACGTTTTCCAAGTTCATCACATCTCCAATAGTGCATGTCCTTAAGTTGATCATTATTAAAAACACAAATCCCCCTCTCTAGAGTTATTGTATCCTGCCGGACTTAATTCCACAAAACAAACCCAAGACCCCGCAGGTCTAAATCCACAAATCTCATTTGCCGGTTTACAGAATTCCCACTCAACTCCTAGAGAAATCACAACTCATCCATCAAGACCAAAACTTTCAATAAAACTCACAAATCCATTGTCAAAACGATTATATGAGGAAGCGTCTTAAATCAACAAAAATCCAAACCTTGTATAAAATTCCAGAATCCAAATAAATATTAAACCTATTAAATATCTGATCATATTTTTAAGTTGTAGAATATCACAAAACATCAATTCCTTTGAAAACACGTATAACTCAAATAAGGTCCAAAAGAATACATTTAAAGCTCCAATATAAATCTCTGTAAAACATTTTTAATTAATAGCAAAACATCTTTTAAAATAATATAATATTGAGGAAACAATCGTTCAAAAGAAGCATCAGAAACTCAAGAAAACATTAGTTAGAGTAGTAGCAGTCGACTTCATAAGGCGGTCGGTCGACTGTCCCGCGTGAAATCCAAAGTCAAGAAATCCATCAATCAGAGCAGTGACAGTCCGACTTCATACTGTAGCCAGTCGACTGTCCCGCTTAAAAATGAAAGCTTTAAGAAAATATAAATCAGAGCAATGGCAGTCAACTGTGAAAAGGGGTCAGTCGACTGTCCAGCACGAAAATCCAAAACTTCAAGAAAACACTGCAGCCAGATTCGCGATGGTCGACTGTCGAAACTTACCAGTCGACTGTCACACCTACAGACTACAGTGTTGGGTTTGTGCGTGTTTTAAACTGATACACGATTCCACTTTGTAAAATCACAAATGTGAAGAACTAATTTCCTGAGATGATTAGTTGTAACTTGTATAATATATAAGAGTTATTAAAACACATCAAAACATATCAAGATCTCGAAATAGGATGTTTCCACAAAAATCTTTCAAAACAACATCTTATATACATATATGTTCAAATACGAATTTTCCCATCAGTTTAGGCTTTAAAAATTCATCCCATCAGTTTAGGCTTTAAAAATTCATCAATAAGAGTAGTAAGATGTTTATAATTATCTCGGAACCAAAATAATAGAAATCCAATCAAAATTCCATCAAAACACATGAAAACACAATTTCTTCGAAAACAATGAATAAGATATATGTACACATGTTTGTGCACCAAGAAAACTTCAAACCTCATCAATTAGAAATAGTGAAATGTTTAGATTTTATCTCAGTACTAAAACCAATCATATCCAATTGAAAACTTCTCAAAACTTCACAAAATCACGAAATCCCCAAATTGGTCATAATGAATAGATCCAATTCTAAACCCCCTTCTCAAAACTCCAAGACTTGATTCTTAGACCCAATAGCCATTAAACTCATCCACAATCATTGACAATAACTTTTTCATGTATATGAGCAATTATAACAATTACTAATCAAGTTTCTACTCAACAAAAAAATCCCAGTTTGAGCTCATGCATTTATACACAAGTAAATGAATCTTTTATCAATTTTATCATCATACAACACTTCTCAACAAGTCAAAACAACAAGTATGTGAGGGAAAATAACCTACTCATGATTTCTATTAGGTTCTTAATAAATCTCAAGTCATCTATATGTAATTTAAATCATCAAAGTATAGGTTTCATGAAAAGATTCAATTTTTATTTCATCTACTCATCAAAAGTTATTATATCTTCATACAAACCCTAATATGTTTTCTAATAGACAAATCATCTCATACAACATGCATAGAACAAAAGAAAACAAAACATGTCACTCACCTCTTTGAAGATTCAACGGAAGAAAAATCCTCATTCGCAAGATAACCAAGAATCTTCGCTTGAAAACTCCAAGAAAATAGTAATAATAAAAATCCTTGTGCAGCACAGTAAGAGACGGCTGCACCCCACTCTTTTATAGGCCGGAATAATAGGTTTAGGATTTTGTAAATAGATTTGCAAAATACATCTTTTACATATATCTTTCTATATATAAATCTTTATACTTGGAAATCAAATAAAACCAACTTAATTGAGCTTAAAAAAAAAAATAACCACCTTACAAATAGCCGACACTGTCTGAAAACCTAGAAAAACGAATTTTGCATTTTTGCCCCTCTAAGCGGCAATTTTGCAAAAAGACACTTTTTCATCAAAACTTGTAAAATAAACCAAATTTGTTAAAATAAAAAGTAAACTCTTTAACTATGAGTGGACTAGGCATCATACCCAGTCCAAAAATTTGAAAATCTGGAGTTTTCACTCCAAGTGGCAAATTTGCACAAAAGTCCCTCTTTTGTAATATTTGCAAATAGGTCCAATAACTATCAGAAAAAAATCTAGAAAATTCAAAAATAATATTTAATAATAAATCATGATTTTTCACAAAATAATTTTTAAATTTGAACTTCTCAAGAAAATATTTGCACGTATTTTGCACGTGTAAAAAGATAAATTTTCAGAAAAATATTTATTAAATCGCAAAAAATCATTTTAATTCATTTATAAATCTTTAAAACGTTATTTAAAAATCTGGGGTATTACAGGAGGCCCAGTTTTCCCTTAAAGAAGTGCATGAAGGAGTCGGTGGTGGCCACATTGGAGCAATCTTTCTATTGTCTAGCGCTGCTCGATGATGCTCTGAAGTATGTTCGCCGGTGTGCCCCCATCCCAAAAGTTTTCTCCAATAAAATGGGACCCCCAGTCGACCTTCACTCCATGTCAAGCCCGATCCCCTTCTCCATATGGGGGACGGATCTACTTGGACACCCCCTCCCTCTGTGGACAGAGAAACTTCTTAGTTATGGCTATCAACTACTTCACAAAATTGATCGATGCAGAACCACTGGCGTCCATCACTGAATAGAAGATAGAGCAATTCTTTTGGGAAAATGTCGTATGCAGATTTTGAATACCCCGGATCCTCATCACCGACTATGGAACCCAATTTGCTTCCAAAAAATTTCGCACTTTCTACTCTGATTTGGGGAATGAACATCGTTTTTCTTCCAATTTGCATCCTCAGATTAATGGTCAAGCTGAGAACGTCAACAGGAAGATTCTTGATGGCCTTAAAAAAAAGGCTAGATGAAGTGTCAAATGGACTATGGGTTGAATGTGACACCCATGTCCTGTAAATTCTCGTGTCACAAAGAATTATAGGTGCAACATTTGCCATCATAATATTTCCAGAAAAAATTATCCAATTTTACAACTCTTTTCATATGACATAAATTTTCAAAATACAAGTACAAAATATGCTTATATTCTATTTTTTCGATACTACTATAAAAGATGGTGCTTCTAACGTCTTTTGATATTTTATAGTGAACATAAAACTTAAAACATAAAAGTGGTGAGCACAAAAATTTTCTCACTAAGGGTTGCACCACTGAGATGCCATAATGATGCATAATAATTCCGTTGTAAAAATTATAACACATAGGTGATCATAAACATAAGAATGATTTTAAATAAGATGTTGGTAACAGAATTAAAATCATAAAAGAGTAGAATTATGATATTAAAAGAAAATAATCTTATTTCGGTGATTAAATCATTTATTTTTAAATAACTGAGTGGCTTGTAGGCCACCTTTTGTACCAATCTCGATCTTGATAATACCGGCATACCGAGGGTACTCTTCACCCTCCTTTCACTATCCATACCCCACGACTGTGGTTTGTTCAATTCAGTTTATTTACTCATCATTTTTATACCAAACATAACTTATACATATTTTTGAAAACATAATCTATTTTAACAGGCAGGGATGAAAGAAGACTAGATGAATAATATTTGACTGTAAAAGGAGAAAACAAGAATAAGTACGAATTCCTTACATTCAAATCGTTTTGCTATCCCGTAATACATTTTCCTGTTGATAGCTTCTTCTTTTTTTTGCTCTATAACCCGGATAATGATACCTTATTTATAAGGAAAGAAGGACTTATTCCACTGACTACCTTGTGTTTCTATTTCCCATATCTCTTGGATTTGTTGTAAGTTAGCTTAGCCTCCACGTTGAGCTAACTCACTTCTTGGCAGCCAAGTTTAATCATATTTTCAAGACAACCTCATCCCATTTTCAAGACCATCATTTTGTAGGACTTGGCAGCCAAATTTCACCCTATATCTAAGACAACTTCATCCCATTTTCAAGAGCATCATTTTGTATGACTTGGTAGTCAACTTCACCCCAAGTCCTAACTCCTAAGGCCATTCTTTAGATAGCCCAAAAGCCCATCTATTATTTTTATACAACCAAGACAGCCCATGTAGGACAACCCAGTAGACATCCCATATCTCATTTTCTTTTATTTAGGAAGTTACCACTACATTTCATAATTAAAATTATCATAGGGGAAATATTATAAAATTTGGGCTATTACAACTCTCCCCCTCCTTACAACAATTCCGTCATCGGAATATGATTTGTCTGGTGTCTAAACCAGGGGGGTTCTTTTGTTAGCTCTTTCAATTCTCAAGTGACTTCTTCTACCGAATGATTTCTCCATAATATTTTTACCAGCAGAACTCTTTTTGCACGAAGGATTTGTTCTTTACGATACGTGATTTTTATTGATATTTCTTCGTAGGATAAATCTTCCTTAATCTGAATTAGGTCGAATTCGATTACATGACTGGGGTTGGGAACGTATTTTCGTAAAGTACATGTGAAAAAAATTGTGTAGATTTGATAGGTTGGGCGGTAGTGCTAATTTATATATAACATCTCCAATTCTTTCTAAAATTTCAAAAGGTCCAATAAAACGAGGGCTAAGTTTGCCATTTTTCCCAAACCTCATTATTCCCTTCCATGGCGAAACTTTTTTTAAAATGTGATCTCCTACTTGAAATTCTAAATTTGATCGTCGTTTATCTGCATAACTTTTTTATCTACTTTGTGCTGTTTTTATTATTTCTCTAATTATTTTTACTTTTTCTGTAGTTTCTTGGATAATTTATTGGCCTATTAATTTTCTTTCTCCTACTTCATTCAAACATAGTGGCTTTTTAAATTTTCTTCCATATAATTCTTCGTATGGAGCCATCTGAATACTAGCTTGATAAATATTATTATATGCAAAGTCAATTAGTAGTAGATGTTTATCTCAGCTTCCTTTGAGGTCAAGGATACATGCATGTAACATGTCTTCTAGAGTTTGTATTGTCATTTCTAATTGTCCATCTGTTTGTGGATGAAAGACGGTGCTCAGTTTTAATCTAGTACCCAAGGAACTTTGGAGAGATTTCAAAATTAGGGTGGTAAGACAATAGATATAGGAATACCATGAAGTATAATTATTTCATTAATATACAGCCTAGCTAGTTTATCTAATGAATAATTATCCTGTATTGCAAGGAAATGGGCCGACTTAGTGATCAAATCAACAAAAACCCAAATAGTGTTATAAGTTTGTCACGTTTTTGGTAGTCCTGTTACAAAATCCATAGTGATGTGTTCACATTTCCATTCCGCAATAGGAAGAGGCTGTAATGTTCCTCTAGGTTTTTGATGTTCTGCTTTCACTTGTTGACATGTTAGACATTTTCCAATAAAGTCTGCAACATTTCGCTTCATCCCTTCCCACCAAAATCTTTTGTTAAGTCTTGATACATTTTAGTACTTCCTGAGTGAACCAAGAAAGGAGATTTATGTATGTAAAATCCTGCAAAATTGAGTTATGATAATTTTGCCCTCGCATGTGTTATGCACGCATATTTTGTAAAATTGTGCATAATGTCGTATGTAATACCTTGAATATTTTTATGTGTTAGTTTGTGAAATATAAATATTTAGGAATGGTCCATATGCATATTTAATATTCTATTTTTTTTAATAAGGACTTCAGAATAATTGTGTTAGAGACTTCTAGAAAATGAGTATCATGAAAAAGGGCCTTAATGAAATTATCAATTTTTTTATTATGCATGATTCTTGCAGGTTAGTGGCATAGGAGAGATTTAGGGGAGATGGAATTAATTAGAATTTAGAGTTAGGGGAGGTGGATTAATGAGTTGGATGGTATAGTGCATAATTAGGCTTATAAAACCCAACTAAGCCTAGCTTTCAAGAGATGAGAAATAAAATCTTTGGAGTTGAAGTTTCATAAGGTAAACTTAGAAACTCTATTTTATTTCATGAGTTATACATTATTAACATAAGTGATGATAGTAATAGTGCATATTTTGTTGTAGTCATAAGGTTAAATTTATCGAATTTGGTGTTGGAGCGCTTTGTGGAGCTTAGAAGCAATCGAATTTAGAAATTATAAGTAGATAACAACTTTATTACTTTAATTTCAACTATATTGTAGAGCGTATGCATGTTAGAGAAGTAATGTATGTTGTATTAGATGAGTATTCATACTTAGATTATGTATTAATTGTCAATTAATTAAGTAAAATTATGGTAAGATTAACTTGGATAAATTTTACAATTTTTATCCTGAATTTTGGACACACTTTTAAAAATTATTTCTCTTTTAACTATATAGAATTTGAATCTGTAATTTTTATATGTGTATCCCATATATGTCTATAACATCTCCTCAAAATTTCATGATTTTTGGATGCCATTTGTATTTTAAATATATCTGAACTCATTCCTAGTTAAGAACTAAAACATGACATATTCTAAAATCTTGTCCTCAATATCATGCTTACTTCGAAGATCATTTCTTTCCAAATATATGGAATTTGAAGTTGAAAATTTTATATGTGAATCTAGTATATGTCTATAATATATTCACAAAATTTCATGAGTTTTGGATATTGTTTAGTTTTTTAAATAAATTCGAATTTAGGGTTAATTGGCAATTTTTTCTTAGTTCTGGAAATTTGTACTGTTTATGTCCTGAGTTTTAGACTTAACTCAGAAAATTATTTCTCTTTAACTACATGGAATCTAGAGCTAAAACTTTTTTATGTGTGTCCTGTATCTGTATATAATATCTCTTCAGAATTTTTTGATTTTTAAATGTCATTTGGTATTTTAAATAAATATGAACTCATTCTTGGTTAAAAACTGAAACATGACATATTCTATAATTCTGTCTTGAGTATCATGCTTACTTCCAAAACTATTTTTCTTTAATTATATGAAATTTGAAGCTGGACTTTTTATATGTTTATATAATATATGTCTATAATATATGTTCAAGAAATTTTATGAGGTTTGGATATCGTTTAGTATTTTAAACAAATTCAAACTTATGAGTGGTTGACAGTTTACCTTGGCTCTGGAAATTTATGGCTTTTGACCATTTTAACCTCTTATATGCAATATTTTGAAGAAACACAAAACTAAAGAATTGATATTAGATTTGTTAAATCTTTCTTTAGAGTCTAAGAAATCAAATTTCCATGAAGCTTAATATTTTCAGTGATTTTTATAAGTAGCAAGAGTTGTAGTTTTCTGGAATCTGAACCTACTATTTTGCATAAGGATTTAGACAAATTAATTGTGGTTAAATTTAGATTTTCTTAACTACAATGTCGTAGTAGACTCATTTATGTTTCATATGAAACTAAAAAATCTCTTTTTCTAATAAATATTGGAGTTTATATGATTTTTACAAGACTACTATGTTGCTGTCTAAAAACATAGTTGAATATTTAAACAGTGGATTCTATATATGGGACTGAGGATACGCCCGGTAAATCCACAGCATGTGGGTTAGGGGTAGGCCGGTAAGGTCCATGAATCTGAAAAAAAAGACTTGGTCAAATCCAAGGGAATGATCGAGAATTAGGCGATGCCCGAGTCCGGCAAGACTTAGTGAACTCCGAGGGAGGAGTGGAATATGGTCGGTATGACCATGATTCTGGTTTGTGTGAAATGTATGTCCAGAATAAGGATTGTTAAGTTCATGTTATATTTTGCATCATTTAGACTAAGATATTGCATTAGTTAATTTAATATTTTACATTAAAAGAAGATATGACAGAAACAATGACGAACATGTTCGGTAGAGTGCTGCGGTTCCTAGGAATGTTCGGAACTGAAGATACACCTGGAAAAACCACAGTGTGTGGGCTAGGGGTATGTCTGTCGGTTCTGTAGTCACAGGAGATCGACTTGATAGAGTTCGTGACCGAGGATACAACCGGAAAACCCATGATTTGTGGGCCACGAGTAAGCCTGTCAGGTCCAATATCTTCGGGGTGCGACTTAAACGTGATTACGTGTTGAAGTACAATTTATTATGTTTAAGCATTGCATAGCGAGGGATTGAACCCTGTAAAAAGAAGAAACACTAGTAGCTTGCATTCGAAAACTATGTTGTATGGGCGGCACTGTTAAGGAATTTGATTCCCTCTCGAGGATCTTGTTGAGTCTTCGACACAATCAATACAAACCACCAAGTAAAAGTAGATCACACCAATCACCCAAAGCACACTAGAATTGTCCCGGTTGGGGCTTTCGCCTTAATCTAGGGGAGGAAGAAGTGAGATGTTATTTCAACTAGAGAAGATACACGAATATTACAATTCTCACCACGGCTCTCTTTCAAACCTAACTAGAACTTGCTTGATGTTTACAATGAAGAAATATCTCACCTCTCAGATGAAGTACTCTCTTCTCCTATTCGGAACTCAATAGAATCATATGTTTCTTGGAGCCATTACAATGAATATATTGATCTAGAGAAACCATAGGTTGATACATTTGATACTCAAACCATCAGATTACTATTTAAGGGATAACCCTGCATTGAAAGTCGTATAATCTGACTTGAAGAGGAAGTTGGGCTTCTTAAGAATCAGTCAGACCTGAGCCCAAAACTCCATTAGTGCTGCGTTCGATCGACTGACCCCAAGGTGCAGTCGACTATCCCCCTTGCGGAAAAGCCCTGTACAGTTGGGCAGTCGACCGACCCTTAGTGCGATCGACCTCAACTGCTACAATTGCTGTTGTTGATTGCTTTTCTTTTCTATCTTCAATCATTCGCTTTGATCATTCCCATCGCTTCATCGTCTTCTTTATCGAACATGTGTATGCAAGACATATAAACCCAAGAGGCATATCATTTCAAACAAGTGTGCTTTAAAAGAGCATATTTGAATTGTGCATGTTAGCATAGTAAGTATATGTTTAACACTTAGTAAATTAGTTCCACACTCACTCATAAAACATTGTATAATTGACTATTTTCCATTTACATTTAACATATACATTGATTCAAGTTTTTCTTTTGTTATGTTGTGCTTTGGGAGTTAGTTGAAGTTGTTGGCATTTTTACCGTCGGCCCACAAGCTGATGAACACACAGGTTTTGGAATTGTAGGTAAGGATGCATGGGGTTTTAGCATAGAAGTGTGACATCTTGAGGCTATCATCTTACCAATCCAAGTGGTTTGGACTTGTAGTAAGATTTCTGCATTTTCCTGTATTATATTATGTTTATGTACTCAACTGAAGTAAAAGATTCTAGGTGTGTCACGAATTTTTTTTTAGTATGAAAATCGAGGCTTTACAATGTGCTTCTTCCAAGATTTCTTTCTTTATTTCTAAATTTGATGGTACACAAAGTCTTTTGTCGAACCATAGACTCTAGTTTCATCAATTCCAATTCTCGAAAAATTCAACTGTCAATGTTTTCAATTCTCTTCACTAATTAGGGATTTTTAATTTGTTGTGACTTTATCTTTTCTATTAATGTTGAATGTAGATTAAGTTGGTCTAGATAACTTAGGTTCTTGTGTCTATTTACTTCTATTTCTAATTTCTGTCTTCAAGGATTTCCTTTTGTTCGGTTATTAAAACTACAAGGAACTCCATTATTTTTATGGCTTAACGCGTCGGTTACTACATTAGCCTTACCAAGATGGTAATGTATAGTAAAATCATTGTCTTTTATTAGTTCAAGCCATCCTTTGCCTCATGTTTAGCTCTTTTTGGGTGAAAATATATTTCAAAATTTTTGTGGTCGGTGCATATCTCACAAATTTGTCCATATAAATAATTTCTCCAAATTTTTAAGACAAATACATATGTTTGAGCTCACGAATTTGTAGATAATAGTTATGAACTAGAGTACTTAATCCATATTTGCAGGAATACTTTCCATCACTCAAATTTGAAACAAATTGATTTTTTTGTTAGAAAATGGGTGTTTTATACACCATTTACGAACCGATTTTTTAGCAATTTTTTTAGTAAGATCCTTAATGAATTATTGAGAGATCTTGGTTGATTTGTGTTCTCCTTCGTGAGTAGATCAAAATCATATATTGTTTTGCTAAAAACGGTTAAGGGGTGAATGAGAAATTGTCTCTCAAAGTGAGACGTTTTCATTCTTGAAAATGGGTTAAGGGAACTTAGTCCCACATCGGAAAAATCAAAGGAAATAGAAGAGGATATGTAGTAACCTCCTTCTAAGCATTGTAAGATAGCTAGAAGAGATGCTCTCTCTCACGCAATGGGGGGTGCAAATCCCAGACCGGATTACTTACGACTTGTGTGCGACCGCACAACCTGCGAACACGAATGCCGGGCCGACATGACCCCACCCCGTGCAGAGCCACTTTTTGCTACAGTTTTGATTTTTCTTGTGTAACGGCTGAGATAAATGCAGAAACGGTTCTGTCTGCCATTTCCGTGTTGTAGGCATTCAATTACGTGTCTGCTGTTACACTGAGGGTATTCAAAGCCTTGTCTGCCATTACACTAAAGGCATTCAAAGCTTTGTCTGCCGTTACAGATTTAACCATGCCTCTATAAATAGAGGCCTCCCCTCTCATTTCTTTCCTGCAACAGAAACACTTCTTTCTTCCTCCTCTAGGTCCTGTTCGTTTCTCCACTCCTGTTGTTTTGGTAAGTCGGTGATAGGATTCTGACGCTGCTGCTCAGTTCGAGAGTGCTACGTGGTGCCTACGTGAACACTCTGGTCGTTGCATCCTGGGAGACAGATGCCTTCATTCATTCCAGCAATCGGAAGAGGCAAAATCTGTTTTAAGGACACTGTGTGATACATAGGCCTCGGCTTCTCAACTTGTAATCTGATATTGGGTTTTGTATGTTGTTTATTTATTTAATTTTTTTTCTTTCGATTTTTTCCTTCCTCTCCTTTTTTCTTCTCTGTTTTCTGTGCCTCTCAATCAAATCGAGTTTATTGTAAAAGATTTTTTTGTAACTGATATGACTAAAAATAGGGTTAAATCGGAACCGTTCAAATCGGGCACGAATCTTAAAGCTCGGGGGTAAAATGGTAATTTTACCTACAAACGGGTCTGAAATGGAAACTGGACCCTTTTCCAAAAAGCCCGATAACCCATGAACGGATTTGTTTTACTGGGTGCGGGTTCCAACCCGCAAGAAACCCAGTTCAGGTGGATAGAATTAGGGTTTATGATTGTCCCTGATCAACGGCCCTAATCACTTCTATCCATTCACTGGGAAGTAGGGATTTGATCTTATCCCGAAACTGGTTCCTAAGGCGGCTATAAATACCCCCCATCCCCCACTGTTACCAGGTAATCAATCTTTTGCCAATCAAAGCTCTTTCATAATCCTTCTGATTACTGACAAGAGCGTCGGAGTGTGCATCGTCGGAATCAACCCCGGTATTTCACACTTTTTGCATGTCAACGGCAGGAGAATCACAGTCAAACCCCGGTGAAGTCGTTCAGGTTTGACTATTCAACTTCCCTCGAATCCACAAATCTATCTGTTTGCCCCCACACCGATTTTAGCGGTAACAGATTGGCACCGTCTGTGGGAACCCGAATAGCAGTCCAACCTCTTCCACCGGTCAGTACTGCCCCCAGCCATGCCACCAAGGAAACTGAAGTCTAAAGGGTCCAACCGTGGACCCACTCCTCCTCAACCGCAACATGAGGTTCCCCTCCAAACCGTCCAGCAGCAAGGACAACTCTCTCCCCAGCCTAATCAGCCCTTGCAGCAGGATCAGCCTCCTCTGCAGAAACCTCAGCCCCAGCGGGCTCAACTCGGGCCCCAGAACGCCGGTATAGGGACCTCTCGTCCTCATCCTCAGAAGCAACCTCTTCACCATGACCATATCTCCGTACATAACCCTTCAACCGACTCCATGGCATCCCATAACCCCCGGCCCTCAAAAGACCTCCACAACGTCATCATCAACCGGCAGAAAGAAGAGGACCTTCGCCACCGTTTGGATGAAAGGCGGACCTATGAGGGAGTCTCCCGCTCAGAATGTCCAAATGCACGATCTTCTCGCCATCACGACCACAGGAGGTCCCTTCTTCATAGGATGCGGAGGGAGTTCCCTAAGTACCGTCGAAGAAGGCATCATTCTCCCGCTGGTCGACAGTCCCAGAGGGACCAGAACGGACCTATCAGCCAAGCAGAGTTCCAAGAGTTCCAGGCAACAATCTTGCAGACCCTCAATCTCCTACCGAACAATAACAATAATGTTCAGAGGGTCCCCACTCCTCCGCCGGTTCGGAGCCCTCGCCATCGGTCTCTAAGTCCTCAAGCTCCGAGCCACCGCCATCACATTCCTAGCCCTCATTAGTCTCCAAGCTACCGACGCCGTGATGAAACAAATATTATTCACTTTTAGGAGCAATAATCTTAAGGCAATTAGACATTTAAATGCTCTATATGTGGTATTTATGCTTCTTTTCTCTTTTTCCATAGGAAACAACCAAAAGCAGCAAAACGAAGCAGATTCCAGACTAATACAGACTGAGAGGATGATATACAGGGAACAGCAGAGATCAGTCGACTGACTCTTCAACCAGGCGACTGGGCAGAGAGTTTGATAAGGCTCGGCACAGTCGACTGTGTCCCAAGACAGTCGACTGGTACGCGGCGAGTCAGAAGATAAGAGCAGATGCATCCTCATCCAAATCCGAATCAAAATTAAGTTATCCAAACCCAGGTGTTTTCTGCGAATAACAACTTTTCAAACAATCAAAGCAAGAAGCACGTGGTGAGCAGATATGGAAGGAAAGAAGAAAAAGAGAAAGAAATAAACGGCTGATGAAGATAAGGAAAGAAATAACAAAAGAAGAGGACTTCTCTGCAAAAAGTACAAACCCTAATTCTCTTCTCTTGTTCTATAAATACCAGTCAAGAAAGAAGCGAAGGGGCGCTCTCTCTCTGGGCTCTCTTCCGCACACACCATCAGCCGAATCACAAGAGTTCCTGAACGATCAAGCCATCAACAAAGAGCAGCACGGCATCAACATAGAAGGAGGAGAAAGGAGATCAAGTATTAAGAAAAGAACGGCCGGTCGACTGTGTGACAGCCAGCCGACCTCTCTGACCGAACTACATCAGTTTATTCCTTCCCTTTCTATTTCTTTTATGTTGCTCATGTATTTGAACTTGTTGATTAATAAAAGTATTATTATGTGGAACTAATTTCATAGTTGGGTAGATTGAAGCCGTAGTTATGTAATGCTATATTCTTCTGAAATCTTCTATTTTACTTATTGATTGAATCTGATTGAAGTGATATAGATTGATGGTAATCAAACTTGTTCTCAAGTTCTGAGAGCAGTCGACTGAGGTGAGAGCCAGTCGACTGACGTACAGAACTTGAGAATATCAAGTTTGCATTACCATCTATCTGAATCTGTTATATGAGCAGATTGAGACGACCCGTATCTCGTGTTCATAACTTGTAACAAGGGAATCTTTAGGGGTTCTTGGTTCAATCAACTTAAGGGATCTAGATCTGATACCAATTTCTAGAACCTTGAGTGTTTGTTCGTTTCCACTGATCTTATGTTTTCTTTAAGTACAACTTAGTAGATACCATGCTAAACACTTGATGAAAGAAACGAATTAGAGTAGATACCATGCCTAATTCTTGGCTTAGGGAAACATTACTTTAAGGAGTAGATAACATGCCCTTGAAGAGAACAAACATGAGTAATAAGAAGAAGTTCAGAAGGTAACTTAGCATTATTGACTATTGATGGATATCTAAACCCAACTACTCCATAAATACTTGTGATTCAACACTTCTTAATTTAGTTTTAATCTTTTTATTTCTTTTAGACCTTTAGAACAACTCTTTATGATTCTTATTCTTTTTATTGATTAGTAAGTTAAAGTCTACAATCTCTGTGGGATCGACCCTTGCTATTGCTACGCTTTTATAAACGATTCGTGCACTTGCGATGTTTTAATTTGTGTCTAGTTTATCTATTTATTTAGGTAACTAGATTTCACAACACGCCGTAGCCCACGCTCCCCTTCGTACGATGACGAGTCCAGAGGCTCACCAGGATACCGTCGAAGGGATGATGCTGTCTACCGCCATCTCCATGAGATGGAGAGGCGCCTCGGTCAACTCGATAGAGACGAGGAACTGAGAGGAAGGACCCTCCGGCCTAGCAGACCTCTGTTTTCTCGAACCATCATGGAGGCACCCGTTCCAGCAAACTTCAAGCCCCCGCAGTTCGAGACATATACAAGAGAGTCAGACCCCATGGATCACACCGAGAGTATCAAAACTCTAATGATGATTCATCAAGCCTCCAATGCCCTCCTATGCAAGACTTTCCCAGCCACTCTCAAAGGCCCAGCTCGGGAATGGTACTCCCGCCTCGTTCCATCCTCCATCTTCTCCTTTGAACAGTTCGAGACCCTCTTCATAACCCACTTCGTGAGCAGCCGCCGCTCCGAAAAGACGAGTATTTCACTACTCTTCCTCAATCAGAAGAAGGGCGAGAAGCTGAGGGATTATGTCAAGCGGTTTACCGCGAAAGCCGGTCCATCGCCTCCCTCAACCAATCGGTCGCTGCAGCCGCCTTCCAGTCTAATGTCCTCAACTCAAACCTCCGGTCCTCCCTAGCCAAAAAGCCCCTGCGAGACTTCTCCAACCATCTTCTCAGAAGCGAGAAGTACATCCGGGCGGAGGAAGCTGAACATTGCCCCACATTCGAGGGATCCTCTTCTGGAAATAAGAGGAAGGCCGCTGAAGACGAGGGAGCTAAAAAGCTCCAGAAGGACAACGGGGGTCAGCGTCGTCCACCTCCTAGGTTTGAAAAATTTACACCTCTCAACGCCAATGTTTCAACTATTCTCATGGAGGTAGAGAATGAAGGGATCCTGCCTCCTGCCCCGAAGATGAATACTCCAGGAAAGAAGAGGGACAATGAGAAGTTGTGCCGCTACCATCGAGACCACGGCCACGACACCAATGACAGTCGGGCCCTGAATAATGCGATCGAAGTCCTTATTCAGAGAGGACAGCCCTCCAAGTTTGTAAGAAAGGACCGGGTCGATCATCCTCCACCCCCAGGGGAGATAAAAAATGGCCCGAAAGGCGTGACGTGACTCCCGAATTCGAAAAAGAGCACATCTTGCGCCTCATCCACGGAGGTCCAATGGGAGGAACCTCTAACTCATCTCGAAAGGCTTTCATCAGGAAATTCAATTCGGTGCACAGCCTACCCCCTCCCAAAGGTCTTGGAGTCCCGGTGACTTTCTCAGATGAAGATCTAGAGGGTGTCCGAACCCCCCACTGTGATACTCTAGTGATTAACCTCCAGATGGCCAACTTCAAATTAGAAAGGATTCTAGTGGATAACGGTAGTTCTATCAACATCCTCTTTCTAGCAGCCTTCCGAGGGCTAAAACTATCGCGAGACAGGCTCAAGCCCACCGGCTATACTCTTCATGGGTTCACGGGAGTGCCAGTGATGATCGAAGGCATTATAACCCTCGACGTAACCGCTGGCAAAACTCCTACTACCCGAATGGAGCCAGTGGACCTCATGGTTGTCGACGTCCCAGCCGCCTACAATGTGATCCTAGTTCGACCTGGCCTAGCTGCTTTAGAAGTCATCCCATCTGCTTATCATCTGAAGATGAAGTTCCCCACCAAGGTAGGCATAGGGGAAGTAAGGGGAAGTCAGGAGACGGCTCGCAAATGCTATATGACCTCGACCGGAGGACCCATCCTTTCCCTCGAGACCCTTGAAATTCCCCAGGGGAACACCCAGCCTATTTTAGAATCGGTAGACGAGCTGGAGAAAGTGCTCTTCTCGGAGCAAGATCCGACCTGCAAATTCTTCATCAGCAAGACCCTTCCCTCTGCCCTCTGTTCCGATATAGTCCAGTGCATAAAGAAGAATCGGGACCTCTTCGCATGGTTGGCTGCCGACATTCCAGAAATTTCCGAAGAGCTCCTCGTCCACCACCTAAGCGTCACTTCGGGGTCCAAGCCGGTCCAGCAGAAGAGGCAAAAGTTCGCTCCCGAGCACCAGCAAGCTATAAAGGAAGAAGTGGAGAAGCTCCTCAAAGCCCAGTTCATACAAAAAGTCAACTATCCGGAGTGACTCTCTAATGTTGTAATGGTCAAGAAGGTCAATGGAAGTTGGAGGATTTGCATTGGCTTCATAAACTTGAACAAGGCATGCCCCAAGGATCCTTTCCCACTCCCCAGCATCAACACCTTGATCGACGGCACTTCGGGCCATGAGTTGCTGAGCTTCATGGACGCCTTCTCCGGATACAACCAAATTCGAATGTTCCCCCCAGATATCCCGAAGACATCCTTTATCACAGATCAAGGTCTCTATTGTTATAGAGTAATGCCCTTCGGACTCAAAAATGCTGGTGCCACCTACCAACGCCTCGTCAATAAGGTCTTCAAAAATCAGATCGGCCAGAACATGGTGGTTTACGTCGATGATATGCTAGTAAAAAGCATTCATGGGTCCGACCATGTCGCCAACCTCCAAGAAGCCTTTGACGTGTTAAGGAAGCATAACATGAGACTCAACCCGAATAAGTGTGCATTCGGAGTCTCATCTGGTAAATTTCTGGGCTTTATGGTCAGTCAAAGGGGGATTGAAACCAACCTTGAGAAGATAAAAGCCATACTCAATATGGCTCAACCTACAAATGTGAAAGAAGTGCAAAAGCTTACAGGACGCCTTGCGGCTATAGGACGCTTCCTCTCCAAGTCCGGGGAAAAGTGTCTCCCTTTCTTCAAAGCCCTCAGGGGGGCTAAGGGCTTCGAGTGGGGCCAGCAGCAGCAAGAGTCGTTCGACGAACTCAAAGCCTACTTGGTCAATCCCCCACTCCTTAGCAAACCGACACTCGGGGAAACCCTTTACCTCTACCTCGTTGCCTCCGAGCAAACCCTCAGTGCTGTCCTAGTCAGGGAAGAAGACAAGGCTCAGAAGCCTATCTATTATGTGAGCAAGGTCCTTAGAGATGCCGAGCTCTGCTATCCAAGATTAGAAAAGATAGCCTACGCCTTAGTTATGGCATCCAGGAAGCTCCGCCCCTATTTTCTATCCCATTCGGTGGTCGTCCTTACCGACCAACTGCTCAAGCAGGTCCTGCATATGCCCAAGACCTCTGGACGTCTAATGAAGTGGTCGATCGAGCTGAGTCAACATGACATATCTTATCAGCCTCGGACTGCTATCAAAGCTCAAGCCCTGGTCAAGTTTATAGTGGAAAGCACAATCCCGGAAGTAAGTCAAGCAGAAAATGGGCCACCCATCTGGACCGTGTATGTAGATGGGTCTTCTTGCGCCGAAGGGAGCAGAGCCGGAGTTATTCTAGCAGGCCCAGATGACTTCGTTCTCCAATACTCCCTCCGCATCAACTTTAAAGCTTCCAACAACGAAGCTAAGTACGAAGCCCTAATAGCGGGCTTGGGCATGGCTCGCAAGGTAGGAGCGCAATGTGTCCGAATATTCAGTGACTTTCAACTCGTGGTGAATCAGGTCTTAGGAGAATACGAGGCACGAGACGACCGAATGGCCAAGTACCTAGCCAAGATCCAAAGTCTCATGGCTTCGTTCGAAGAGGCACAACTCCAGCGGATCCCTAGAGAGGAGAACGCCCAAGCAGATGCCCTCTCAAAACTGGCCTCCTCCTCTCTCCAAGGCCTCGAGCAGACTGTCCTAATCGAAGTTCTATTGAGGCCTAGCATCAAGGAAGAAGTCCCCGACTCGATGGAGTCGCTACCTGTCCAATTCAAGGATAACTGGATGAAGCCTTTGATTGAGTTCCTCAGGGACGGGAGCCTTCCCCAATATCCTAAATAAGCTCGCCGAATCCGAACAAGAATGGAGCAGAACACCCTTGTTGAGGGAGTCTTGTACAAACGCTCCTATACCCAAGTAGATGGCAGACCCTACTTGAGATGTCTCTCTCTAGAAGAAGCCTTGTATGCCTTGAAAGAACTCCACGAAGGTATAGGCGGAGCCCATTCGGGATCAAGGTCCCTCGCCAGGAAAGTTTTAAACTACGAGTACTTCTGGCCTACCCTACTTCGGGATGCCGAGCAACATGTCCGGCAATGCAGCCCCTGTCAGCAATTCTCCAATATCCGCCGCCTACCGCGAGCACAACTCACATCTCTCTCGAGTCCAATTCCCTTCGCAATATGGGGGATGGACTTGCTAGGCCCGTTCCCACCAGCTCCAGGCCAGCTCAAGTTCCTAGTCGTGGCAATTGACTATTTCTCCAAGTGGATCGAGGCCGAACCACTGGCAACTATTATTGAGAACAAAGTGCAGTAGTTCTTCTGAAAAAATGTGATCTGTAGGTTCGGCATACCTCGAGTCCTAGTAACAGATAACGGAACACAGTTTACGGGGACAGCATTTTGCTCCTTATGTGAAGACCTCGGCATTCAGCAGCGCTCTCCTCCGTCTCCCATCCTCAATCCAATGGCCAAGTAGAGAACGCCAACAGGCAGATACTCTCAGGCATCAAAAAGAGACTAGATAAGTCGGTCAAAGGCTTATGAGCAGAACAGCTTCCTAACGTATTGTGAAACTACCGCACTACAAAGAGAACCCCCACAGGAGAGTCGCCCTTCAATCTCACCTACGGTTCTGAGGCCGTAATCCCTCTAGAAGTTGGTTTGCCATCTCCTCGCCTAGCTGCATATAATGAAGAGCAAAATGCACAGCAGCTCCAAGCCAATTTGGACCTTATTGATGAGCTCCTCGAAAGAGCTTCGATTCGCCAAGAGAATTATCGAAGAATAATCGAACAGGCCTACAACAAAAGGGTCTATCCCACAGATCTTAAAGAGGGGGACTTAGTCCTCAGAAAGTTAGACATCTCGTTCCCCAGCCAAAAGAGCAAGCTAGCCCCGAATTGGGAAGGACCATACAAGGTCTCCAAGGTAGTTCGGCCAGGAGCATATCGTCTTGAAGACCTCGAAGGTAGAGAGATACCAAGAACATGGAATGCCGACCATTTACTGAAGTACCAAGAGGGTGTGTGAACGCCTCTCTGAGTACCATCAAACGTCGAGCCATTCCTATCTTCTTTTTATTTGTACCTACTTCTTTATTCTCCCATTGTAATAATGGCCTGCAACTTAGAAGCGGCCGATTAGCAATTATTAATAAAGAAATTCTTTCGCATAATAATTCTCTCATGATTGTTTTATCTTTGTTTAAAACCCTAATTGTGTCTTCAAAAATGACGAGTTCGGAGTCCAAAACTTGGCTCGATTCCGCTTTGCAAGCTCGCTCTTAAGCGAGGTAGAAGTGATTCGCCATTCGAAACTGCTTCCACAACCGTTGGAACTTACCCAAACGACGAGTTCGGAGTCCAAAACTTAGCTCGATTCCGCTTCGCAAGCTCGCTCTTAAGTGAGCTAGAAGTGGTTCGGCATTCGGAACTGCTCCCACAACCGTTGAAACTTACCCAAACGACGAGTTCGGAGTCCAAAACTTGGCTCGATTCCGCTTCGCAAGCTCGCTCTTAAGCGAGCTAGAAGTGGTTCGCCATTCGAAACTGCTCCCACAACCGTTGAAACTTACCCAAACGACGAGTTCGGAGTCCAAAACTTGGCTCGATTCCGCTTCGCAAGCTCGCTCTTAAGAGAGCTAGTAGTGATTCGTCATTCGGAACTGCTCCCACAACCATTGAAACTTACCCAAATAACGAGTTCGGAGTCTAAAACTTGGCTCGATTCCGCTTCTACTACCCGCTCATAAGCGAGTAAGAAGTGGTTCGCCATTCAGAATGACTCCAACAACCATCGGCAACCATAGACAATTAACAAAATACGTAAACACACGAGTTCAAAAAAGGAAACAAGTTTTATTTCTATAAAATTTGAGGAACAACTCAGATTACAAGACCAACTACTTTTCTCTACAGCAAGTTACAAGATTTAAAAAGCCAAAATTACAGGACCGACTCCTCGTACTTGGGATAGGATGCAAAATTTGAAAAACAAAAAACTACTTCAGCGCCTCCTCGGGGCAGGGATGCTTTGGTTTAAAGACATCCGGGGTCAGCGAACGCTGTAAGGCCTACATCTAACCTCGGTGCTCATCCCTAGACCGGCAAACTGAGAAGCATCCTCTGCATTGCTTCTGACAGTAGCCCCAACGGACGCTCTGCTCGACGAGATAGCCAATCCACTTTGTGCGTCGCCAGGGCTCCGCCGAGCAACGGGCGAGCGAGTCGCAAGCTCGTAAAAGGAAATTCCTCTCTCGCTCTCTTCGCGAGTACATGAGGTGCTCCTGACGTTGATCCGTCCAGGTTGGGGCTTGAGGCGAGTGACCTCTGCCTCTAGCTCGATGATTCGTTGCTTCAGAGAGTCGTCCTTCACAGCTATCTTGAAGCGAGGAAGCTGAGCGGAGCCTGCGGCACCAGAGCTATCGGCAATAATTCGACGGAGATGAGTAACCTCGATACTTTTGTCGACCATAACCCTCTTCAGCTCATCAACCTCCGCGGTCACCTTGCTTATTGTTACTAACAACTCATCTCGCTCCGCCGTCAACTTGCCCATCGCTGCTATTAGTTCTTCTCTCCCCGCCAAAAGCTCGTCTTCTGCTATCGTCAAGTCATAAATCTCAGCCAACAGTTCATCTCTCTCCGTTGTCACCTTCGACAAGGAGTGGCAGAGACGCCTAAGCCTCAGGCCAAGATGAAAGGTTGTTGACGAACCACCATCATCGCCTTCGGGGTTCGTCTCCACAAGCCTCTCTTCTAGCCTCCGAATCTCGATATCTCGACGACTTATAATGAGTTGCAGATGTTTTCGCTCACAATCGGCTCTGCGTAGCCCCAATTCAACTTCGTAAAGGCGGTCTTGGCACCTAGAGAGGCATAACTTCGTTGCCCCTAGGCCAGCCTCGGGATGTATCTCCTCAGGGAAATAAGGTGCTCCGACAAGCTGTGTTACCTCGCCGAGCTGAAAATTCCAAGGCAGACGACGAGAACACTTAGGAAAAATTAGCAAATTTGGTAAACACATAGCAAAAAATCTTGAACAAGGCGACGTGAACACAGCAAAATTTCAAAAAAATAAAATAAAATAAAAAATTGTGAGCACGTAGCCGAAGCTTTAGGCAGGGCGACGTAAACACTTAGCCAAATTTCAAGAAAATTTTTGTAAACTCATTTCCAAACTTACAAACTCTTACTCTTAGTCGAACTCAAAAAAGAAACATTTCATTCATTCCAAAATGTGCAGTGGCCAGTCTGCAATAAGGCAATACATCAAAAGACACAAAAGCAAAAAAAAAAAAAACTGACGTCAGGGAGCGACCTCTTTCCCAGGGCGTCGGGAAGGGACGGGGTCGGACTCCCCCGAAGGCGCGACCATTGCTAGCGGCGTCACCTCGGACCCCTGACGCTCACCGACGATCTCGACCTCGGCATCTACCTCTTCATCCCCAACCTCCCCCTCGGACTCGTCGTCGAAACTGTCGACGTGGTCGGGGAAGAGTCGCCATCCGGAGCAGTCGACCTCGGGGAACCGCTTCGACACCTGCTCGATGGCGCGAGCGTATGCCTTGGCCATGTTGGCCGCAAGGAAGCCTTGAGCCTTCTCCATAGTCACAGCTTCGGCCTCCTTTACTGCCATAACCTTAGCAGCCTCCACGGCCTCGGCCTGCTGCTTTGTTGCCTCTTGTTTCTGCCGAAGAAGGTCGCCCTCGAGCTTCTAGACGAGGCCTTCGAAGTACTCCAACCTCGTCATCTTCCCGTCCGTCTCGACCTTCAACTTGTCGAGCTCGTTAGCGATCAGAACTTTTTTGGCTCAAGCCCGGTTGACCTTTTTCTTCAGGTCCTTCTCGAGCTCCGTGATCTTCTCCATGAGATGACCAAAGTGAACAGTTATTTGTAGCCGAACCACAAAGTCAAAAAAATTTAGAAAAATAAATGAAAGTTTTCTAAAATACAAAAGAAAAACACTTACCGACACCGCCTAGCGAGCGATCTCGAGGGCATCGTCCCCCACGCCTCCGGCATCCATGGCCACTTGGTCCTTCGGCGTCGCCAAGTGCTTCACCGCTTGCATGCTCGATGTCGAATTGCCAAGGAAGCCGTCCAATTTCCGAACTTGCCAGTCCGGAACAAAGATCTTTTTTGTGTTCCTCGGTTAGGAACACCTCGGCCTCCGCCGTCAACGGGGCCTCCTCCATCCCGAGAGCGGCCGCCGTCAGGAACTCGCCAGCCTCAGCCAATGCCGAGGTCACTACTGCCGCCCTCCTCGGGGTCACCATTGCTGAAGCCTCTGCTTCCTGAACGGCGGCGTCAACAATCTTTGGGCTCGGCGCGGTCACCTTCGTGGCAACCCTCTTTCGTTTCTGAGGCGCCTTGCTGCCGAGGGCCGCCCTCTGAGCCAAAATTGCATCATAGTCCATCGTTTCTGCAACAAAAAAAGTTGTAATCAAATTAGAAAAGAAAAAACAAACGAATAAAGCTGCATACTAGGATCTATGCGGTAGAGCCCTCCCCTGAAGAGTGCGTCCTCCGTCAGATCTCTCCAATCGAACTTCAGCCGGTCAAGGAGGATCTGAACCATCTCTTCTTCGTTCGGGTAGAGCACCGGCAGCTCCCTTACCCTCTTCGTCACCTCTTCCACCCAAGCTGAGGGTATACACCAAGGTTCGTGGCTCCGAACTATGAAGTACATGTCTCGCCAGTGCTTTATCGAGTCGGGGCAGCTGACGAGCCGAGCACCGTGCCTCGGAGCCAAGTAGTATCTGAACTCGGACTTGTGCTGCTGGTGAAGCCGATACAGTGTCCGAAGCACCCTCAAGTCCGGCGTCGACCGGCCAGAAACATATGTTTGCTAGCATCGGTGAGTTGGCCCTCATCCCGGGACCCGGCAGCATCAGCTCATACTCTTTCGGGATCTGAAAGCACTCTCGAATTGCCACCAGGTTTGCCTCGTTGAGGATTGAAACGATGCCATCCACTTCCGAGGTCTCTCTCGCTGCGTTCTCCTCGAAGCTCCGTCCCCTCCCGTATACGATACTCTCGGCATGCTCCTCCGGAAGCTCCCGGACCCTATGAAGCCCCGTCAAGACACCTGGCAGTCTGCCAAACTCCCCCATTCGCTTCGGGTCCTCCACAATGGTGTCCCAACCAACGATTCTCCTGCCCTTGTTAATGCGAGGCATCTGACTCAGAGACGGTGCTTCGCCAATAGAGGGGGAGGGCTCCAAAGTAGGGGAAAGCGAAGACATTTTTTGACTTGAAATAAGCTAAGTATAAATTACCATGAAGTAACTGATGCGGTCGGAAAGTTCACCGGAATACTGTCGACGATCGCCAAAATCTCTCTCTAGTGAAAATAACCTCCTGAGTGAAAATTCGGAGAAGTGAAAAAATGAGAGGGGGGTGAGTCTTATAGAGGCTGGCACAAAAAACGAGGATATTGGGCTCCAAAAACCCAATAGTTAGCCTCATTTACACAAAACGACAAAAAGTTGTTGTAGCGCCCCGAATTTCTAGATGAATAGCATAGAAAATACGTGGCACATTCCCAGTGATCCACTTCAATATAACAATAAACACAACCAAACACCACTAGAATTTTCAACATTTATTACAACAAAACTTTTCATATCACAGCGGAAGACTAAGCAACTCAAAATTAACTCAACATGTCTTTACAAATTAATACTGAACACTTAATAGTCCATTTATCCCAAAGGCTAACTCAAGCATCCAATCTCTAACTCTAAGCAATAACCTGCAACATGTGAGGCTAGAGTTGAACCCTAACCCCCAAACTAAAGGGGTCAGCCATAAATGGTGTGAGTGGCATAAAAATCAAACAACAATATTAATGAACTGAAAACATAGTATCCAACCAATAATAACAAAAGGTGTAAAGTGTGAAATAGTAAGAAATGTAAACAACAGGTGATATCCAAAACCAAAAGTCAAGTGTGGGAAAGCAGGAAATCCAAATGCAGAAAAGTGAGTCAAGATAACAATGATGACTAAATGCTGACAACGATGACTACTAAGAGATGAAGATAAACTATGATAATTTGCCCATGCTTGATCATTCAGGAGATAGATCCCACATCTCAGGTATTTTCCCTGGATAATTCAGGAGGTCTTCCCACATCTAAACATAGTCTCATCATCACAAGAATACCCCAAAAGCGTCGCCTTGACCTTGATAATTCAGGAGTTCAATCCCATATCTCAAGTTAACTACTTGGATAATTCAGGAGATTAAGTCTCACATCTAAAGTCTTACTGAGGTGCATAACTCATGTTCCCATTCGTCATGACACTACTAATGCCTGTCCTTATAAATTGGGTTTCTGAACAAAATCTCCTAGAGTAGTGTACCCTACCGGACTAAAAATGAATAACTGAAAATTCGCCTCAATGGGCCTCAACAAATAACTCAACAAATATCTCAACACCGGTATACTAGGGTCACGTACCTCTAGAGACTCAAAAACAAATATCTGAACAAATTCCCACTAACCAAGTGGCTCAACTGAATATCTCAAAATCATATTCTTAAAAGAATATCTCACAACAAATTACTGAACTGAATAACTTAAATTCAAATACTGGACTGAATGTCCAACAATCAAGAACTGAACTGAACATCCAACAATCAAATACAAAGATCCTTCAGGACCAGTCGACTTATGCTGAGGTAAGTCGACTGTCCAGAGGACAATTTTCCAACAATTTACAAAAATAAACTAAGACATAATCAGTCGTCTGGGAAGCCATCAGTCGACTGCCCCGAGACAAAATACAAATAATTCTCATCAAAATATTCCAAGTATATAAGTCGACTGATAAGTTCACATGTCGACTGTCCCGAAGGGACCAAACAAATTTACAATCAGCAGACCAGTCGACTGACACAGTCCAAGTCGACTGTCCAGAACAATTCTCAAAAAACTGAAGATGATCAGTAGTGTCGTACCAGTCGACTGAACAGAAGGCCAGTCGACTGTCGGCCTACAGTTTTTCAAAAATAGATCTGGATACAAAATTAAACTGAATATCTCTAAAGTATCATGGTTCATTGTTTATCACACAATAGTTCATACACAAGCCAATGATAACTCTCAAAATAATCACCAATATGAATACCTTACTCATTAATCAATTCCTCAAATCTCAACTTCTCAAGAATTAAATCACAAATCTTTCATTAGGGTTTCTCAACAAAATTTCTTCCTCAACTCTTAATCAAATCTGATCTAAAATTCATAAGATCTAGATGTTTATCATTCGATCACAATATAATCAATTCTTAACATGCTCTCCAACACTACGATTCCATAGATCAACATTTCCTCAATAATTCTTGATAATTTCTCATATATGGTCCAAATATCAACAAGTGTTCTCATAATCCATATTAGAATAAAAGATCTATATCATGCATACAATGAGACAAACAAACAATATCATAACGATCCAACAAGTGTAACAATAGATCTTACATCATTCATCAATCAAACAAACACAACAAAACAAGCAAAACAAAAACAAACCACTCACCTTGTTTTGAAGAAAAATCCACAAAAATGCTCTCCTTCTTACTAGATCCAAAAGCCTCTTCTTGCTCCTCAAACAAAATCTCAAAAATCTGAATATTCTCTCAATGACGGCTGGGAATAAAAATCCCTTATATATGCCGGATGAATATTAGGGTTTTACCACACTTTGCAAAACAATCCTTTCAAGGACACAACTTTCATATATATCCATTATTCTTGCAAATTCAATAAAACTCCTTTAAATTAGGATCTAATAGAAAATATTCTTTTAAACTTCAGCCAATACTGCTCAAAACGTCCAGAATACTAATTTTGCATTTCAACCCTTGAAAATGTCAATTTTGCAAATAAGTCCTTCTTTTCTCAAAAATTGCAAATAGTATCAATTAATTTCAGAAAAATCTGAAAAAATACTACATAAATTCTAAATAATAAATAATGATTTTTCATAAAGAAATCTTAATTTTTCAAACTTCTAAAAAGTCATTTGCACGTGTTTTGCACGTGTACAAAAGATAAATTCCTTAGAAAATATTAATTAAATCTCCAAAATCATTTAAATTCATTTTCAAATAATTAAAATAATATTTGAAAATATGGGGTTCTACAGTTGTACCATCTCATTAATGACTAACGGTTAAAAAAGACAGAAGATCAACAGTCAAAAGGCCAGCTGTCATCTCCAAGTTGTCAGACTCACTCTGGACTTCGGCACGCCTTGCCGAGCGTTCTTGGCACCGACGCTCAAACGTGAAAAAAAACTCTCACTTTGGACTTCGGCACGCCTTGCCGAGCGTTCTTGGCACCGATGCTCAAACGTGATAAAAAACTCACTTTGGACTTCAGCATGCCTTGCCGAGCGTTCTTGGCACCGACGCTCAAACATGGAAAAAACTCTCACTTTGGACTTCGGCACGCCTTGCCGAGCGTTCTTACCACTGACGCTCAAACATGGAAAAAACACTCAGTTTGGACTTCAGCGCGCCTTGCCGAGCATTCTTGGCACCGATGCTCAAACATGAAAAAAACTCTTACTTTGGACTTCGGCACGCCTTGCCGAGCGTTCTTGGCACCGACGCTCAAACATGAGAAAAAACTCTCACTTTGGACTTCAGCATGCCTTGCCGAGAGTTCTTGGTACCGACGCTCAAACGTGAGAAAAAACTCTCACTTTGAACTTTGGCACGCCTTGCCGAGTGTTCTTGGCACCAACGCTCAAACATGGAAAAAAACTCACTTCGAACTTCGGCAGACCTTGCCGAACCACTTCTGACATGTGTTGCCACGCCGAGGTATCTCTACACCTTGGCAAGGGACTCCGAACCTCTCTCGACTTTGGCCTTCTTCTGGACACGTGTCAGCTCCTTGAGGCGAAGATTGGGGGTCGGCAACATTGCCGAAGTAACTTGCCACCGACCCCCGAATAGAGGGAAAATACACCTTCGAGCAACCACAAACATTAGATCTCCCCAAAGTTCGGGCCCAATGCTGATGGAGAGCCCAGATCGCGCCACGTCATAAATGGAATTAAAAAATCAAATTTTATTTATTTAATTAGAATTGTTTATTTAAAAATTGCGAAAAAAATGATTAAAATTCAGGAAAATTAATTAAAAATTCTAAAAAATAATTATAAATTTGAGGAAAATATTTTTGAGCCTCTGGGTAAATAATTATTATTTAGAATAATTAATTAATGCCCCCGAACAATAAATCACTGCTTCGCAAAATTAAATAAATGATCCGAAACATAAATAAAAATTTAAGGAAATTTACCTAAAATCCAGAAGAGCTCAAGAACAATCCTGAGCGTGCAACCAACTCTAAAAATCACCATAATACCTCACATGAAGATTCGAAACCCCTCATTAGGATTCCGATACAACCCCGCAAGCCATCAAAACAGTAAAACTACTTCTCAAAGGCTGATCAAACTCAGTCTTCAGGAGTGGGGGGCTCGTGATATGGCTAAAAATAGGGTTAAATCGGAACCGTTCAAATCGGGCACGAATCTTAAAGTTTGGGGGTAAAATGGTAATTTCACCTACAAACGGGTCCGAATTGGAAACTGGGCCCTTTTCCAAAAAGCCCGATAACCCATTAACGGATCCGTCTTACTGGGTGCGGGTTTCAACCCGTAAGAACCCAGTCCAGCTGGATAGAATTAGGGTTTATGATTGTCCCTGATCAACGGCCCTAATCACTTCTATCCATTCACTAGGAAGTATGGATTTGATCTTATCACGAAACTGGTTCCTAAGGCAACTATAAATACCCCGCATCCCCCACTGTTACCAAGTAATCAATCTTTTGCCAATCAAAGCTCTTTCATAATCTTTCTGATTACTGACAAGAGCGTCGGAGGATGCGTCGCCGGAATCAACCCCGGTATTTCGCACTTTTTGCAGGTCAACGGCGGGAGAATCTCGGTCAAACCCCGGTGAAGTCGTTCAGGTTTGACTATTCAACTTCCTTCAAATCCACAAATCTATCTGTTTGCCCCCACACTGATTTCAGCGGCAATGGTAACATTTCTTTACTTGGCTGATCTGTAAATGGCCCACATCTACTTGTTTGAGCATCCAAAAGCAAATGGAAGATACATTTGTTCCTCATATGACACAACCATCTATTAGCTTGCAAAGATGCAGGGAGAGATGTTCCTAAAATTTGACATCCCTACTTGGTAAGTATCATACTTCATTAATAACATAGTAATACATGATTTAATGCAATTTACATTTGGACATACAAAGATAAATTAAGCCTATTTTCATAGGTCCCAGCCAGCCCTAATTTTTTCTTTAGTTTTTTTCTCTGCACTATAAAATATTTGTCACAGGAGAACTTTTTTATTTATTTCTAGAGATGTAGAAGCCAAAGTAATCTAAGTTCAAGGAATGTGTAACCTCAGTATATACAAATGTGCTAATGTTATCATATTTCACTTTATCAAGTTATGTCTGTTAGACATAGGGACAGCAAACGGGTCGGGTCGACCCGCGACCCGACCGCAACCCGGCACGTTCAACCTGACCCGCGACAACCCGGTTCGGGTTTGGGTTCAGGTCGAACCCGAAACCCTAATTGGGTTGACCCGGGTTGGAAGAAATTGGGTTTCAACCAAATGAACCTGGCCCGTTAACCCATCGAACCACTTGCAACCCACGGGTTTGGATCTGTTAGACCCGAACGGTCGACCAAACCATTCGTTGTTTTTTTTTTGTTTGGTTGGTGCGTGTGTGTGTGTTGGGGGAGGGGGGTAGCCTATAAAAACTCCCTAACTTCAATCAAAATTTTCACACCTTACTCTCTTACTCTCTCTGCTGCTACTACTAAATTCAATAAAAAAAAATCAACAAATAAGTAAGCAACAAAGAAGTGAAGAATATTGATCATATCGAATTCGCGTCGATTCAACACTCTCAACTTCGTCTAGTACAAACTCTTTCATCGAAGAAGCTCTCTCGACTATTTCTATGACTACATGACTACGTCTACTACACTTCTCAATTGACTATGTCTACTTCTACTATTATTTTATTTTTCATTTATATATACGATTATTTCCAGAGTACGATATCAAAATTCACATCCTTCTCAACTCTTTATTTTTGTTGTAATTTTAATTTTTTGCTACGAATTGTTTGTTTGTTTTTTGCATTTCTCTCTCTCAACCATTCTATTGTTTTTTAGATTTTTATTTATTTAGACATATCTCTCATAGATTGTTTTTTATTTTCTTACATACACTATTAGAAAACTATAAATTTTTATTTTTCACATACACTATTGTCATGTCTAGATCACGAGGTAGCGGCCGTAGACAAAGTGGACAAGATTCCACGGTTCTTCATGTCAACCTCCAATAGTCCCACAAATAGAGCCCGAATTTATAAATCCTATGGTAGAATCTCATGATATCCCTCCACATGACATAGAAGAATAAATGCATGATGTTGACACACAAACATAATAAACCGAACCCACTAGTAGTAAAAAAATTAGGGAAAAACTAGTGGTTGGCATAAATATTATGACTGTATACCCGAAGAGGATAATCTGGGTATAGGACATAAGATTTGTAAAAATTGTTCTAAGAGTTATAAATGGAGGAGGGTGAGGGAACATGTACAATTAAAAGACACATTAAAAATGTACACAAGGCTCTATTACAAGATCAACCCGGCTAACAAAAAATCAATCATAGGACCAAACATGTAGATAACCATCCATATGATCCCGAAAATGTTCGACAGAAAATGACCCCAATAGTTATTAAGGATGAGTTACTTTTTTCTATAACTCCATCATTGTCTGTCCCAAGCCAGGAATCCGGCCACAAACCAGGTAAGGAGGATGGTTGTGTTTGGCAGTTGACAGCCATCATAAAATTTTATCAAATCCTATGAACATGAATCCTAATAATAGTAGGTGTTAATAGGAAAGGGGATACAATAATACAAATTAAGCTTGTATTAAGGGGAAACATAATTAATATCATTAGTGCTTATGCACCCCAATCTACATTCCCCCCCCCCCCCAGACAAAAGCCCTGAAGAACAAGGATCTAAAAGAGAAATGGTGGAGTAGCTGCTGACGCTATACGAGTTGTCTGGCTTATGCACCCCAAGTAGGATTAGATACACAAGTTAAAAATAAATTTTGGGAAGATATCGATGAGATAATTCAAGGAGTATCCTTAGGTGAGAAACTATTTATATGAAGAGATTTCAATGGACATATAGGAGAAGATAATATGAGATATGAGATAGAGCATGGAGGACATGGATTTGGAAATAAGAACGATGGTGAAGAGGCTCTATTAGATTTTGCGGCTTCCTATGATCTTATACTAGCAAATACTTATTTTAGGAAGACAGGAGAACATTTGATAACATTTAAAAGTGGGGCAAATTGGAGTCAGGTTGATTTTTTCATCATTAGAAAGGTATATCGCTTGACATGTAAAGATTGTAAAGTTATATCGGGAGAGTGTTTAACCTCACAACATAGATTAATGGAATTAGATATTAAGATTGGAAAACACATATGTGCAAGGAAGAAGACTAGGAACCCAAGAATTAGGTGGTGAAACTTGAAGGGAGATAAACTAGAAGTTTTTAGAGATAAAGTCCTTAAAGGAGCATCATGGAACAGGGAAGGAGAGACAAATATGATAATGACTAAAATGGCTACGTACATAAGAGAAATTTCAAAAGAGGTACTTGAAGAATCTAAAGGTAGAGGATTGCTAAATAAAGAAATATGGTGGTGACAAGAAGAACTCCAAGATATTGTAAGAGAAAAAAGATCAACCTTCAAAATATGGCAAAAGAATTGAAATGAAAAGAATTTGGAGAGATATAAGACCGTTAGAAAAGAAGTTAATAAGCAGTAAGAGATGCAAAAAAAAAGCTTATGATAATTTATACACAAAAATAGAAACAAAAGAAGGAGAAAAAAATATTTATAAGCTTGTTAAATAAAGGGATAGAAAAACAAAAGATCTGGATACAATTAGGTGTATTAAGAGCGAGGATTCAAAAGTTTTAGTAAAAAATGAGAAAATTATAGAAAGATGGCAAAATTACTTTGAGAAGTTATTAAATTAAAAGGTTGTGGGCAATTTAAATATAGAGAACTCGAGGGAGAGTCGAGAGCATATGTTTTTCTGTAGAATTAGGACCTCGGAGGTTCGAAATGCTCTAGAAAGGATGAAAATAGGAAAAGCTTTAGGACCGGATAATATACCCATTGAAGTTTGGAAATGTCTTGGGGATGTAGGAGTGAGTTGGCTAACAAAATTATTTAATAAAATTTTGAGGACTAAGAAGATGCCCGATGAATTAAGAAAGAGTATTTTAGTACCTATATATAAAAATAAAGGAGATATACAAAGTTGCTCAAACTACCGAGGAATTAAATTAATACGTCATACGATGAAAATTTTGAAAAGAGTGATCGAACATAGACTGGGACTAGAAACTACAATGTATGAGAATCAGTTTGGGTTTATATCTGGGAGGTCAACAATGGAAGTAATATATGTACTGAGGAGACTTATGGGAAAATATAGAGAGAATAAGAAAGATCTTCATATAGTTTTTATAGATCTAGAAAAAGCATATTATAAACTCCTTAGAGACATAGTATGGTGGGTGTTAAATAATAAAAGAGTAACTATTCGGTATATTGAGCTAATTAAGGATATGTATGATGGGGCAACGACCACAATTAGAACAACCACAGTAGAGACCAGCGATTTTTCAATTACAGTAGGTTTACATCAAGGTTCGGCTTTAAGCCTATATCTCTTTACTTTGGTTATGGATGAATTGACGCAAGGAATATAAGATGAGGTGTCTTGGTGTATGTTTTTTTGCTGATGACATCGTCTTAGTGGACATGACTAGAGCAAGAGTTAATGCTAAATTAGAATTCTAGAGAGAAACATTAGAAGCTAGAGGCTTTAGGATAAGCATAACTAAACTAGAGTATATGGAGTGTAATGTTAGTGATATTCGGAACACAACTGAGGAAGTAGTGAAGCTTAATGGCCAAGAAATACCTAAGAGTGATCGTTTCCGATATTTAGGCTCAATTATACAAAGTGATGAGGAGATTTGTGAAGATGTTATACATAGGATCCAAGCAGGGTGGCTTAAGTGGAGAAGTGATAGTGGTATTTTGTGTGACAAACATATAACTTTGAAGTTGAAGGAAAAATTTTATAGAACGTCTGTTAGACCAGCAATGATGTATGGAGTAAAGTGTTAGGCAATAAAGAAGCAACATGTCCAAAAAATGAGTGTAGCAGAGATGAGGATGGTAAGATGGATGTGTGGTAAAACAATGAAGAGTAGAATTAGAAACGAGCATATATGAGACATGCTAAAGGTATCTCCAATCCAAGATAAGTTAAGAGAGAATCGCCTTAGGTGATTTGGATATGTCACGCATAGATCTAGTAGTGCACCCGTTAGAAAGAGTGATTTGATAAGTATTGAGGGTAGAGTTAGGGGTAGAGGAAGACCTAAACTAACTTGGGTGGAAACGATGAAAAAAGATATGATAGCTTGTGACCTTACAGAGATATTGCGCTAAACTGAGCAGAATGGAAAACTAGGATTCATGTAGCTGACCCCAACTAGTTGGGAAAAAGGCTTTGTTGTTGTTGTTACATTTTTCTAATCCAAGAGTAGGAACGTAGAAGCATTCAATCAAAATGCACTAAATCCATATTTTAGAAGAATTCCTAGAAACACACTCAAATCTGATTGTTTTAAACTTTACAACGAAATGAGAGACAGTTTAATTGGACTTTTTGTATAGTTTAACTTATAGAGTATCATTAACTTCCGATTATTGGAAATGTTGTAACGATATTCCAATGATAGGATAACTCTTCATTGGATTGATAGTGATTGGATGATTCAAAAGAGAATCATATCACATGAGGCTTTGCCTTGTCCCTATAGTGATTTAGTAATTGCACATCGTATTTTAGAAGTTTGTGATATTTTTCATATTCGTGATAAAATTTGTTGTATTAGTTTTGATAATGCATCTAATAATAATGTTTCGATTAGTACATTAAAAACACCATTAGTTCATCAATGTTTATAATTTTTTTCATTTTAGAAGTGCATTTCAAATTTTAAATTTATGTGTTCAAGATGCATTGAAAATAGTCAAACAATTTGTGCATAACATTAGAAATTGTATACATTTTATCGCTTTAAGTGGCCCTATACTTCAACAATTTAAAGAATGGTGTATGCTTAAGGGTATAAATTTTAGAAAAATTCCTAAGGATGTTAAACACCGATGAAATTCTACTTTTGATTTATTAAATGTTTTTACTCAATATAAAGAGTGTATAAATGATTTTTGTTTTGCAAAAAATATGGAAAATTTTCAAATGACTTCCGAGTCATGGTATTATGTCGAATCTTTGTTACGATTTTTAGAACCTTTTGAAACTGCAACTTTAAAAATTTAAAAATCTTATGATTCTACTTCTAGTAGTATTTTTATTTCACTAATTATTATGATGCAAACATTTCAAGTAATGATTGATGACACTTACATTAGCCATATTGTTAAACTCATATACACTAAATTTTTAAAGTATTTTAGTCATCCTCCTATGTTATATTGTATTGCTACAATTATGGATCCGCGTATCAAATTAGCGGATACGAGGAGTTTAATTGAAATATATTTTACTTTACTTGGGGATGAATCTGAAATTGATTGTGACGAATTTTTAGCTAGCTTTGAATCGACAGTGAATAACTTGCATGATTATTATGATAGAATTTTTGCATCTAGTAGTACAACTAGTATAGTTAATTCTAGGGGTAAAGGTAAGAGTAAATTAGACGATGGCACATTTAATTTACTTGCTCAAATTTAATCAACAAAAAAAATTAGGACTAATCAACCTAATGAATTAAATTGGTATAATCAATAAAATAGTGAGAGTTTTAATGCTAAGATTGATGTGCTACAATTGTGGAAAGAACGTGAAACATCTTTATAATAATATTAAAATATGGCTAAAGATCTACAAACTCCTCCTGTCTCTACAATTACTTTAAAAAGTGCATTTTCTAAAAGTGTCAGGGTTCTAACAGATTACAGGAATTGTTTGAAGACCCAATCGTTGGAGATACTCGTGTGCAAGGAAGATTGGATGAAGGCTGAAGATAAGACTCAAGTAATCGGGGTCAACACGTCAACAAGTGGAAGCAACTCGTCCGAAGACCAACAACAACAATAACAAATTGAAGACCAACATCTAGCAAATTGTATGTAAAAAATTTGTAAAAAAATCATAAAAGTTCAAATAAATAATATATACAATTTTCTTTCACACTTTTTTACTATTATTACAATTATATATATATATATATATATATATATATATATATATATATATATATTCCATTGTGCCCTAGGCCTCCATGTGGACTCTGCATTCCCACCTTCGTATCGACGATCCGAACCGTTCACATTGATCTACACATATAAATTAGTCTAAATATGTAAAATCAAATTATTTGAAATTCATTTTCCCATCCATCACGCGACTATAAAAAAACAACGATTCTCAGCCATACAATTTTGTAACACTTCAAAGGATGGGCAAATGAATTTCAAATGACTAGTAATATACACGTACGATGCACGTAAATTTAAAAAAAATAAAGTAAAAATTCTGATTTACACGTGCGATGCATGTCTTAATAAATAAGATTATATATTTTTAAAAGTAAATGTGAACACTATAATGAGAGAGTTGGAGTTGCATGTAAGAGCATCCACAATGGTGTTTCTCATTTTTTAGAAAATGGCAGCTACAGTAATAGCAAATAGCGAAATCGTCTGCAGTGATTGTTTGCTATTTTTTTGCTAAAATTTGAGTAGGACGAGACATGATGTTTCGTCCGTCAGTTTTTTTTTTAAAGATTTTTTTAATTACTGATTAACTAAACAATATGTTAATTAAATAAATTAAATATTAAAATATTACCTAAAACCTAATTACATACCCACTCAACCTAATTAAATCAACTAAACCTACCACTAATCCCCCCAGAAATCATGGACGGGACATGTTGTTCCGTCCCAAGCTATTTTGCTTGAGACGAGACAACATGTCTCGTCCGAGATTTTTTTCGATTTGTCTTTCCGACGAATCTGACCATCCGATCTATTAAGAAAAAAAAATTGTGAGACGAAACAAGTTGTCTCATCTCTTATAATTTGAGAATCGCAATTTGGGTTCTCAAAAATGAAAAACGATTGTAGCAATTTTGCCATAAAATGGCAAAGTAGCAAACGACTGCAGCAGCTCCTTTCTCATAAAATGAGAAATTGGCAAATATAAGAAACGACTGTGGATGCTCTAAGTAGGTAGATTTGCAACTCCAACTCTTCCATTATAATAGTTATTATATATTATATTATAGATAGATAGATATAGATAGATAGTAATTTACACGCGTGAGGCACATTTAATATATTTTTTAAAAAAAATAAAGTAAAAAAATTTGGCGTAGTGAGGACTCGAACCTGAGACTTCCTTCATATTAGTTATACACGTGCAATGCACGCATTGGTAAATTTACAAATTTACAAATGACACTAAGGCCTTCTCCCATTATAATATTAGAGATTTGATTTTACATATTTAGAATAATTTATATGTGTAGATCAATGTGAACGGTTCGGATCGTCGATACGAAGACAGGAAGGCCGAGTGCACACAGAGGCCTAGTACACAACGGAACATAACTATATATATATATATATATATATATATATATATATATATATATATGAGTTGGAAAAAAAATTATAATCCAAAATCGCTCAATCGGGCCAACCCGCAATCCGGATCAACCCGATACGGGTTCGACCCTTACGAGTTTGTGGGTTGACTAGGTCGACATTTTCTAAGTCGAACTCGGCCCGGCCCGGCCCAGTTAAGCGCGCAATCCGATCCAAACCCGCCCTTAGTTGGGTTCGATTCGCACTTGTCCGACCCAACTCGGCCCAGTCGACCCGAATGCCAACCCTAGTTAGACAGATCAATCTAATTTCTCTTTCAATCGAAGACAAGTCGACGAAGTATAATCTTCAGGTAGCTCAAGCCATGTTTTTCTAATAACCATTTTACACCAAAATTTATGTGGTTTTGAAATATGAGAAAGGAATGAACTTTAGCTCATTTTCTAATTGCAGAATATTTCAACTTATAACATCGAACTTCCAACGGTCGGAGTTTACGAAAAATATGTCAAGTTGTTGGTTGTTAATTTGAAAAGAAAAAAAAACACTTTCTTGTAATATTTTATTTTTCTATATGGAGTATTTAACTGTACCGGATTCTGGAAGAATTTAGGAAAAACAAATGAAAAAAATCAAAAATGGTGAAAATACTCAAAATAAGAAGGGATCGATACATCATCATAAAATAGATCATATGAACAATAAGAAGGGATCGATACATCATCTTATGAACATTTTCCACGAGCTTTACGACGGAACGGCAAGGTTGGACAGGTTAAATTACGCTACGATTATTCTGGTCCCCAAGAAAAGCGAGGTTATCACTCATGAGGACCTCAGACCCATAAGTCTGCTCAACGGATCATTCAAAATCATCACGAAGGTTTTGGCCCAAAGACTAGCCCCCCTACTAAACGAGGTTATCGACCAATCACAGAGCGGCTTTATTCGTGGCAGGGATATCATGGACAGCATAGCTACTGCACATGAAGTGGTCTTCAGGGGTAACAAGACAAAAGAGGACGGGTTTATTCTAAACCTTGACTTTAAGAAAGCCTATGATTCGGTATCGTGAAACTGTGTGGAGGAAGCTCTAGTTCTAAAAGGATTTGGCAAAAAATGGAGAGCATGGATGAAAAAATGCGTATGCGGAGGAAAATCTTCAGTACAAGTGAACGGGTGGCAAGGCAGAGAAATTCTTTGCAAGAAAGGTCTCCGCCAAGGAGATCCATTATCATCCCTTCTATTCGCTATTGTGGCTGACGGATTAGCGGAGATGATTAGAAGAGCTATGGAAAATAATACGATAAGAGGGATTAGGATCAAAGGGATAGACAAGCCGATAGCTATCCTCCAATACGCAGACGACACAATTCTGTTTGGGAAAGCAATGGTGGAAGAAGCGGCTGCCATTAAGACGGTATTGGCTTGTTTTCAGAGCTGGTCAGGTTTACAGGTGAACTTCAATAAGACTAGTATCATCCCTATAAGCGACCAGCTGTCCACGCCATGCTCTGAGATCATGGAAATATTTAATTGTAAAGTCGGAGAATTCCCCATTAAATATCTAGGGACGCCTATAAAGCCGGGTCCGCTGCTTAAGGAGGATTGGAATTTCATTATCACTAAGATTCAAAAGAAGCTGGCTGGGTGGCAAAGTAGGTATCTATCCCTTGGGGGTAGGATTATCCTTCTCAACTCTGTCGTCAGCACGATTCCTCAGTATCTGATGTCCATCTACGAACTGCCAAAATGGGTCATCCATCAGATAGATAAAATGCGAAGAAGATTTATGTGGAAAGGCACAGACGAAGGAAATAAAGGCTTCAACTTGGTCAACTGAGGAAGAGTATATAAGAGAAGGGAGTTCGGGGGCCTGGGTATTGTAAATCTTCACGACATGAATAAAGCTTTGTTATGTAAATGGTGGTGGAAGATTACTAACAAGCACGGAGGATGGTGGAATCTTTCTTTCGATCAATACCGTAAAAGACGCAAAGTCAGATTTGGAGGCAGGAGTCCCTCGGCAAGAGTGTCCCTACTCTAGAAGGGAATAGCAAAGTAGGGAGAGATCTTTCATACAAACACCACCTGCAAAGTAGGTAACGGGAAAAAAACCATATTCTGGAAAGACAAATGGTGCGGAAATACAACTTTGCAAAATCAATTCCCGTTAGCAGCTAAAGCCACACAGAACCTAGACCTAGCAGTGGCAGACATACGAAAGAACGGCAGGCTAAACTTTATAGTTTCCAATGGTATCACACCTGAGATCAGAGACCAATTTGAAGAACTCAATAATCTGGTTCTTCAAGAAGGAGGGCTGGTTAATAACATAGATGATGATAGAGGGTGGGATAGGGAAGCCTCAAGAATGTTCCCTGTATCCTCCATGTATAAATGGCTCAACGATGGAGGTACGAGATGTCAAGTACAATCTGTTATATGGGGGGCAAAAGTGCCATTCAGAGTAAGAGTTTTTTGCTGGTTAGCACACAGTAATGTGATTCTATCCAAAATAAATCTGAAGAAGAGAATTCCGCAGATCGATGTGATCTGCAAGAGGTGTCGCTCTTCTGAGGAAGATGTCAACCATATCCTTTTTCAATGCACCAAAGCTAGGCTTACTTGGGAAATAGTTTGTAGGGGTTTCGGGTGTAATCAGGTTCCTAACACAACCATTGACATTTGGGCGCACTTTAGAGAATCGTATATCAAATTAGAAGATAGGAAGGCTTGGGACATAGCTGCAGCTGCCTCATTGCGGAACCTATGGCTAGAGAGAAATGACTTTATTTTTCGCAACAAAGTTTACAGATTCCCTTACTCTATGAATAACATCTTCCTTCTTATTCATGATTGGGCAGGGGCTCAGGAGCAAATTAAGAGGATCAGGACCAGCGAAGGAGAGTAGAGTGTTTCGAGCAGAGAGGAAGGACATTAGCCGGAGTCCTTCGGTGGATTATGATTATCCCATCTGTAGCTTTTATTTCGATGTTTCTATTTGATGCTATATTTTGTACCGCTGTCTTAACAGCCTATTAGTACTTTTAGCTTATTGTAATGCTTTGTTTTCTTAATCCTCATTAATGAAACGATGGTCTAGGCCATCTTATTATCAAAAAAAAAAAAAAAATAGATCATATGAGCTGTTAGTTTTACTAGTTTTTTTCCTTCTTCTTCTTCTCCTTCTTTTCAGTTGGCATTTGACCACGGACATCCGTTCACAGTAACGATATGGATTGTCCAATCCAAATAGGTTCAGTGTGAGGCGAGAACCAAAAATGTCATATCTCACTCAAATGTAAGAAGTCTTTGTCAACTGCACTATAAATATTTTGAACAATGCTGTAGTCCTACACAGACACGACACATGCAGACACAACACGTGCAGTTCAGAGATTGTTGGAGCTAACTCTAATAACTAACCCACTTTCAATAATTATTTAGCTAAACAATCCACTTCTAAAAATATTTAGACAACTGACCCACTTTCACAAAATATTATATTCAGCTAACCCTATTGATATAATAACCTTAAAAAAAAAATCTATATAACCCTACTTTAGAAATTATAAGCTATAATATCTCTTATCCTTATAAAAGCTGCATATTTCACAAAAAATAAAGAAACTAAAATTTAAAAATATTTCAAATTTTATAATTAGATACATTGATAGAAGATTAACAGAAAGAAAGCATATTACTAATAGAGAAATATCAGAATACTTGTTACTAACAAGTAAAATAACTAATAAACTACCTAAGGAAATACAAAAAGAGATAGCATACAAAGTATTAGATTACAGAAACGAAGAAGCATTTTGGTATTACCAACACCTACTAGCATACAAAATATTAGGCTAAGGTACTGTTCTTTTTTTTACCTCTTATAATAGGTTACCTCTTATAAGAAATTTACAGTAAGAGACTCTTGTAAGAGCCTCTTTTTTAGGTGTTTTTTTAATATAAAAATAACCTCATATAAGAACCTCTTATAAGACATTTTGTTCTTTTTTCACCTCTTACAAGAGCCTATATTACCCCAAAGTATAAAAATAGTGAGATGAAGGACAAGAAAAGAAGAAAATTTGAGATTGAATGTGGCGTTACAATAAATTGAATATAAAAAAAAAAGAAAAAAAAAGTTTTGATTCAACTTTTAGAAGCCTCAACATCGGCCTCTGATGGCGGAGGGTTCTGATTCAACTCTTTCTCAACCTTCTCTGCATCACTAAAAAGTGTTGTCACCTGAAACATCTCACCGGCACCTTCACAATCACTTGTAGTAATTATTGGAGTGCACATATCGAAATCCATTCTCTCTGAAAAATGTATGGATTGCATATGCCAACTCATCTCTGATTCTAGCAACTACTGATATCTGAAATACAAAATATCTGTTATAAACAGTCAAAGAGGCAACACTGACAAGCAGACCAAATAATGAAGTATAATAAAACAATAATCGCATATAAGTGGTTAGCATAGCTATACATGGAGAACACAGAAAAAAAAATCATTTAATTGAACTAAAATGTCATGTTGGCACTGTAAGGATAGCATACTGGTAAGAAAATTGATTGAAGTCTATAACTTGAGATTGAAATTTTTTTGTTAATTGAAAAGATGGAGAACAAATTTTTTGTTAATTGAAAAGATTGAAATTTGAGATTAAAATTAGCAACAATTATAATATAGACTTTGGGGTAATATAGACTTTTTAAGTGATAGAAGTCTTATAAGAATTTGAAAGAGGCTACTAGAAGTTTTTTAGGCTTATAAGAGATTTTGGAGAAAATATCTTATAAGAGGTAAAATAAGAACGCTAAAAAAATTCTTGTAAGTGGTGGACCACCTCTTACAAAAGGTAAATCACTTATAAGAGGAGAAAAAGAACACTAACTAAGTATGGCCAACGAAGAAGTAGGATTAGGTCCAAACATAGGACCAGAAATTTATATGATAAACATACAAGAATTGGAAGAAGATTGCAATGGTCATGAGTTTGTAGGAGTTATAAGAAAAGATTTAAAAATCATAAATAAGAAAATAAAAGAACTAGGTAGATATATAACTGATGATACAGAGGAAGAATTAGACATAACTGAAGAAGGTATGAAGGAGTTAGAAGCTATAACAAAACTTAATATAAATATTTTAGAAATAGAAGATTTAATGGCGAATCCCAATTCAGTGGAAGTTGAGGAAGTCTTAAATAAGCTAGATATAACGAATGAAGAAATAAAAATGGATCAATATAAAAAAAGATTATAGCAAAACCTACATAAATTCAAACTGACATGCATGTACGAAATCTTAAGACCACCACTTAACAAAAGACCTTATCAATTGCCATGGAAATGGCAAAAGACAAAAAATAATAAATTAGGAAGAGACAAAGAAAAAGAAACCCCAAAATATGAACCTACAGAACACTACGAAAAATGAATAGCAGGAAATGGATAGTGGCTAGATCTAGACTGCGTAAAAGATGTAGATAGAACAATAGAAGAATGGGTAAATGCCTCACTAATAGTAGGATTTAGGCAAAATCTTTCAGGAAACGCATTTGAGAAATTTATAGAAGCCACCTTTATAGAAAAATGGTGGAATGGAATAAAAGAAGAAGAGAGAAATACTATAAGAAAATCAAGACCAACTGATGATAAAGGAACTTAAGAAACATCAACATAACGAACCTTAGGTCTGAAAGAAATAATTATAAATTATGAAATAGAAATAAAAACAGAATTCAGTATCTACGATAAAAGAGAAAAACACACTATATACAAAAAGAATCAAGCAAGATGGAGACTAAGTAACTTAGAAATATGCGACATGTGTTATTTTGACAACATGCTTGTGAATTCCAAGAATATTTTCAAGATAGTTATTATTAAAAAAAAGTTACCTGATCCATGGAGTATAAACATATATAGTACATACATAAGTGAGAAAGTAAAACCAGAAGTAGATACTTTAGAGTATAGAAAACAATTTGTAAAAGATTATAGGGATAAAGTATGCCAAGATGCTAGAGCAACAATAAAATACTACAGAACTTATAAACAAAGAATTTGTTGTGAGGATGCTAGATCGAATCATTGGGGATGCAATAATAACTATAATTATTAATAATCACAAATTCTAAAAACATAAACCAAAATATAGAAAAACTTTTAAGGAATATAAAAAACCCTATAAAAAATACTTTATAAAAATAAATAAAAATAAAAATAGACAATCTACGAAAAACCCTAAGAAATGTAATTGTTATATATGTGGAGAGGTAGGACATATATCACCAAATTTTCCGAAAAGAATGAAAAAATAAAATGTAAAATACGTAGAAGAAATTGAAGAAATGAATAACATAAATTATAAATGAATAACATAAATTATGAACCCATAGAATATGAGGAAGAATGGTCAGAAATAAGTGAAGATAAAGAAATAATGGTAGTGGAAGTAATGAAGGTGAAACAGAAGAATGTGAAATAAACATGATGACAGAAATAACAGAAATAAGAGAACCATTAGAAAGAGAAGAAAACAATGAAGAAGTAAGGGAAATATTGTGCTTTGACATACAAAAATACGATAAAATAAGAGCGACCAAATTAGATATAAATTCAAAAAAAATTTAAACTATCAATATTCGAAAGGAAGAAAAGTACCATCATAATAGCCAGGAATATTGAACAACCTATATACATTGAACAAGCACAAGGAAAAACCATAATTCCATTAATAACCGAAAGAATAATAAGACAAGAGATGGAAAAAAATAAGTGAGAAAACCAGAAAAATATTAAAACACAAACATTTAGGAGCTATACAAATAATAATAAAGACCTATTTTAAGGAAGGAGTAAATACACCTCTGAAAATATACCTAATGGAGGATAAAATAATATCAAGCACACAAGATGCCTTAATAGGAATAGTGCAAGGTAACTTAATGTACCAAAATATAAAATTTACAATAAAATCTAATTCTCTATAAGCATGGCTGAAGAAATCACAATAACAGTAAACAATAAAAGTATAATAATAAATAGAATATTTGACAAATGAATCCATTAAGAGCAACAAAGAACACGTTATACTAACAGAATTTGTTTACGAATGATACAAATCAAGAAACTATCAAAGCTTAATTGACACAGGAGCAGGCACTAGCATATGCCGCAAAAATATACTACCAAAATGGAAACAAGATAAATATAATAAAAAAGCAATAACTGGATTAATTGGACAAACTATCATACTTGATAAGTGTAAACAAAATGTTAATATACAAATAGGAAACTACATGCTAAAAATACCAATAATATACCAGTTTGATGATATGAATAATGATGTGCTGTTAGGAAATGACTTTTTCCAACAATATTATCCTATAACAATATCACATAAATCAGTTGTATTTACGACACCCTGTCGACACCAAGCAATAGCAATTAGAATAACCCAACCTTATTCTAGAATTAACGTACCGCACATCAGAGTTTCTTTAACCCATCGTGGTGAATATCAATATTTACCAAACAAAACTAGAATACAATAAGTCCAAGAAATAACTACAAAAGAAAATTTACAAAAACAATTAGAAGATCTGTGCGGAGAAGACCCGTTGGCAAAATGGGACTTAAGTAAACCCACAACACATATAGAGTTAATAGATAAGAACAAAATAATAAAAATTAAACCTATAAGGCACACTCCAACAGATCTAGAATAATTCAAAATACATATAAAAGAACTAATGGAAAATGATTACATAAGAGAATCACAAAGTCCACATTCATCACCAGCATTCATAGTAAGAAAACATTCAAAAGAAAAAAGATGTAAATCTAGAATGGTAGTAAATTATAAGAAACTAAATAAAAATACTAAGAGATTTGGATATCCACTACCAGATATGCAAATACTACTCAACACAGTAAGGATAAGAAAAATATATTCACATTTGATTGTAAATCAGGATTTTATCATGTAAAACTAATAGAAGATTCAAAACAGTTAACAGCATTTAGCACACCTCAATGATTTTATGAATGGAATGTATTACCATTTGGTTATAAAAACAGTCCAGGAATATTTCAAGAATATATGGATAAGATATTTGAAAAATACAAAAAATTTATATTAGTATGTGTAGATGATATTCTAATAGGATCTGAAAACGATGAATAACATAAAGAGCATCTACTAAAATTCATTCGAATAGTAAAAAATTCAGGTATTATACTATCAAAAAAGAAAATGAAATTGTTCAAAACTGAGATAGAATTCTTACGAACAAAATTATCATATGAAGGAATAGAGCTACAGCCACATATAGCAGAAAAAATAAAGACGTTTCCTAATGTCCTAAAAGAAAAAAGAGAATTACAATCTATAATCGGGTTACTAAATCAAATAAGATGTTACATACCAAATTTATCAGCAAAAACAAATTGGTTACAACAACAACTGAAAAAAATTAAGAAATGGGAATGGACCCCAAAGGATGAAGAAAAGCTTAAAATATTAAAACAACACACTTCAGAATTAAATAAACTAAGATTATCTGTTAAAGAATGTTCATGGATAATGGAAACAGATTGGGGAGCAGTATTAAAATTCATTGAAATAGGAGAAGAAGAAGAAAGACTAGCCAGATACACTAGTGGATCTTTCACACAAACCCAACAAAATTACCACATAAACGAAAAAGAACTACTAGCAATCTTAAAATCTATAAAAAGGTTTGAATTATTTATAATACATACGAAATTCACAGTAAGGACAGACAATACGCAAGCAAAGAGTTGGATTAACAAAATAATAGACCCAACAATAGCAAACAAAATTGATAAGATGACAAATGGAGTTAGCACATTACGATTTCTCGATAGAAAACATAAAAGGAAAGGATAACATTTAGCTGATTTTTTAATCAAGAAATTAACCATTTCATTTGTTTCAGAATGGAAACCAGAGTTCAGCAAATAGAACAGGATGTTATTTGCCTCAATGGAACCATGGAACAAATAAAATGAGTATTTAATCAATTACAACTACAAATATGCTAACTCCAAAGTCTGTTCTACCAGCATGTAAATCAGCATGTAACCACAGAAAATATGATAGACAATACTAGCGAGAAAATGAGTGAGATAAGCGAACCTACTCATTCCTTAAAAGAAGATGCACTTATATCTTCAAATAAGACTACATACAAGGAGACACTTCTTACTGAAAAAGCTCCTATCAAAGTATCAAAGAAAATATTATTTTTACAATAAGTAACCGAGGTGAACCAGTTCATCAAAACCATATCACAACAACATATGAACAATGCCATCATCCTACCAGGAGCTAATCCAAGAACAACCAGGGCATTGTTCGAAAGAGGACTTATTCATTGCATCTATCTGTCCAGCGAATGTGAGGAACTAATCCACCTACCAAGAGAAATTTACAAAGCAATCAAGAGTTATTTTGGCATCACAAATGCCTCAAAAATATATGTCAGAATGTATTCAGCTATCCCTGAGTATCTTGACGACAATGAAGAGCTTCCAACAGAACACATTATAAAAATAGGGATGACCACCCAAGTGATCTATGGAGCATCAAATATTGTACCATTTAAAACTGAGGAATTTGAGAAATTAATCCCAAAAAGAAGGGCAATGGGCTTTAAAAATATGTATTGTAAGTTAAAAGCCATAAAACTAAGAGATAGTAACATATGGATCTATGATAGCCCAGATCCAAAAAAAAAATTGTATAGTATAGCAAAAATAAAATAGCCACAAGATAAGCATGTGTTGTTTGATAGCTAGTACCAGATAATATCTACAGGAGCAATGATAATGACATAAGAGACATCTGGATACTACTGTAGCTTGATGAAGACAGAACATTAACACAAATGTGGAGCATGTGAAGATGTCGGCCAAGAGGAATCTCTTTTTCTAGAATAGTCCACAATGCAATTATTAAAGACTGATGTAAGCAGCAATTATTTAGCATATGATGTAAGAAATAACGTATGTAAACTTGTTGTCAGCTAATCCCTTGGTCTATAAAAGGGTAGGCTGAGTAAGGTAGAGGACAGGCCATCTAGGAGGAAAGAAATTCCATATAAGTTTGTAAGAAAAGTTTGGTCTGTAAGGAGATTGTGAGAAATAAAATTATCTTTCTATGAGTTCTTCTACAAGATCTTTTACTAAATAAGGTATGAAAAACTAATTTTTCTTACTTAGGAAGAGTTTTGTAAGGCTCTGCGTAACGGCCCGATTTTCATACACTGGGAAAATTGTGACATAAGCCAGAATCTATTCCTTCAATTAGTCACAATGCACAGAAAAACAAGAAAATTTAAAACTTTTTATTCAGCACAATTGTATTACAAGTCCGAATGTTATAAAACTGCAATACATTATATCAGTGTTACAATAATGCCATACAAGCCAAAGTGTTACAAACTTTCAATAAAAATTACATCAGAGTACAATGAATAATATATAACACTTGGTACTTTCACTTGGATGCTTCTCAACATAAATAAATTTACAACAGATGTTACAATTGAAATAAAGTCAACACTTTGCTCCTCTTGCCTTGAATTCTCCTGAATCATGTACCGTTGTTTTGCAATCCAGTACCTGTAATTTTACAATCCAGTACCTACTAAAAAGGAAACGTCAGTACATATACTGACGCTTTAAGACTGATGACTAGCAGCGATTCTCAACTTTAAACAAACAGATTGATGAAAAGAGAAACGTGTACATATATAATTGATGTGTCAGTGTATGCTATGACTTAGAATCTAATACAGGATTAACTAATGCAATGATGCTCTTATTCTAATGCAAGCAAGACTTGGAACAGTATGCAGCCCAAACTACATACGCCCCATATCAAGCCATTTCTTCACATATAGGAATTTGAACTCGCGCCATGAATTCTACACTTGTACTCAACCTGTTTCTGAAGATACAACGTGACTGATGAGGTTGCCATGAAACGGTCTAATCCTGCCATTTGCAGTCATATAGTGGTGTCTCGATTTGCCACTATTGCCTGGCGTACCGGACCTCACTTAAAAATCTGACGAACCTTCGGAGTTAACTACAACACAGGTTAGCTCGAAGCATCCCCTGTGGCCTCCCAGCAGATAAACCGTAGTCTACAGTTTGTTTGCCTTTCTTGATATAGAGCTTGACGGAGTTCCGGGGGTCCATCCCCTACCTCCGACAGGATACTTTCCGCCCTTATCATGGTACTTCAGAAATTAACAGACGAGATTCGGATCCCGTGCTCTCAACTCGTGAGAAGGCACAAATCGTATCCCTTTGACAGGAAGTGTACAACCAATTAACACCACCTAGTGTTGGCCTATAGAATAGGTCGGATTATAAGGTATCATCCTTAATACCAACTCTTTCCCTTTGGCAAAATAATAGTAAATAAAGGTTAAGTAGGAATAACCATAAGTTACTACCCTAAAGATGTCACTAATCCTAAACAATCCGAGGAATGACAACAATATTAAAACAACATGCTAGGTCTTAAGTCAGACTTCGCAAGATAACTATACTAGGTGCATAACCTAGACTTACCAGAATCCCTAAGGATCCTGTTCATAGCCTATCGATCCAAGACCCCAGCAATACGAACGTATTCGCATGCTACTACCCTGAACTTGGATTCCGTCTACACTCCCGATCGGCGATCAACCTACACCAGTTAAGATCTCACGTTGCACGAGAGGTGACTCGTCCACAATCCTCGAGGAGTAAAATAAATACAAATCTTGCTGGTCGATGGCTCATATGGCAATGATATCATTCTAGACAAGCACAATAACTGTATACTAGCTAAATTGCTACATACGAGCAAAACAACTTACATACGAGCCGACTAGCGACGTATGAGCCAAACGAATTACATACGAGCCAACTGGCTATGTATGCGACAAATGAATCATATAAAAGCAACCATAAAAGTCTTCTAATAACCTAGAAGCAATTAAACATGCTAACCTTATCGGAAATCAAAAAAAAATGAATTTTTTAGAAAGGTGAGAACATCTACTACAACTCTCTAGTTGAAAACTTTCTCAAATTAAGTCAATAAGAGGTACAAAAATCTCGAATAATCTAAACAACGAAGCTTCAGCCGAAATGGCCAGCTGATGTGACTTGTAAAGGTCATAACTCTTAGTCCGCTTATCGGAATCTAACCAAATAGGACATTTTAGAAAGGTGAGAACCTCTACTATAACACTATAGTTGAAAACTTTTTCAGATGCCTTATGGAACTCAAAATCCAATTCTTTAAACCCAATACAAAGAACAACAAAGACTCAAAAGCTGAAACTTCCAAAGCTCATAATTTTTTCTATACTTGTCGAAATTTAACAAGAAAGGTGGGAACATATACTACAAATCTCTAGTTGACCACTTTCTCAGATTCCGTTTGGAACTCAAAATCTAGTCCTTTGAACACAATTCAAAACAACAAAAGCACATCAGAAAGTTACAGCAAAAGCTGAAACTTGGAAAGGTCGTAACTTTTGCTATACTTATCAGTATCTAACAAAATTGGATATTTTGAAAAGGGGAGAGCAACTATTACAACTTTCTAGTTGAATACTTTTTCAGATTCCTTATAGAACTCAAAATCCAACTCTTTAAACCCAATACAAAGAACAACAAAGACAGCCCAAAAGCTGAAACTTCCAACGCTTATAACTTTTTCTATACTTGTCGGATTTAACAAAATAGAACATTTTGGAAAGGTGGGAACATATACTACAACTCTCTAGTGACCACATTCTCAGATTTAGCTTGTAATTCAAAATTCAGTCCTTTGAACACAATTCAAAACAACAAAAGCACAACAAAAAATTACAGCAAAAGCTGAAACTTGTAAAGGTCGTAACTTTTGCTATACTTATCGGTATCTAACAAAATTGGACATTTGAAAAAGGAAGAACATCTACTACAAATTTCTAGTTGAACACTTTTTCAGGTTCCTTATAGAACTCAAAATCCAACTCTTTAAACCCAATACAAAGAACAACAAAGACAGCCCAAAAGTTGAAACTTCCAAAAGCTCATAACTTTTTCTATACTTGTTGGAATTTAACAAAATAAGACATTTTAGAAAGGTGGGAACATATACTACAACTCTCTAGTTGACCACTTTTTCAGATTCTGCTTGGAACTCAAAATCTAGTCCTTTGAACACAATTCAAAACAACAAAAGCACGGCAAAAGTTACAGCAAAAGCTGAAACTTGTAAAGGTTGTAACTTTTTCTATAGTTATCGGAATCTAACAAAATTGGACATTTTGGAAAGGTGAGAACATATACTACAACTCTCTAGTTGACCACTTTCTCATATTCCGCATGGAACTCTAAATCCAGTCCTTTGAACACAATTTAAAACAACGAAAGCATAGCAAAAGCTGAAACTTGTAAAGCTTATAACTTTTGCTATACTTATCAGAATCTAGAAAAATTGGGCTTTCTGGAAAGGGGAGAACATCTACTACAACTTTCTAATTGACCACTTTTTCAGATTCCTTATAGAGCTCAAAATCCAGCTCTTTGAACAAAATTCAAGAACAACAAAAAGCATAGCAAAAGCTGAAACTTGTAAAGCTTATAACTTTTGCTATATTTATTGGAATCTAACAAAATTGGGCTTTCTGGAAAGGGGAGAACATCTACTACAACTCTCTAGTTGAACACTTTTTCAGATTCCGTAAGAAACTCAAAATCCAGCTCTTTATATACAAGTCGAATCAACCAAAACAACTTTTTCTTTTTTATGCTCGCTGTTTTGGGAAAACGATTTGTTTCACCCATCAAATTAACCCCAAAAAATATATAAAAATTAGAGCATTGTAGTAACACATACAAGAATCTTTCAAATTAATTTGGAGTCAAAATTCCAACTTTAACACAAATAATTAATTCTAACTGCATACTAGTTTAGGGTTGATTCTTTAGTGTTTTATTTGTGTTCTACTACTTCAATCTTGTATGCCCTTTTATTCTAGTCCATAAACATCCATATGCACATGATTTAGTCCAAGTTTTTAACATTATAAGCAAGTAACAATAATAATAACAATAAAAAAGTTGTGGACCCCCACCCAACTAGTGTAGGAAGGACTTGCTCTTCTCCTCCTTGCTCCTTGTTCTTGCTCCTTTTCATGAACACCACAAATGAACCCACTATTTTTGTTTTGATTTTGATCTCTTTTTCTTTTCTTTCTTCTCAATTTTTTCTAAATAAAAACAAGTAAAAGAAGAAGGAAAATGAGATGAGAAAGAGATGGAGAGACACAAAATGAATGAGGGCTTTCGCACTTCTTGTTTTGCCGGCCAGGGGGAGTTACAGGAGAAGGAGAGAGATCCTTGTGGTTGAGAAGAACCCAAGTGTTCTTCTCATTTGTGGCCCAAAACATTTGGAAATCAATTTACAAATTTAAATTGCAATCAACACCCTACTCATCTCTAACCCTCTATTTGATCATGATTGATCAATAATTAGATGTATTTTCCCAAAATCACATACTACATGATTTCGTACAAATGTACAAAACCGATAGAGTACATATATGTACATATATCTGTCTATACAGATAATTTTTATTAGTTAAAACAAATAATGTCTACCAAAAATATTTTAATTCAGAAATAATAATAATAATAATTTTATTACCGGCTCGGAAGATTTCAGTACTAATTTGATACAATACAGATGTATACAGCCTGGTATATATATATAAATAATGTTTATTAACAAAATCGAGTAATATCCATCAAAAATATTTCAATTCTAAAAATAAAAATAAAGTAATAATATAAAAAAATAATTTGTTAATATCAGTCCGGGATTTTACAGACATTTCCTCAAAAACGCATTTTACAGGATTTTGTACAAGTGCACAAAACCGATACAACACATATATATACTTACTAGTATATATATACTTATAACTTTTTATTAGTAAAACCAAGAAATTTCCATAAAAATATTTTAATTTTAAAAATAATAATAATACAAATATAATATCCAACCGAGATATTACAATACTCCCTCCTTAGAATAGTTCTGTCCTCAAAACTACGTTTAGTCAGGAGAACAGAAAAATACCCATACACTAAATAACTCGGGGAAAGAAAGCTTATACGGATTTCTGGCTCCCAAGTGACTCCTCCACGAACTGGTTCTCCAAAGAACCTGACCTTGTTCTCAAAGTTGCCTGCAGATTCTGCCAAAATCGAGACGTAACTCTTGAATCTTGGTCAGAATCGCTTATACTGGCACTCCATGATGCTTCCTTACGCCTTTAATGCGGGCTTCCGCTAATTTATATAGCAACTAAGTCATCTTCATTGGATAAAAATGTGCAGACTTTGTCAACCGATCCCCAATAACTCAAATTGATTTATTTATTTTCGAACTTCTGGGTAATCATGTGATGAAGTCCATACTGATGTTCTGAGATCAACTTGCTGGTTCGGTACTTCAATCCCTGCATCTCCTGCCTAAGCCTTCTGACTTGCTTACTTAGACTCAGTTGTAGCTTCCATCGTGCCAAAACTTAGCTCTAATCTTGAGTAATCTCTTCAATACTGGCTTGCCTGATCTCATCATTTAGCTTCTTACCTCCTTCATGGACTTCGGTTGAGGCTAGTCCTTCACTGCCTCAATCTTTTGCGGTTCGGTAGTCACTCCCTCCTTAGAATAGGACATGGTCTACAAACATCACTTCTGACTTTCAGAATTCACTTTGACAATTTGCACAAAGTTGATGCTCCGATAGCTGCTCTGAACTGCAGTCAAATACTCAGCGTGCCCTTCTTCCGTTCCTACTAGGTCCAACTTTAACAAATCTTATACCTAGGTTCTTTCCTCCAATTTGGAGTTTACAGACCTTATAGCATAAATCTGCAATGAGGATTGCTCCAGATGATGTAATCAACAAAACCAAATCTATAGTTGCCTTCCACACATATCTCAACTTCTTGAAAAATAATTCAGACAAAAGAATATGATGAACCAAAATTGAACAAAATGGTGGACTGGATTTCATATATATATAAATCTATTCGGTTACAAAAAGTGTTACATCATATATAACTTCTTCAGTCTAAATAAAATTCAAAATACAACTTTTAAACTTAGTTGCAACTCCATATGCACATACTGGTAATGGCTATTCTGCCTTCTTCAACTTTCCTTTAGTAAGTGCGAACTCTTACTCCTGGTGAACAGGCTTCTTTCCTTTGTGGTTCATTTTCGGGGCTAATCTGCTGCTACTCTTCTGAAACTAGGGACAATCTGTGTAACACCCCGTAATTTTCAAAATGGTATAATATAATATATATATATATATATATATATATATATAAAATATGTTGAATGGGTGACTATTTGGTTAAAAGCATCAGAATGGTAATATATGTGTTAAGAAATGTGTGTGAGGTATTAATGGGGGCCCACGTGAACAGCAAATGGCTGTTGGGGTTATGAGATGTTTGACTTCGGTCGAAATGCCAAGGATGACGTGGCTTTCACGTGAAGAGGTAAGTATAAGAGATTTAATCCCATATCGGGAGTTGAACATAATAAAATAATATAAATATAATAGCCTATGATCAAGAGTCACCAATCCGGTTAACCACCTTTTGAGAGGCAGCTTGTGGTGGGCAGTTGTACTACATAGTATCTAATTTGTCTTATAAATTGTATGAATTGTCTGAACTAGGGGCAGGGGCGTTACAATCTGGTCAGATATGACCAATCTTTCCACAATTGTAACAGACACGGGTATCTATCTGAGGGTCCTTCCTCGAGCACTGGCTCATGCAATAACCTTGCTCACCACATAGGAAACAACTTCCTGGCTTGGCACCTCCAAGTTTTGCCGTCATTTTCTGAATCTTCTGCTTCTGACCTCGGTTCTTGAACCCTGATGCTGGTGCAGATCCCTTACCTTGTAGTCGTGGATAGACTGATTTCCTGTGCCCAACTTCTTCACAGAAATGGCATACTACAACCTCGATGATCTCCTGGATTTGCTCCCATTCATGCTGCAGTCATGCCAATTTGTAATCTTTAAGTGTTCCTGCTCCTTCGCTAGGCTTGCTAATATAGCTTTGCAAGCATCACCCAGTTGCTTAACTCGATGACCTTTCCTGATCCCGTACTTTCTCAACTTCTTAATTCCCGAATGTATGCCGACCGCCGCCACTGTGCGTTAATCCACACATAGCTCCTGTGATGGTGAAGGTGAGTCCATCTTGAGTTTAGCTTGTAGTGAAATCTCCTTCGGATCCTTGCTCGAGATCATCGGATCATCCCTGGAAATCGGCTTACTCTCTTCCATCAATACATCCTCGGTTAGGATATCCTCGAATACCATCCTTAAAACACATATATACTGGAATTAGTCCAGATATAGAAAAATTATAAAACATAAGTTGAAAGAAACAACAATATGAACTATAATTGTCTACAACTAGCTAAAAACCGACCCCTAAAAGGCATCCAAGTTTAATTTCCCTATTATGTTGGACTGTAAATTGAAGTCAGCTCTGATACCACTCTGTATCGCCCCGATTTCCATACACTGGGAAACCGTGACATACGCCAGAATCTTTTCATTCAATTAGCCACAATATACAGAAAAAATAGGAAAATTTAAAACTTTTTATTCAACACAAATGTATTACAAGTCTGAATGTTATAAAACTGCAATACATTACATCAGTGTTACAATAATGTCATACAAGCCCAAGTGTTACAAACTTCCAATAAAAATTACATCAGAGTACAATGAATAATATATAATACTTGGTACTTTCACTTGGATACTTCTCAACATAATTAAATTTACAACAGATGTTACAATTGAAATAAAGTCAACACTTTGCTCCTCTTGCCTTGAATCCTCCTGAATCCAATACCTGTAGTTTTAGAATCCAGTACCTGTAATTTTGCAATCCAGTACCTATTGAAGTGGGGACGTTAGTACATATACTAACGCTTTAAGTCTGATGTCTAGCAGCGATTCTCAACTTTAAACAAACAGATTGATGAAAAGAAAAATGTGTACATATATAATTGATGTGTCAGTATATTCTATGACTTAGATCTAATGCAGGATTAACTAATGCAATGATGCTCTTATTCTAATGCAAGCAAGACTCTGGAACAGTATGCAGCCCATACTACATACGCCCCATATTAAGCCATTTCTTCATATATAGGGATTTGAACCCGCGCCATGAATTCTACTCTTGTACTCAATCTGTTTCTGAAGATACAACGTGACTGGTGAGGTTGCCCTGAAATGGTCTAATTCCGCCATTTGCAGTCATATAGTGGTGTCTCCGTTTGTCACTATTGCCCGGCGTACCGGACCTCACAAAAAAATCTGACGAACCTTCGGAGTTAACTATAACACAGGTTAGCTCGAAGCATCCCCTGTAGTCCCCTAGTAGATAGATCGTAGTCTATGGCTTGTTCGCCTTTCTTGATAGAGAGCATGACAAAGTTCTGGGGTCCATCCCCTAGCTTCGATAGGATACTTTCCGCCATTATCATGGCACTTCAGAAATTAACAGACGAGATACGGATCTCGTGCTCTCAACTTGTGAGAAGGCACAAACCGTATTCCTTTGACAGGAAGGGTACAACCAATTAACCCAACTAGTGTTCGCCTATAGAATAGGTCAGATCATAAGGTATCACCCTTAATACCAACTATTTCCCTCTGGTGAAATGATAGTAAATAAAGGTTAAGTAGTAATAGCCATCAGTTACTACCCTAACGATGTCACTAACCCTAAACAATTCGAGGGATGACAAAAATACTAACACAACATGCTAGGTCTTAAATCAGACTTCGCAAGATAACTCTACTAGGTGCTCAACATAGAATTACCAGAATCCTAAGGATCCTGTTCATAGCCTATCGATCCAAGACTCAGGCAATACGAACGTATTCGCATGCTCTTACCCTGAACTTGGATTCCGTCTACACTCCCGGTCCGTGAACAACCTACACCGGTTAATATCTGACGGTGCACGAGGAGTGACTCGTCCACATTCCACGAGAATTAAAATAAATACACGTCTCGATGGTCGATGACTCATAGGGCAATGATATCACCCTAGACGAGCACAATAACTGCGTACTAGCTAAATATCTACATACGAGCAAAATAACTTACATATGAGCCGACTAGCTATGTATGAGCCAAACGAATTACATACGAGCCAACTGGCTATGTATGCGACAAATGAATCATATAGAAGCAACCATAAAAATCTTCTAACAACGTAGAAGCAATTAAACATGCTACTCTTATCGGAATTCAACAAAATTGGACTTTTTAGAAAGGTGAGAACATCTACTACAACTCTCTAGTTGAAAACTTTCGCAGATTAAGTCAATAAGAGGTAAAAAAAACCTCGAACAATCTAAATAGCGAAGCTTCAGCCGAAATGGCCAGCTGCTGTGACTTGTAAAGGTCATAGCTCCTACTCTGCTTATCGGAATCTAACCAAATAGGACATTTTGGAAAGGTATGTTGTGCTATCTAGTTACCTAAATAAATAGATAAAACTAGACACAAATTAAAACCTCGCAAGTGCACGAATCGTTTATAGAAGCGTAGCAATAGCAAGGGTCGATCCCACAGAGATTGTAGACTTTAACTTATTATTCAATAAAAAGACTAAGAATCATAAAGAGTTGTTTTAAAAGTCTAAAAGAAATAAAAAGATTAAAACTAAATTAAGAAGTGTTGAATCACAAATATTTATGAAGTAGTTGGGTTTAGATCTCCACCAATAGTCAGTAATGCTAAGTCACCTTCTGAACTTCTTATTATTACTCATGTTTGTTCCCTTCAAGGGCATGGTATCTACTCCTTAAAGTACTGTTTCCCTAAGCCAAGAATTAGGCATGGTATCTACTCTAATTCGTTTCTTTCATTAAGTGTTTAGCATGGTATCTACTGAGTTGTACTTAAAGAAAACATAAGATCAGTGGAAACGAACAAACACTCAAGGTTCTAGAAATTGGTATCAGATCTAGATCCCTTAAGTTGATTGAACCAAGAACCCCAAAGGATTCCCTTGTTACAATTTACGGGCACGAGATTCGGGTCGTCTCAATATGCTCATATAACCGATTCAGATAAATGGTAATGCAAACTTGATATTCTCAAGCTCTGTATGTCAGTCGACTGGCTCTCACCTCAGTCGACTGCTCTCAGAGCTTTGAGAACCAAGTTGATTATCATAAGTCTATATCAATTCAATCAGATTCAATCAATAAGTAAAGTAGAAAATTTCAAAAGAATATAGCATTACATAACTACGGTTTCAATCTACCCAACTATGAAATTAGTTCCACATAATAATACTTTTATTAATCAACAAGTTCGAATACATGACCAACATAAAGAATAGAAGAAGAAGAAATAAACTAATGAAGTCCGGCAATGAAGTCGACTGGCTGTCACACAGTCGGCTGCCTTCGAATACTTGATCTCCTATCTCCTTCCTTGCTGCCGATAAAAGTGCTTCTTGTTGATGACTCTGGAACTTGTGATTCGGTGATTAGGAACGTGGAAGAAGAGCGAGCCCCATTCATGCTTCTTGGTTGGTATTTATAGAATACGGCTGAGGAATTAGGGTTTCTCTTTTTTTCAGGAAAGTCCCTCTCTTTTTATTATTTCTTTCCTTATTTGATCGGCGATTTATATCTTTCTCTTTTCTTCTTTTATTCCTTATCTGCTAACCACGTGCTCTTGCCAATCCCCTGTCTCTGGCTTTGATTCATTGGAGAAGTTATTATTCGCATATAGCCTGGGTTTGGATAGATTTAGATTTAGATTCGGCTGCATCTTATCCTTTCACTCCGCCGCATACCAGTCGACTGCCTTGGATGTAAGTCGACTGGTACTGAGACATCTGTGGCTTCACGATTTCTCGGTCAAGTCGACTGGTGTTTGGGGAAGTCGACTGTGCCGAGGCTTAGCAAACTCTCTGTCCGGTCGACTGGCTGAGGAATTAGTCGACTGATCTCTGCTGTAGTCTGTATTGGTCTGGAATCTGCTTTGTTTTGCTGTTATAGGCTGTTTCCTATGGAAAAGAGAAAATAAGAGTTAAATACCACATATAGAGCTTTTAAATGTGCATTTATAATAAGATTATTGCTCCTAAATGTGAATATTCTTGTGTTCATCAAATACCCCCAAACTTAGATTTTTGCTTGTCCTCAAGCAAACTAGAATTATGAACAAGGGTATCTTTATAATAATGACAGCCTTAACCACCTAGAGTTCTTATTATGTGGGCATCAATATATATAAACAATTTCAGATAAAGTAAAACTAAACATACCTACTTTCTCCAGTGCGATTATTTGTTCGTAATTCCCAAACTTCATCATATTAGTCATGCAATTATTGTAGTTATAGTATGCGACTACTCACTCTGTGATTATCCCCTTTTCTCTACTACAAACCGAGTAGCAAACTAGAGTTTTTTTTTTTTTTTTTTTTTTTTTTTTTAAGTCGCTTCTCTAAAGTTGTCACTTGCCTTTTGACGCGAATGCGAAACATTGGTGATGACTCCACCCGGTTACTCAGCAAGTCACAAACTCTAAAGTGCTTTGCATACTCATATTTCAAGTTGCCGTTTGACGTAAAGGTAAACATTGGTGATGAATACCCCTAGTTACTAAGCACCCAAAACATTGGAGTAGATTGACTTTATTCAAATATATATATATATATTTTATCACTCTATTTCCTTAAACTCAATTTAGGACTAGATTTAAAGAGAATAATCACCAGAAAAAGGTATCACATTTGTTTATTATGTATAATCGCATGACTTATATAACTTTGTAGGGAACTATGAAACTCAACAATCCTAAAGTAAATAAGTATCCTTCTTCTTACTTTATAAGAAATTGTTTATCCTAAAAAAAATTCAAAAGACTCTATAAAATAACCCTAATACCCCCAAACTTAGATGGAACATTGTCCTCAATGTTCGAAAGAAAATTTAAAAATAGGCATATGTCACATCTAGTAAGGAGAGACTGAAAATAAAAGATAAAATGAAAGAAAATAGAAGGAAAGTGTAAATACTCTCCTGAAAAATTGGGTTGCCTCCCAATAAGCGCTGTGTTTTCTGTCTTCAGCTAGACATGATGAGTTCATGCGATGTATTGAATGGTTTGAAGATTCACATCTTCCTCTTGCGGTTCTAGACTCATCTCTATGTATGGCTTCGCTCTATGCCCGTTCACCTTAAATGTTTGATTCTTTTCTTGGCTATGAACCTCCAATGCACCATGTGGAAAGACTCTTGTGACAATGTATGGCCCATACCATCGTGACATAAGCTTGCCTGGAAAAAGTCTCAATCTTGAATTGTATATCAATACCTTCTGTCCTTCATAAAATTCCTTCCTTGCTAGCTGTTTGTCATGGTACAACTTTGTCCTTTCCTTGTACAATTTTGCATTCTCATATGCGTCATGCCTCAACTCTTCAAGCTCATTTAGTTGCAATCTTCTTTTGTCACCTGCTTGTTTCATATCAAAATTGAACCTTTTAATGGCCCAATAAGCTTTGTGTTCCAACTCCACTGGTAGATGACAAGCTTTTCCAAAAACCAAACGGTATGGTGACATGCCGATGGGTGTTTTGTATGCGGTTCGATAGGCCCATAATGCATCGTTCAAGCGCAGCGACCAATCCTTTCTCCTTGTGTTGACTGTCTTCTCCAAAATGCTCTTGATTTCTCTGTTGCTGATCTCCACCTGTCCACTAGTTTGAGGATGATATGGGGTGCCCACTTTATGTGTGATGCCATACTTCTTCATCAAAGAAGCAAATGGAAAGTTATTGAAGTGGCTCCCTCCATCACTAATTATTGCTCGTGGTGTACCAAACCTAGTGAAAATGTTCTCCTGCAAAAACTTGACAACAACTTTGTGATCATTAGTTTTTGAGGGGACAGCCTGGACCCATTTAGACACATAATCCACACCAACAAGTATATATAAATAACCAAACGAGTTAGGAAAGGGACCCATGAAGTCGATTCCCCAAACGTCAAAAAGCTCGATCACTTGGATGTTTTGCAGTGGCATTTGATTTCTAGAAGAGATGTTGCCTGTCCTTTGGCATTTGTCACAAGTCCTGCAAAAAGAAAAAAGCATCTTTGAATACTTTAGGCCAATAAAATCCAGATTGCAGTACCTTGAGTGCTGTTCTTTTTGGTCCAAAATGTCCTCCACATGCGTATTGGTGGCAATGTTGTAAAATGCTCATTTGCTCATCTTCTGCCACGCATCTTCTTATAATTTGATCAGGGCAAAATTTGAACAAATAAGGATCATCCCAATAATAGTGCCTGCACATAGCCACCAGTCTCTTTCTTTCCTGACTTGTCATACCTGGAGGGAAAACATGAGCGGTGAGATAATTTACAATGTCAGCAAACCATGGAAAATTTAAACAGTGAGATACAAGTCGACTGGTCCTGTTACCAGTCGACTGTCCCGAGGATAAGTTTATTTCAAAGAGATGTTCATCTGGAAAATTTTCATTAAGTGGGGGCACAATTCTCTCTTCCTCCTGCAGTAGTCTGGACATGTGATCTGCAACAACATTGTCGCTTCCTTTTTTATCTCTAACCTCCAGATCGAATTCTTGAAGCAACAGCACCCATCTGATCAACCTAGGCTTAGCATCCTTTTTAGCAAACAAATATCTCAAAGCAGCATGGTCAGTGAAAACAATAACTTTAGAGCCAATTAAATATGATCTAAACTTCTCTACAGCAAATATAACAGCTAACATTTCTTTTTCAGTAGTGGAATAATTTAGCTGTGCATTGTTTAAAGTTCGAGAAGCATAGTAAATAACATGGGGTTTCTTATTGATTCTTTGACCTAACACAGCCCCTAAAGCATAACCACTTGCATCACACATGAGCTCGAAAGGATGGCTCCAATCTGGTGCCATGACAATAGGTGCAGAAATGAGAAGATTTTTCAATGTATTAAAAGCAATTGTGCATTCTTCTGTCCATACAAACTCAACATCCTTAGCCAACAAATCACAAAGGGGTTTGGAGATTTTTGAGAAATCTTTTATAAATCTTCTATAGAACCCTGCATGTCCTAGAAAACTCCTAACACCCTTAACTGTAGTGGGAGGGGGTAGTTTTGATATTATATCGATTTTTGCTTTGTCTACCTCTATGCCTCTTTTTGACACCACGTGTCCCAAGACAATACCTTGTTGTACCATGAAATGGCACTTTTCCCAATTCAGCACTAAATTGCATTCTTCACATCTTTTAAGCACAAGCTGCAAATGATTAAGGCATTCATCAAAACAAGATCCAAAAACACTAAAGTCATCCATAAATACCTCGATGAACCTTTCCACTATGTCTGAGAATATACTCATCATGCATCTCTGAAATGTAGCTGGTGCATTGCACAATCCAAAGGGCATCCTCCTGTATGCAAAAGTACCAAAAGGACATGTAAAAGTGGTTTTTTCTTGATCTTCTGGAGCAATAGCAATTTGATTATAGCCACTATAACCATCTAAGAAACAATAATGACTATATCTTGCTAATCTTTCTAACATTTGATCAATAAAAGGAAGAGGGAAGTGATCTTTCCTGGTTTCGTTATTCAATTTTCTGTAATCAATGCAAACCCTCCATCCTGTGGTCACTCTTGTCGGGATAAGTTCATTTTCTTCATTTGTCACCACTGTGACTCCATTTTTCTTAGGCACTACATGTATAGGACTTACCCATTTGCTATCTGAGATAGGGTAGATGATGCCAACATCTAGTAGCTTCAGAATCTCTGCTCTTACCACTTCCGTCATGTTTGGGTTGAGCCTTCTCTGTGCCTCCCTGCTTGGTTTTGCGTTGTCTTCAAGAAGTATTCTGTGCATGCATTTGGATGGACTTATTCCTTTGATATCTGCAATGGTCCATCCTATTGCATTCTTGTGTTCTCGTAATACCCTTAGCAACTTCTCTTCTTCCTATGCACTTAGGTTTGCAGCAATTATCACAGGTAGCATCTGGTTCTCACCCAAATATGCATGCTTCAAATGATCGGGCAACTGCTTAAGTTCTATGTCTGGAAGTTTCGGTGCAGTCGACTCGTCCTGTCCATCAGTCGACTTGTCTGATCCACCAGTCGACTTGTCTAGTCAACCAGTCGACTTATCTGCAGAAACAAAAGTGTCATCAGTCGCTAATTTTTCAAACACAGGTGCAAACTTACCTGAGTATGACTTTGGATTTTCCAGGTGATGTATTGTCTCTGCAATCCCCCAGTCATCGTATTCCTGAAATGTTTGATCAACAATATCCTGAACCACATCAACATTATAGCATTCATGATCATCGTGTGGTAATTTTAGTGTATCAAACATTTTGAATTCAACTTTCTCTCCGTTTATCTTCATACTTATAGTACCCTTTTTAACAGTAATTTTTATATCAGCTGTACTCATAAAGGGCCTACCTAAAATGATTGGTAGAGAAGATGGCATTGAAGAGTCCTCCATGTCTAACACAACAAAATCAGCAGGCAAAATGAAATCGTTTACCTGAACTAGGACATCTTCTAAAATACCTCTAGGTCTTTTGATACTGCGATCCGCCAACTGCAATGTGATGGATGTTGGTTGGAGTTCCCCCAATCCTAGCTTTTCATAGACGATGTATGGGAGGAGATTGATGCTTGCCCCCAAGTCTAACAGTGCTTTCTCAAAGAAGTGCTCACCAATCCTGCAAGGAATGGTAAAACTATCTGGGTCTTTTAGTTTGGGAGGTAATTTTCTTAATAAGACAGCGCTCACTTCTTCTGTCAAAGCCACATCCTCCCTAACCTGAAATGTTCTTTTTTGAGTGCAACATTCTTTCAAAAATTTAGCATAAGAAGGAATTTGTTTAATAGCATCAAGTAGGGGGATATTAATTTCTACCTTTCTGAGGGTTTCAAAGATGTCAAATAAATGTTGTTCTTTCTTTTGCTTGACTAACCTTTGAGGGAATGGTGGCAGAATTGTTCTTTCTTTTTCACTTACCTTGTTGGAACCCAAAACTTTTGATGGTTGTTCTTCTGTTTCTTCGGTGTGTGTTCCAACCTTGTTGTCAATTGTCTTACCACTTCTGAGAGTTGTTACTGATTTGAGCTGTTCTTGACCTCCAGGGTTTGGTATGGTTTGTGAAGGAAGTTCCCCTGCCTTTCGTTCGCTTAATTCTTTAGCAATTTGGCCAATCTGTGTTTCCAACTTCTGAATTGCTTGCCCTTGTTGGTTGCTTGTTTGATGTTGTTGTTGGAGCAATTGAAGAACAGTGGACTCAAAATCCAACTTCTTCTGTTCTTGAACTGGCCTATCAATCCCACTTCCCATTTGGAAGTTCCGTGCATGTCGTTATGTGAATTGAGTCCCTTGATTATTCTGATTATTGCTCCAGGAGAAGTTTGGATGGTTCCTCCACCCTGGGTTGTATGTATTTGAGAATGGATTGTTCTTTGGTGGAAACACTCCTCGACCAACATAGTTTGCATGCTCCTGATCTGTGAAAGAAGACATGGGACATGTATCAGTGGTATGATCTACATGAGAACAAATTGCACAAATTTCATTTGTTTGATTTTTAACTTCACCCATCATCGACATTGCATTAACAAGCATATCAATTTTTTTATTCATGTTTACCATTTCTAATTGAATGTTATTGCTATTAGAAATTTCGTAAACTCCCTGTTTTTTCGAAGTGCCCCTCCTTGTTGAGAATTGTTGTGAATTCTCACTGAGTTCTTCAAATAGTTCAATGGCCTCTTCACCGCTTTTCCTCATTAAGATCTCGTTGCAAGCTGAATCCACAATTGCCTTGTTAGTATCATTTAAACCTTCATAAAAAGCTTGTACCTGATCATCTTTAGGCATATTGTGCGTAGGGCATTTGAGAAGTTTGTTCTTGAAATCCTTCCATGCTTCGAAAAATAAATCTCCATCCTTTTGTTGGAAGAGTTGAATCTCCCTTTTCAGTTGTTTGGTCTTTTGGGCTGGGAAGAATTCTTTCAAAAATTTTGTGGCCAATTGCTCCCATGAATTAATTGATCCTGGTTCCAAAGAATTATACCATAGTTTAGCATTAAGTTTTAAAGAAAAAGGGAACAATATTAACCTGATTTGTTCAGGGGTGAGCCCTTGAACGCTTTGTGTCCTGCAAAGATCAAAAAAGTCTTGCAGATGGAGATGAGGCTCTTCATCAGGTTTGCCACTAAAGTGGGGAACCATACTAAGTAACTGAGGAGATAGATGCATGTTCCCTGTGACATTAGGTTGGTACGCAATGCAGGAAGGTTGTTCAATGTTCTTAGGCGTGAATTTGTCCTGCATTGGTACTCGATTGGTTATTTCTTCTGCCATTATTGCTCGTGAATTGATTCTCTGTGCAGTCGACTGGTTTCGTGCAGCAGTCGACTGGTTGGTCGCAGTCAGTCGACCTAATCTATGCAAAGTGCGTTCTGTTTCTGCGTCAATTGGTAGTAGTTCTGGACGAAGTGATCTCCTTCCGTGCATCCACCAAAATTCTGTAACCTAAAAGAAAAATACTTAATAATAAAATTAAAAAGAAAGAAAGAAAAATAAAAACTTTCTACTGATCTGTAAGTTAAAATACTAGACAATCCCCGGCAACGGCGCCAAAAACTTGTTGTGCTATCTAGTTACCTAAATAAATAGATAAAACTAGACACAAATTAAAACCTCGCAAGTGCACGAATCATTTATAGAAGCGTAGCAATAGCAAGGGTCGATCCCACAGAGATTGTAGACTTTAACTTATTATTCAATAAAAAGACTAAGAATCATAAAGAGTTGTTTTAAAAGTCTAAAAGAAATAAAAAGATTAAAACTAAATTAAGAAGTGTTGAATCACAAATATTTATGAAGTAGTTGGGTTTAGATCACCACCAATAGTCAGTAATGCTAAGTCACCTTCTGAACTTCTTATTATTACTCATGTTTGTTCCCTTCAAGGGCATGGTATCTACTCCTTAAAGTACTGTTTCCCTAAGCCAAGAATTAGGCATGGTATCTACTCTAATTCGTTTCTTTCATTAAGTGTTTAGCATGGTATCTACTGAGTTGTACTTAAAGAAAACATAAGATCAGTGGAAACGAACAAACACTCAAGGTTCTAGAAATTGGTATCAGATCTAGATCCCTTAAGTTGATTGAACCAAGAACCCCAAAGGATTCCCTTGTTACAATTTACGGGCACGAGATTCGGGTCGTCTCAATATGCTCATATAACCGATTCAGATAAATGGTAATGCAAACTTGATATTCTCAAGCTCTGTATGTCAGTCGACTGGCTCTCACCTCAGTCGACTGCTCTCAGAGCTTTGAGAACCAAGTTGATTATCATAAGTCTATATCAATTCAATCAGATTCAATCAATAAGTAAAGTAGAAAATTTCAAAAGAATATAGCATTACATAACTACGGTTTCAATCTACCCAACTATGAAATTAGTTCCACATAATAATACTTTTATTAATCAACAAGTTCGAATACATGACCAACATAAAGAATAGAAGAAGAAGAAATAAACTAATGAAGTCCGGCAATGAAGTCGACTGGCTGTCACACAGTCGGCTGCCTTCGAATACTTGATCTCCTATCTCCTTCCTTGCTGCCGATAAAAGTGCTTCTTGTTGATGACTCTGGAACTTGTGATTCGGTGATTAGGAACGTGGAAGAAGAGCGAGCCCCATTCATGCTTCTTGGTTGGTATTTATAGAATACGGCTGAGGAATTAGGGTTTCTCTTTTTTTCAGGAAAGTCCCTCTCTTTTTATTATTTCTTTCCTTATTTGATCGGCGATTTATATCTTTCTCTTTTCTTCTTTTATTCCTTATCTGCTAACCACGTGCTCTTGCCAATCCCCTGTCTCTGGCTTTGATTCGTTGGAGAAGTTATTATTCGCATATAGCCTGGGTTTGGATAGATTTAGATTTAGATTCGGCTGCATCTTATCCTTTCACTCCGCCGCATACCAGTCGACTGCCTTGGATGTAAGTCGACTGGTACTGAGACATCTGTGGCTTCACGATTTCTCGGTCAAGTCGACTGGTGTTTGGGGAAGTCGACTGTGCCGAGGCTTAGCAAACTCTCTGTCCGGTCGACTGGCTGAGGAATTAGTCGACTGATCTCTGCTGTAGTCTGTATTGGTCTGGAATCTGCTTTGTTTTGCTGTTATAGGCTGTTTCCTATGGAAAAGAGAAAATAAGAGTTAAATACCACATATAGAGCTTTTAAATGTGCATTTATAATAAGATTATTGCTCCTAAATGTGAATATTCTTGTGTTCATCAAAGAACCTCTACTACAACTCTATAGTTGAAAACTTTTTTATATTCCTTATGGAACTCAAAATCCAACTCTTTAATCCCAATACAAAGAAGAACAAAGACAGCCCAAAAGCTGAAACTTCTGAAGCTTATAACTTTTTTTATACTGGCGGAATTTAACAAAATATGACATTTTGGAAAGGTGGGAACATATACTACAACTCTCTAGTTGACCACTTTCTCAGATTCCGCTTGGAACTCAAAATTCAGTCATTTGAACACAATTCAAAACAACAAAAGCACAGCAAAAAGTTACAGCAAAAGCTGAAACTTGTAAAGGTCGTAACTTTTGCTATACTTATCGATGCCTAATAAAATTGGACATTTTAAAAAGGGAGAAAATCTACTACAACTTTTTAGTTGACCACCTTTTCAGATTCCTTATAGAACATAAAATCCAACGCTTTAAACCCAATACGAAGAACAACAAAGACAACCCAAAAGCTGAAACTTCCAAAGCTCATAACTTTTTCTATACTTGTCGGAATTTAACAAAATAGGACATTTTGGAAAGGTGGGATCATATAATACAACTCTCTAGTTGACCACTTTCTCAGATTCCGCTTGGGACTCAAAATCCAGTTCTTTAAACACAATTCAAAACAACAAAAGCACAGCAAAAGTTACAGCAAAAACTGAAATTTGTAAAGGTTGTAACTTTTTCTATACTTATCGGAATCTAACAAAATTAGATATTTTGGAAAGGTAAGAACATATACTACAACTCTCTAGTTGACCACTTTCTCAGATTCCGCAAGGAACTCAAAATCCAGTTCTTTGAATACAATTCAAAACAACAAAAGCACAGCAAAAGCTGAAAGTTGTAAAGCTTATAACTTTTGCTATACTTATCGGAATCTATCAAAATTGGGCTTTCTGGAAAGGAGAGAACATCTACTACAACTTTCTAGTTGACCACTTTTTCCGATTTCTTATAGAGCTCAAAATCCAGCTCTTTGAACAAAATTCAAGAACAACAAAAAGCACAGCAAAAGCTGAAACTTTTAGAGCTTATAACTTTTGCTATACTTATCAAAATCTAACAAAATTGGGATTTATGGAAATGGGAGAACATATACTACAACTCTCTAGTTGAACACTTTTTCAAATTCCGTAAGGAACTCAAAATCCAACTCTTTAAATACAAGTCGAATCAACCAAAACAGCTTTTTCTTTTTCATGCTCGCTGTTTTAGGGAAACGATTTGTTTCACCCATCAAATTAACCCCAAAAAATATATAAAAGTTAGAGCATGGTAGTAACACATACAAGAAGCTCTCAAATTAATTTGGAGTCAAAATTCAATCTTTAACACAAGTAATTAATTCTAGCTACATACTAGTTTATAGTTGATTCTTTAGTATTTTATTTGTGTTCTACCACTTCAATCTTGTATGCCCTTTTATTCTAGTCCATAAACATCCATATGCACATGATTTAGTCCAAGTTTTTAACATAATAAGCAAGTAACAATAATAATAACAATAAAAAAGTTGTGGACCCCCACCCAACTAGTGTAGGAAGGACTTGCTCTTCTCCTCCTTGCTCCTTGTTCTTGCTCCTTTTCAAGAACACCACAAATGAACCCACTCCTTTTCTTTTGATTTTGATCTTTCTTTCTTTTCTTTCTTCTCAATTTTTTTCTAAATAAAAACAAGTAAAAGAAGAAGGAGAATGAGATGAGAAAGAGATGGAGAGACATAAAATGAATGGGGGCTTTTGCCCTTCTTGTTTAGCCAGCCCGCGGGGGGGGGGGGGGGGGGGGGGGGTTATAGGAGAGGGAGAGAGAGCCTTGTGGTTGAGAAGAACCCAAGGTTGCGTTTGTTTTGTTGTTTTGAAAACAGTTTTCTGAAAACAGTTTTCTGAAAACTGTTTTTCTGAAAACTGTTTTTCTGAAAATGAGTTTAAAAGCTGTTTGGTTATATTTATTTCTGAAAACTGTTTTCTGAAAGCTGTTTTTCTGAAAAAGAGAGTTTAAAAGTTGTTCGGTTATATTTCTTGCTGAAAAATGTTATCTGAAAGCTGTTTTTCTGAAAAAGAGAGTTTAAAAGCTGTTCGGTTATATTTCTTGCTGAAAACTGTTATCCGAAAGTTGTTTTTTTGAAAAAGAGAGTTTAAAACCTGTTCGGTTATATTTCTTGCTGAAAACTGTTATCTGAAAGCTGTTTTCCTGAAAAAGAGAGTTTAAAAGCTGTTCGTTATATTTCTTGCTGAAAAATGTTATCTGAAAGCTGTTTTTCTGAAAAGGAGAGTTTAAAAGCTGTTCGGTTATATTTCTTGCTGAAAACTGTTATCTGAAAGTTGTTTTTTCTGAAAACGAGAGTTTAAAAGCTGTTCGGTTATATTTCTTGCTGAAAACTGTTATCTGAAAGTTGTTTTCCTGAAAAAGAGAGTTTAAAACCTGTTCGGTTATATTTCTTGCTGAAAACTGTTAAGATGAAAACTGTTTTCCTGAAAAAGAGAGTTTAAAAGCTGTTCGGTTATATTTCTTGCTGAAAACTATTATCTGAAAGCTGTTTTTCTAAAAAAAAGAGTTTAAAAACTGTTCGATTATATTTCTTGCTGAAAAGTGTTATCTGAAAGCTGTTTTCCTGAAAAAGAGAGTTTAAAAGTTGTTCGGTTATATTTCTTGTTGAAAAATGTTATCTGAGAGCTATTTTTCTGGAAAAGAGAGTTTAAAAGCTGTTTGGTTATATTTCTGACAATTTTTTAAATAAATTTGCATTAAACATTTGCTGACATTTTTTTAATTGTTGTAGTTAGATTGCAATGTTGTTCAAGTATGGGAACAAGAAACCTGAGCAGGATGTGAATCGAGCAAAAATCAGACGCACATCAACTCCATGATGTATTCGTCATGTTAGATTACAAAATGTATTGAAAAGCTTGTATGAACATACTATTTATTAAATATAGTTTTTTGTACAAAGCATGAGAACCCATCAGTTACACCTCAATCCATACCCCAAATTATTGGTTGAACAGTTATAACATATCAAAAGCCTTTACAAACCATGACAACATCATAAACCATGAGCAGAATCTGAACCCTTGACATGAAGGAGATTGTACACGTTATGGAAATTTGTAAATAAAAAAATAGTAGCACTTAAATGATTTTTACAGGATCAGGAACCTTCAGCTGCAAACTTTGCGAACCTCCTCGTGTACAAGAAAAAGATTTCAAATAGTTGTGTTATATTACTTGATCATTTTTGGCCCAAAGCATGAGAAGCATTCAGTAGCAAACCAATGCACATCCCAAATCAGACTTCAAATTTATAAAGTTGTCACATCAGTAATAAACCCACATATCAGGAGCCATAACCAGCAATCAGAACCCTGCACGTAAAGGAAAATGTACAGTAGTATGGAAATTTGTTAAAGTTAAAAACCAAAAGTGATTTTTAGTCGGGATCAGAATCCATCATCTCCCACTTTCTATCTTCAAAACCTTTTTTTAGCATACTCATCAGAATATTGCCCATAGCATGAGGAAACAGCAGAAGCATGTCAATGCACACCCCAATTATTGTATACAGTTATATCAAAAGGCTTCACAAACCCTGAAAAACCCATAATACATCTGCAGAATCAGAAACCCTTCAGAAGTAGGGGATTGTACAGGGTTCTGAAAATAAAATTGAAGGCCCAAAGCATGAGATGTTACAGATCAGAAGGCTTTTTCACAGTTAGGGGATTGTATGCAGTCATCCCAATATCAGAAGACTTCGCAAAGCCTGATAACATCATAATACATTTCCAGAATCGAAGACCTTTCAATGTTAGGGGATTGTATACACATTCTGAAAATGAATGAAGTTGCAACACTTGGGATGTTACAGGATCAGAAGCCATCATCTCCCAATTTTGAGACCTCATCCCCCATCAGGCAGCATACATTGATTATGGAAATTTTTCCATAAATCAAAACCCATACTGCACAAACCATGAAAATTGTGCAAAAAACCCATACTTTGTATTTCCCTTCACAGCAAAAAATATTTTCAATTCCTTCCTTTATCATACTGATGAGAATATTATCCAAAGCAAGAGAACACATGAGCAGCATGTCAATGCACAACATAATACACACTGATTATATTGTAGAGAGTTACCAACCAATATCAAAAGGATTCACAAATCCTGATAACATCATAATACAAGTGCAGAATCAGAGACCTCTCAAAGTGAAGGGGATTGTACTACAGATTTCAAAATAAATGAAGTCACAACACTTGATGTTACGGGATCAGAAGCCATCAGCTCCAAATTTTGAGACCTCATATGCAAAGTAATTTCCTTTTTTTCCCAAAAAAAAAATCCTCAGATGGTGTTTGGTTTCGGGGTTTTTTTGAAAACAGTATTAGTGAAAATTTATACCCCCTCTTTTCTAAAGCTCCTTTACTCACTTCTCACTGTGTCAGCATGAGAACACAGCAGAAGCATCTCAATGCACAACCCAACCTATACAACCGTATGCACAGCTAGCCCAATTTTTTGAAAAAACACACCAACAAATTTTTATATAAAGCTCCAGAATCAGTTTTCCTGAAAGAATACTGCCCAATTCATCAGAACATATCAGAAGCTGCCCAAACCATGAAAACATCATAATCCATGTTTTAGCAATCAGGATAGCTTTCATAATACCAACAAAACATCATAATACCAAAAAAAACCACCACTTGAGTGACACACAGTATGAGAAGCCATCATCAAATACCCTTGAGCCCTTTAGAACACATATACTACTATGAATACTGCCCAAAACATGAGAGCACATCATAATACCTCGGCAGCATACATATACTGCATCTCCAAAGCATACGTATCATAATCCATGAAATTTCATAATACTCCTGGCATACTGCCCAAAACAGTAATCAAATCAAATGCTTCACCAATATAATCTTCAACTTGTTAACAAATATGGAGAAGACTTGACAAACCATGAAAACATCATAACTTATGTGCCCAAACAGGGACCTTTGAAATTTAGGAGATTGTACACATTGCAGAAACAGGGACATTGCCACAAGCAGAAATGAGAAACCTCACCTATGAAGGTAGTTGTACAACTAATGTAAAATTGGTAAAATAAACAAATATTTCCTTCAGTACTACAGAATCAAAAGGCATCAGTTCCAAGTTTTTAAAGGCATCAGATCTCTTGCTTTGGGCAATATTATGATCCGTATCCTAAATGTAAGCCATAATAGCTTGTGAGACAAAAGCCAAAAAAAACTCAAATTAGTCGCAGTCTCAGATTCATCAAATCAATGATAAAAACTCCATACTAGAGCTGCATTTTTTACAATGCCACGCCTACTAGTACAAAGTATAATGTTCACCCCCCCCTCCCCCTCCCACATTGTCTTCAACAAGACTTGATTTCAGCATTCTTCATTGACATAATGGATTCGTTCTTACTTCACATAATTCTAAACATCAACCACAGATCAGGTTAAAGGCTATTACACATCATTTCCGTGGTTATTCACACATATAGTTCATATTTTGAATATCTGTTCGGGGGGGGGGGGGGGACACATTCAACATTGACTAAAAACCTTTCATCATTGACTATAACGACATCATATTCGTTAGGTTTAAAAAAAAATTTGATCACTTACTGCTACCGACAAGCCCTTTCATTCTTCTGACCACTGTTGGTCACAATATTGAACCCATGTGCAGTACCTGTTCATCTGTAAATTGTCAAGATGAAACCTCATACAATGCAGAATACATTATATTCAAAACAGTAAAAAGCATACAATAAAAAGGTTGACAAGCTCAAATTACATTAGTGCCTCGCATTCCACATTGCCGTAGCAATATCATCTCTTTTCCTATTCATACGATTCAATTGGGAAGATGACAAATCTAACCCCTGAGATGTGGATGCGATATCTTCAGTCTGTTGCTGCTCTATTAATTGTTCATCATCAAATTCCTCAAAAAAAGCATCGTTGACTGAATGTTTACAAATAAAATTATGGAGTGCACAACAGGCTGTGACCATCATAACTTGTCTTGTAAAATAGTAGTTTGGCATGTCATTAAAGATGGCAAACCTTTTCTTGAATACACAAAATGTTCTCTCAATCACATTTCGTAACCTAGCATGCTGTTTATTAAAAAGTTGTCTAGGTTGAGTTGGTGCATGGTTGGCCCCTTAAAAGTCCTGTAAGTGGTATGGCTCACCACGGTATGGCGCTAAAAAACCAGGTATATTAGTATAACCACAATCTACCAAGTAATATTTATCGTTGGGTGGGATTTCCAACAGTCTTTCTGCTAATGCACTCTGTATTACACGGGAATCGTTGGCACTGCCTTTCCATCCCGCGTAAACAAATGTGAACAGCATATCAAAATCACATGCTGCCAAAACATTTTGAGTGATATTACCCTTTCGAGAGCGACAAGCATTGCTTCGAATAGCGGGTGCCGTAGCTTTGATTAATGTGCCATCAGCAGCACCAATATCTCCCTACATTAATGAATTCGAATAATAGATATTACGTGCAACTTTGAAAAACTTTAATAATGCATGACGAGTGAAGGTAACAGAATACCTTAAACCACGGATAAAAGTCTGGGGAATTAGCGATTCTTCCATGTACACGTGTATAATCAGGGAGAGTGATAAGTACTGTTGCTGCTCTAGCCAAACCTTTCAAAACAAGTGTAAAATGCTTTTCGATTGTTTGAAATGAGTGGTTAAACCTATTAGCGCATACTCGCATTCTTGTACTGTGACCTACAATGTACAGAAAAATTGCCACACTTCCCTCCAAAGACAAGCGTCTACGTCTTGAAGCCTCCTCTGTTTCCTCAAGGTAGTTCCCATTTTTTAGAAAAGCACACAAGGCCATAAAACAATCTTGATTCATACGGAATATTCCATGAAATGTGGACTGGGAACCCTCCAACATTTCATTCAAATATTCACGTCATGTTTGTTTTTGAGAGGACATTGTACTTTCTTCACATAATTCACTTAGGAAGATTATATTCATCAAGTCATCGGCATCGTCACTACTAGATGAAGAAGTGTCCATAACTACGGTTGCACTTGCAGTAGTAACTCACTATGACAAAAAGTAGAAATCAAATTGATAAAGTAAGTTCACTAATTTAATACTACGACTAAAAGCACGATATGTATGGAATTTAAATTAACATATTACGCGACGGAAGATTGCCACAAACTCAGGTTATGAAAAAAAACAACTTATACTACTAATAGCAAATCCATTTTGGCAAAAAAATAAAACTAAATTTAAATTAAATAAAAGAAGCAACGTTTTACCATGAAACCGTCATAGTACAATAGATCTCACGCAAATACGCAAACAATTATAAAAAAGAGTACACATTATGATTTGTTTATCTCACTCAACCGAATGGGATGGCTACTGCTGAGCATAATTCTTGACCCAAACCTCCTACTGTACTGGGGTCATACGAAGGAAACTATGACAAGCACGAGGATTACCAATTAGGTGGTTTAGTGCTTTCACAGCTTCATTACAATCAAGCCCAGTCATCGCATTAATTATATCTTAGCATTGATCCAACTCGGCCAAAGCAGGGTCAATCGAGACATTACTATCCACCTCTATTTTCTTCTTTAACCTGCTTCTTTTCACCTCTTGAGTTTCCAGACATGAAGAAACAAATTCTTTCACATACGATATATTCGTTCTCCGGCCACTTGATGAACCAGATTTTCTTTTACGAGATCCCGAACCCGAACCGAATGGTACATCATCAACCTCATCAAGTACATTTACGTGTGACTGATGAGGGTGGCCAAACTCATAATTCACCCTCCGCTCCTCATCAGAATCGTACACCCTTTGTGTGGAAGCCCTTGTCACATTGCCCTGGGCAGTAAATTCTTCCATAATTTTGGTCAAAGCATCAAAATCTGCCAACCCCTTGTCAGCAAATTTTTTGGCCTTAGGGTGCATCTAATCATAGAAATTGTTGTTAATATGCAAGTATTAAAGTCAAGATTAAGTATAATAAAAAGGATTCACAAACAAATAGCAAACTTTGAGATTATATATGAACCTTAAGATATTGGTCCCAAACTGGTTTTTCGTCAGTAACGGTTTCTTTCACTTCATCCCAACCGAAACCACTCTGTTTCTTCATATCTGAAAACACCTTCCATTCTGCTTTCAGTCTCTGATGTTTTGCCTTCAACTGTGTTACCGTGAATGAACGGCCACACAAGAATTGCATTTGTACAGCAAAATGATTCCAAGTTTTGCCGTCAAATGTGTTACTTTTCAGACTATCCTTGTCAACTGCCTCCTCCATAAGGCAGACAAAATAATGCGTTACATGGGGAGGCCACTTCCCATAATCCTCATCCACCGCCATCCCCTTCCCCTACCCATACTACTCATCTATATTAAGGAAAAACCGATAAATATTAACAACAATGCCAAATTCTAGCAATTAAACTTGTGATCTAAAATCCGTAGGTCGTAAAAAGCCACAGATTCAAAAAAAATTTCCCAACAACAGATTCGTAAAAAGATGCAGGTTCGACGGTCGGGAAAATTTTTGTGGGCCAACAACAGATTCAAAAATCGTAGGACGTAAAAATCAAAACCGCAAGAAAAACAACAAAATGGGTACCAATCCTGAGATGATACCTTCGATTGGAATTGAAGAACAAAGAAATTGTCCGCAACAGATTCAACCTTTAATAGTTGTTTGATTCGACTTGCCCGTTGTCGAATATACCTTTTTCTGTATGCAGCACGGGTTGTACAAACCATTAATCCCTCAACCGAAACCACTCAATCCCGAACCAAATCGACTGATGGAGAGTAGTATTCTCGTCGCCAGCGACAGAGAATCAACCTTTTGGAGTAGATTTGAGGGTTAATAATTCCAAAATCGTTGATTTTGGGGGGAGATTGGTTCAGATCTGGTTTGGAAAAGGAGGGAGGAAGAAGACGCGCTACAGGGAAAAAAGAGTAAATGAGCTTTAACTCGTGAAGTGAGAGAAGTGAGAAGAGAGTAAAAGAGGTTTCGAAAAGAGGGGGGTATAAACCACTAGATCTGGTTCGGAGGAGGAAGAAGACGTGCTACAGGGAAGAAGAGTAAAGGAGCTTTTACTCGTGAAGTGAGAGAAGTGAGAAGAGAGTAAAAGACTGTTCGAAAAGAGGGGGGTAGTATTTTCCAAAACAACGTTTCCAAAAAACCTCTAAAACAAACGCCATCTCAGGATTTTATTTCTGAAAAAAAAAATAAAAAAATTAAAACAAACATACCCCAAGTGTTCTTATTCTTTGTGGCTCAAAACATTTCGAAATCAATTTGCAAATTTAAATTGCAATCAACACCCTACTCATCTCTAACCCTCCATTTGATCATGATTGATCAATAATAAGAGGTATTTTCCCAAAATCACATACTAATTGATTTCGTACAAAGGTATGAAACCGATACAGTACATATATGTACATATATCTGTCTATACAGATAATTTTTATTAGTTAAAACGAATAATTTCTACCAAAAATATTTTAATTCAGAAATAATAATAAAAATAATTTTATTACCGACTCGGAAGATTTCAGTACCAATTTGAAACAATACAGATGTATACAAACTCGTATATATATATATATATATATATATATATATATATATATATATAATGTTTATTAACAAAACTGGGCAATATCTATAAAAAAATATTTCAATTCTGAAAATAAAATTAAAATAATATTAAAATAATAATTTTTTAATATCAGCCCGGGATTTTACAGACATTTCTCAAAAAATGCATTTTACATGATTTTGTACAAGTGCACAAAACCGATACAACACATATATTACTTACTAGTATATATATATATATATATATATATATATATATATATATATATATATATAACTTTTTATTAGTAAAACCAAAAAATTACCATAAAAATATTTTAATTTAAAAAAAAATAATAATACAAATATAAAATCCGACCGAGATATTACACTCTGCCTGAAGGATCTTGCAAAAAGACCCTTTTGTAACATTTTATAGTTAGACTGTACACCTAGTAGCAGGAAACGAGCTAGGTTGTAGTTGCCTATATCGAAGTGCTACTAGTTGTTCCAGACGTTTCTCTCGGATGAAGCTATCATGAGAGCATAGTAATCATGAGATGGGAGAAACATAAAAGGAGCACTGAAATCGGGATGCATACCAGATGTATTTTATCCACTGGTAGTAACTGGTACATAATAGCTCGAAGAGGTTTAACTAGGTCGGAAGCATGATGGGCCGTTTTGTTTTGATTTTTAGAGTATCTTTAGAAATCTCTCTCTACTCCCGATCTTATGATTATTGTTGCTAAATAGAACTAATGGATAATAATAGTTTTAGTATTGCCTCAGAAATTTTTGAATTAATGATTAATTATCAAGGAAGTGATAGATAGCTAGTTTTTTATGTTTATTATCCTCATAGAGTAACAAGCATGAATGATTATTATGAATTCAAATTATTCTTCTTTAGCGTACAACGAGTTATAATTATAACAATAAATCAAATAAATCCTGAAAAGACTAGTAATATAAATGTCGAAATAATTGTATGATCTGACTTTTTATGAAAGATCTTTATTATTTTATGAAAATGGTGTATTTAGCAGTTATATCTGGAGCCCTACAACAGCATATAGACAATTTCTATAAGAAAATGAACATATTGAAGAAGGAAATAGACATACAGAAGAACTCGAGGAACCCCATATGATTGTAATAGTGAAATATCTGAGACAGAACTAGAATCTCTGGGAGATCTTGAAGACATGTTTGATTACTTTTTTGGGATAGACAATATACATTATTTCGAAGAATATTATTTTACAAAAAACTATCATCTTTGAAATTTTTTGATCCTTTAAAGTTTTAAAATTTTTTGGTACTCTCTTTAATTCTATTTTTCATGAGATTTCAAGCTTCACACCCATTGGTATCAGAGCCTTGTTCAGAGTAAGTAAATCTTACTTAATTTCTATAATTTTTCTAGATTAAAACACAAATTTATAACCCATACAATAAGAAACTAAAGATTTAATCTAAAAAGTAGAAATTATCTTAAAACCCAAAAACATTTAGAATTTAATAAAAGGTCACACATTCTATAGAATGTATTATAGGAAGTATACTATAGAAATTTAATTAGCAACTAGATCATTTCGCTAAATAGTTTTCAAACTAGGGCGTTTCGTCGAATATTCTCAAAAAGTGGGTCATTTCGCCAATTAGCTCAGATTGTTGCAACGGGAACTCTCTCTCTCTTCATGAGCTGTCAGTTTTAACACAGAACAGACACTCTCTCTCTTCATCGGCGACCGCTTCAAACGGTAGCTCTCTCTGTCTCTCTCTCTCCCTTCTTCTTCGTGCTCACTTCTTTCTCTCTCTACCCGCAAAAAAATTCTAATCACAAGGAGAAGAAAATCAAGATCTCTACTCTTACTCTTTCTCTTTCTTTCTCCTGTTAGATCTCAACTAGGTTTATGGTTAGGGTATCTTTGATGAAGAAGGGATTACAACGCGGGGTTCTCGCTTCCGGATATCTTCTCTCTAATTGAAGAGGAGAAGAAGAAGAAGGAGAATAAGAGTTTTCTGGCTGTTTGTTTTCTTGAATTTTATTTTTAGGAATTTGTGGAATTGGGAGAGGAGATGAGCGCGTCGAGGTTCATAAAGTGCGTGACGGTCGGCGACGGTGCCGTCGGCAAAACCTGCATGCTTATTTCCTACACCAGCAACACTTTTCCCACGGTAATTTTGCTTTTTCTTTTCATTTTTTTGGGGGTAAAGATCGCTTTTTTATATGATTTCTGAGGTCAATTTATGCATATGCTGTTTTGTTGGTCAATTTGGGTTCTTGGTTTGTGTATTGGTAAAATTTTTAGAATGTTCCTTAAAATTGAAGTTTAAAAAATTCTGGGGTTATTTTGAGAAATGCATTTGGAAAGATGCTGTTTTTGTTCATCAATTTGGGGCTGTTTTGTGGAGTGAATTGATATGAAATTGCTGCTTTGTTGATCAATTTGTAGAATTTGTTGATATATCCTCATTCAATTGAGAGAAATTGAAGGGAGTTTCGAGGAATGTATTTGGAGTGATATTGTTTTTGTTCATGGGTAGTGCTATGGATTCTTTTTAATGTGCCCATTAATGTAGTCGATGTGATGAATTTCTACAAGGAATTTAATTGGCACAAACAGTTGTGGTATGTAACATTATATAATCAAATATGCTTAAGATTAAATTAGTTTATTTTATTAAACATATCGTAACAGTTTGTTCCAATTGGATTTCACATCGGAATCCAACATATCAACTAAAATATTGCATTGAGTTTGGGGTACTCATAGTGTTTCTCTTTGTTCATTAATTTCGGTTTTTGTACGTCTATTGGTTCAATTTGTTGGTGTGTTGATATTTTGTCCTTCAATTTGAGAAATTAAAGGGATGTTTGTGAAAGAATAATGTTATGAGTATCCTTTGTTTTGTTGATGTGTTGGACTCCTACTGGATTCCAATTGGCACAAACGGTTATGGTGTGTATAATAAAGAAACATAACTAATTTTAACCATGTTTAATTAGGTACTGATGCATATCACAATTGTTTGTGCCAATTGGATTCCACATATGAATCTAACACATCAATTAAATGAATGGGTACATTAAGAAATACCTATTATACTACTCTTTGAGAAATGCACTTGGAGTGCTGAGTCCATTTATAAGGGGATTTGAGAAGTGCTCTAAAAATGGCCTTCTTTTTGAGAGTATTGCTTGTATATTGAAGTTTATGTTACCAGATGACGGGGATTATTTTAGATTGGTAAAAACTGTTTAGTGATTGATCTTCTCTTTCTTTTAAATTATGTAAATGGGTGAGTGGTTAGAAATCAATTCCTGAAGTTACAAATCGACTTTCTTCTCAGCTTGGTATTACTGTAACAAGAGAATGCTGAGTGCTCCAAGTTGAACACAATATTTTAGTTGATGTGTTGAAATTGTATGTGGAGTTCAGTTGACACAAACTGTTATGGTATGTATAATAAAAGATAATTAATCTTAACAATATTTGATTAGGTGATGAAGCATAGCAGAACTGTTTGTGCCAATTGGATACTATTTAGGAATACAACTCATCAATTACATTAATGGGTAGATTAGAAGCACATGTAGCACTAGATGCACTACTCTTGTGATTAGTAATATTCATTTGATAGTTGCTTTTCTTTTAGTGGATTTGTACAGGTCTTACATTTTAGGATATTGCTATTTTAGGTTTATGTTTTGAGGAAAATTTTCAGTTGTTGTAGATATTTATGTTTTTTGATGAATTCATGGAGTCATATAGATGATTAAGAAAATGTGAGAGATAATATTTTTTCTTCATGTGATTGGGTCTCCCCTTCAATTGTGATTTGAGTTTGTTTTTTCAGTGGTTTATAGTACATTTTAGTTAAAGCATTATTATTAAGGAGTTATGTGTTTGTTTTTCCAGAGAAACGTCAATATAATGTCAGGATTGAAAATTTTAGATGACTTGGGGAGAATTTTTATGGCGACATATGGGGGACTTCTTTTTGTCAAATTATTTTCAAATCTTTTGTGTTGTTTAATTGTGGGTTGTATTGGGAATAACTTCCTTCTATTAAGTCCATCATCAGAGCATTATAATTTTTATCCCCGAATTCTGTATTTAAAAGAAAAAAGTATTTGTACTTGGAAGTTGGAACAGTAAGTTACCCTCTCAAAATCCGTCTATTCACAGCATGGATTTTTTAATAGTGTGAAATTTGAGGAATTATCAGCTCTTTCTTGTTCAAACGGGAAATTTTTGTTTGACCTAGTCCACCAGTCAAATCTATTACTTCCATTATTTCATGGAGATATATTCATGTGTGACTTTTCTTCTCCAACTCAAAAATTTAATCCAATGCAATTCTTTGGATACAGGATTATGTGCCAACTGTTTTTGACAATTTCAGTGCCAATGTTGTGGTTGATGGGAACACTGTTAACCTAGGTTTGTGGGATACAGCAGGTAAATTATCTCTCATTTGGTGGCTCTGCCAAAATATCTGATGTTATCTGTATCTGCTTTGAATTGTGTATTCCATTTTGTTTTTTGAGAAATATTAAAAATGAATGAGACTGTTATTCTTTATTTGTGGTACAGGACAGGAGGATTACAATAGATTAAGACCTTTGAGCTATCGTGGGGCTGATGTTTTTATTTTGGCCTTCTCTCTTATCAGCAAGGCTAGTTATGAGAATGTTGCTAAGAAGGTTAATGGATTTTATTTCATCGGACACCATATTTTTGCTCTCTGTCTTAATTTTTCTATCTCACGTGCATGCTGAATGCTAATTCTATACTGTCTTGTTTATTATTTATGTTTTCATTTTCAGTGGATCCCTGAATTGAGGCACTATGCACCAGGTGTCCCAATTATTCTTGTTGGAACAAAGCTTGGTAAATTTCCTGATATTTTTTGTTAGTTGTTGTATTTGCAAATTACCTTTTCTTGTTTCCTATTGTCTTTGTATTTGTTGAGTCTAATGCGGAATTACTCAAACCAAGATGCAAATAAAAGAAATTAATCAAAAAAATGAAAGCAAATAAACCAACCAAGCACACAAGAACACAAGATTTTTTCGAGGTTCACCCAATGCAATGGTTACTTCCTTATGCAATGGTTACTTCCTTGTGCAGAGGTACTCCTGCAATTTTTACTATTTTAGTAAAGGGAAACAAGTTACAATCACTTGAAAACTCACCACCAAAGTGTAGGGTTTATCTTCTTCTCCTTCTCTCAAGAACAGTTGCTAGATATCTTTTTCTCACTTGGAATAATCTGAAATTATTCTCACTTAACCCTAATAATCATACACCATACATATATATAGGATTATAAAAGATTAGATCTCAGCTGTAGATGATCAGCGTCGTCGCGGTCGACTGCGAGAAGAGACTGTCAACTAAGCAAACAGAGAGTTTGAGCGGTCGACTGTTCTCCTAGCAGTCGACTACTCCTATTTGACAGTTGACTGCCCGCATCGGTAGTCGATTGTCAATTCCTTTTGCTTTGTTTGTTGTGGTTGCTCTTGCTGCTGCTTGTTGTCACTATGTTGTTGCTGCTGCTTACTGCCAGTTCGCTGCGCTTCTCTCGTCTTCTTCAAACCCTTATATATCGTGTATTGGATCCATAAATCCCAACAATCTCCCACTTGGAGACATACACGAAGTCTCTCACCTGTTCTTTATTTCTCTATTGGTCTTTTCAAGGCTTGTGCCTCTGCGAGTCTCCTTAACAATTAGCCTGGAGACAACCCGTTAGCGGTATAGCAAAACTGTAGCTTCTTGCCATCCACTACCTTTGTGAGCATATTTGCCGGATTCTTAGTGCAAAAAATATTTGATCGCTTCAACCACTTCTTTTCAACTGTTATCCTGATAAAGTGATACTTCATATGAATGTGTCGAATCCTAGCATGATACGCCGAGTTCTTTGCCAAGAATATTGCACTCTGGCTGTCGCACCATAGATCCCCTATGAGTTGCTTTCTACACAACTGACCCATTAGTTCTGAAATTCACAACATGTCATTTGAAGACTATGTAAGTGTCATACATTTTGACTCTATAGTTGATTGCGCTACGACCCTCTGTTCCTGTGATGTAACTGTGAAGCCCAACTCACAGCTATACCTTCGATTGTGAACACATATCCTATAGTACTCCTACAACCATCACGATTACCGCAAATTCCGCATCATATAATCATGTATATGCAAAAAATCACCCCCAAAACATAGAAAATGATATGAAGTAACTGACTTCGCGCCATCCATATTGAATCGCTTGAACACTTTTTCATATAGTCCGCTTGTAACAGTCAAAACTTCTTACTCTATCTTTCTTTATTGATTTTCATGTCGAGAATTTGCCTTGCTTCACCTAAATCCTTCATAGAAAACTGAGAAGCTAGCACCGGTTTCACATCATTAATTTTCTTCATACATGAACGTACTAACAACATGTCATCCACATATAAAGCTAAAATTACTGTGTTGTTGTCGTCATACCTGTGCACATTGACACAATGATCTGATTCACACCTTTTGAATCTCTTCTCTCGCATGAAACAATCAAACTTCAAGTATCATTGCCGTGGTGTCTGTTTGAGTCCATATCGACTCTTCTTCAATCGACAAATCATATATTCTTTTCCTTTCACTTCAAAACTTGTGGGTTCTCATATTCAGCTCTTCTTCTACACCACAATGGAGGAACAATGTTTTGACATCCAACTGCTCTTAGTGCAAATCTTCAACTGCAACTATGCTGAGCAGAATCCTGATTGAAGCCATCTTAACAACTGGAGTAAAGATTTTACTATAGTCAACACAATCTAGTTGAGATTTTTTTTAACAAGCATCACCTTGTACCACTTCCATCTGCCTCATCTTTGATTCTAAAAATCAACTTGTTCATAAGAGCATGCTTTCCTACAGGTTATATAGTCAACTCCCAAAATTGATTCCGTGTTATGTAATTCATATCATCCTTCATAGTAGACTCCTACTGAATTCGAGCACTGTCCTTCAAAACTTGTTCTGTGTCTCGAGCTCGCCTGAGTCGGTGTACAAAATATGCATGTGAACTGTATTGGTTGATGGATCATATTTTGCTAGTTTTCATTTCTCTTGTGTTGACCTTCTCAAAGTAGGTACCGGTGCAGGGTCCCCGAATGGCTCTGGTTGTACATGTTCGTCTTGGACTTTCTGCTCAGTCTTATTAGGCTTCTCCTGAGCCTCCTGTGCTGGCTGATGCTGCATTGCAGGGCCCTCACAACTAGGACCGTCTTCAGAACCTGAATCTGAGTTTGAATATGAGCATGAATTTGGATATGAACCTGTTGTATTGCTCTAACCTATGTGCCTATCTTTGTACAACAACTCTTTCTTGCTGCGAATGACCATGTTATTCCCAAAATCCCAAAGCTTGTAACTATAATCATCACTGTCGTAACCAATGAAGACACTTACTGGATTTTGAATACAATTTCTTTCTTTCTTCCGTATAAATTAGTGAATATGCGATACAACCATAAACTCTCAAATGCGAATAATTAACATGTTTATCTGATCATAATTAGGTACACTGCTGTATCCACTGTAGCTGCCCAAGAATTGACAAAAAGACTCGCGTGCCGTCTCATGCATCTCGCCCTTTCGAGTATCGTGTCGTTCATTCTTTTAGCAACTCTATTCTCATGTGGAGTTCTAGGAACTGTCCTGATTCCTTGGATACATTCCTGTGCTAGATAGTCAATAAATTCTCTGCTTGTGTACTCACCACCATTATCAGATTTTAATGCTTTAACCTTGCACCCCCGTCTCGTTCTCAACTCTAACCTTCCAAGCCTTGAACATCTCAAACATCTCGGACTTCTCACGAATTGCCATAACTCAAACTTTACTATTAGCATCATCAATGAATGTGACGAAGTATCTCTTACCACCATAGGAGAATTCTTGAGTCAAATCTTACACATCTGTATGCACCAACTCTAGCTTACCAAGCTTCTTCTTACGTCCACTCAATTGATAGCTAACTGTCTTTTTTTTGCCTATTACACAATTCTCACTGAAATTTCTTTCACACTTTTTTCAGCCTTGACCAAAGATCTCTAAAACAAAGCACTCGACACACATTCTTCACCTAGGTGCCCGAACCTGACATGCCATAATATTGAAGGTGAATTACTTTGTTGATGTCGTGGCAACGATATCACCTGAATCACCTCTTGTGAGTTGATATAACATGCCAACATGTTTTCCTTTTGCTACCAACCTTGCACCTGTAGTAATCATTCACTCCCCAAGCCCAAATATTGTCACAAGCCCTTCTTTTTCCAACCTGCTGATTGAGATCAAGTTCTTCCTCAAGACTGGAATGTGTCTCGCATCATGCAAGACTAATTTCCCACCATATCGATCTTTAACTGTGATAGTTCATTTTTCAACAACTGGGCAGCGTTGCCCCATGCAAGACTAATTGCCCACCACAGCGAGCTTTCACTGTGATAGTTCATTTTTCAGCAACTGGGTAGTGTTGCCCATTTTCAATTGTGACTGAACCAAGATCACATGTCTTGTAATTCTCAAAAGCATCCCTTATGGGTGTACAATGATAAGAAGTATCTGAGTCTATAAACTAATCATCTTGCATAACATCAACTCCAACAGATAAACGCAAATTATTTAAATGAGTTTCGGTGCTTACCATATTGGCTCCTTGTGGCCCATCTGGCGGTCTCTTGTACTCTTCACATTGGTCTTTTTTGTGTCCTGACTTATGACGGTGTCAACACTTCTCTTTGCGATTTTCTGCTCTCAACTTAAACTTGTAATTCTTGCTTTTCGACCTCCCTCTGTAAGCGTTTCTCCAACGGTTCTTAGTTGCCAATGCGGAGTTGTTAGAAGATGTCGAAGATTCTCCATTTCTTTTTCTTCTCACATCCTCATTCATGAGTTGCTCAACATCCTTTAGAGTAGTCGCATTAGTCATAGTACCAACGATAGTCTGTTCTAGCGGACCGTAACTGTCGGGAAGACTAGATAGCAATAACAATGCATGTGCTTGTTCCACGAACTTCAACCATGACGATTCTAACTGATTGTAGACCATACATAAATTGTTCACATGCTCTACCAATGGACCCCTCTCTGAACACTTCATGTTCACCAACTTCTTCAAGTGAAGGATTTGGTTCGATGCGGAAGGTTTCTCAAACATATCTGTCAGGATATCTATTGCCTCCTTTGCGGTCTTTTTCTTCTCAATGTGGAATAGCATTTTCCTACTTATCGACATCTGAATTTGCCCAAGCGCCTTATGATCCAAACAGTTCCGAGCTGCCAACACAACTGCATCTACTTCGGCTCCTTTTGGATTTATGTCAAACACCGGATAATCTAGATCTTTCTGTTGGAGATACGTGATCATCTGGATTTTCCACATTGTGAACTCGGTTCCATCAAATCTCTGGATCTTCCACATTGTGAACTTTGTTCCATCGAATCTCTCGATTGTTCCTTTGTCTCCCATCTTTGCAAACCAACCTGGCTTTGATGCCACTTTGTTGAGTCTAATGCAGAATAACTCAAAATGATATGCAAACAAAATAAACTTAAAGAAACGAAAGCAAACAAAACAACCAAACACACAAGAACACAAGATTTTTTCGGGGTTCATCCAATGCAATGACTAATTCTCCGCTTGGATGCACTCACGCGATTTTCACTAGAAATAATGAAGAGAAATATGTTACAATCACTCAAGAACTCACCACCAAGGTGTATGGTTTATCTTCTTCTCTCTCTCACAACAACTGCTAGATATCTCTCTCACTTGGAATAATCTAGAATTACACTCACTTGACCCTAATAATCGTACACCATACATATATATTGGATTACAAAGAATTAGATCTTCGTCGTAGATGTTCAGCACCATCGCGGTCGACTGCAATCTTACCCTTCCTTTTATATGACGGTTGACTGTCCGTATGGGCAGTCGGCTGTCAATTTCTTTTGCTGCATGTTTTGGCTGCACATGCCACTATTTGCTGTCACTATGCTGCTGCTGTTTGCTACCATTTCACTGCGCTTCTCTCATCTTCTTTAAGCCCTTGTAAATAGTGTACTGGATCCACAAATCCCAACAGTATTGTCTTTTTCATATTATGGTGCTTTCTCCTTGATTATGTGATCCTATTTCACCTATATTTGGTTAAAGACAAAGTGATACGCCATTCATTCCATCGTCGTCTTACGTCAACCTTGTTCAGCTGCCTTCTATCAGCCTCAATGGAGAATCTAAGAAAAACTGCAATATGTAAAGAGATTTAATAACCAATCCAGATATTGAACTCAACATATTTTTGGTTGTTAAATTATGTCAAAATGTCTCTGCTTGATTTTTCCTTAAAATTCTATTCATTTATAAAAAGTTCTGTGAATTTTAGTCTTACCAGTTAACAGAGGTAAATCAAATGCACTGAAAATCCTAATATTTTTGGAACTCTCAAGCTAAATTAATTTCAACCTCTTGAGTTTCAAACTTGTCTCGTATTTGTCTAGGATTCTCATGCTCCATTGGACAGGGGCGAATTACTAGTGAAAATTTTCCAGCTATGACATAATTTCCCGTTATGACATAATTTGCATATTCCTCTCTACAAATTCATGCACTCATGTTTGAGATAAGAACAGACCGAGCAGCTCTGGCTATCGGCCATGCATGCTAAACCCTAGTCTTGCCACACTTTCAACCTGAGACTCATGGTGAGACCAAAATTGGCCTCTGATTGAATGGAAACTGAACGTGATAATATATGAAATGATTAATTCTTCATGCTCCCTTAAAACCATGCTCAAATATTGGTATTCCTAGGCTTTTGTGAGAAAGAACTGATGTTTTTGGAACTCTCACCATATGGCTATATAGGGATTCTCGCAAGTGTCAGTGTGGCCTTTTTGCTGGTTCTTTCTCTTGCTCAAACTTCTAAGTAATTTCATACGATCTATAATTCTCTTCCTACAGAAATTCTACTAGCATTTGGCTTGTAGATTTTCCCCCAATCTTCGGAATTTGGAGGATGCTATGACCAGTCTCCAGAATTAGGGGCAAGTTCCTCTTTGTTACTGCTAACATATAAGAACTGAGTAAAAGAGGGTTGATATTAAGGTTTACACTTTATTTAAAAACTTTGTCAGAGCTTTCATGTAGTATTACTAGGTTTGCTCGTTGACACGTGCCTACGGCACGTGTTCGGAACGATGCACCTGAATTGATTATATAAAATAGTTTTGGAGGTCCAGCAAATTAATTGAAGTAGCAAACATATTATATGAGAAAGTAGTATATCTACCTTTAAGTTCAACCATCGCCTTCGTGATCATTTGCTTGAACTTACTTGGAATGCATATAGTTTGTTGGAAACACTGCATAAATTTTTTTTTAACTTCAGCATCACTTTTAGATGCTTGTAATAGTTGTGCAAGGACATTATCATATAGGTTTTATAGAACTTATTCTAATCCCATAACCACTATGAGCATGTCTAAATACAATGGTAAGGCAAGTGCATGTGTGAAGGTATCTACAATACCAATAATATTTGTTTGTCTGAGACTCAGTTTGCAATTGAAATACCTCTTATTATTATTTCAACTAAAATGAAATACATGAAGTTCTCAAAACTCTAATCCAAGCTAATAATTTCTTTTATCTCCACTTTGTCTCCCCATTGCACCTTTATAAAAAAAATCAAAATGGATAAATAGCAAATTTACATTAGTTGTCTTTCCCGAGTGGAGAGTTTGCACCCTTCACTGGTAAACTCCAGTCATCCTAATCCTATATATCCAAACATACACTAAAAGTTCTTATATGTTATGTTATCCATGGTCTCTAATAACCAGTGAAGGGAACACTTCACGATAGTATTTTCTCTAGTAGTAAAGAAATTAATGTTGCATATTTGCCAAGTTATTTATTTTAGGTTGCTAGTCAGCTTATCTGTCCTACTAAGGTTTGGAAGCCCAAATTAAGGTCACCAAATTATCCATCTCACTTGCGTACCCCTTAAATCAAAACCAATAAAAAACTCATCAAATAAATCACCAAATTAAAATTTTTTAAACCCAAAAATAAAACAATCATACATCTCTGAACTTAAATCTCATGCACACACAAAATTCGAGTCAGCAAAAAACTGAGTAATCCCCTGCACAAAAAATAAAATAAAAATTAGAATGACAATTCGGTTAATGAGATGAAATTAGAGTCGTCGCATCGCATATAGAGGCTATCGTTTCGGTGGAGGGGAGCCGCCGATACGGAGTCGCTTGATATTTGCACTCGATTTGGTGGAGGGGAGTCACCGATACAGAATCAGCAGCGGATCAGATATCGGCGACGATCTCTTGATTGGGGTTCGACATTGGATTTGTATTTGAATTTGCTTTGAGATTTTCAAATTTTCAAAATTTCAAAATTTAAAATAGGGGAGTCACCAATACAGAATCAGCAGCGGATCAGATATCGGCGACGACCTCTTGATTGGGGTTCGACATTGGATTTGGATTTGAATTTGCTTTAAGATTTTCAAAATTTCAAAATTTCAAAATTTCAAAATTTCAAAATTTCAAAATTTCAAAATTTTTCAAATTTTCAAAATTTAAAATTTTTCAAATTTTTACATTTTTAAAATTTAAATTTTTAAAATGTTATTTTATTTTATTTTTTCAAAATTTCTAAAATTTCAAAAAAAAGTTTCAAAATTTCTAAAATTTCAAAAAATTTAAAAAATTTAAAATTTTAATTTTTTAAAATTTGTAAATTTTTAAATATTTTAAAATATATATGTTTTTAAATTTTTTAAATATTTTTGTCCTTATCTTTGAAATTCTCCGAAGTGTCATTTTTTTGTCCCAGAATAGTTGAGAATGCCTGAAGCTTGGCTCTTGAAATACCAAAGTAAAAAATGGCTACCTAGGAAAAAAATGATATCTAAGCCTGAGACATTGGCAAATAGGTGAAGAATCAACTTCAAGTTGAATAGTTGATCACTTCTTGTTCTTCCCCTTTTGTAGAAGGGGAGTGTATCATCAACAAACTGAAGTACAGACAACGAAGCTAGGGACCTCCTTACCTGGAGCTGAGAGAATGAACCATTTTTTCTACCACAGTGCAACATTTGGGCTAGAACATCTACTGCAAGAATGAATAACATAGGTGATAGAGGGTCCCGTTGTTTCAAATTTCTCTTGGAGTAATAATTTTCCCACCCGTTCCATTAACCAGCATAGATGACTTTGCTAATCCAACTATACCACCTGACCCCAAACCATCGAGCAATTAGCATCTGGTTAATGAATTCTCAACTTAAGTATCAAAGGCTTTTCTGAAGTCGGTCTTCAGCATGAGGGTGTCGGTGTCTGATTTCCTATGCAACACATATTAATAGCTTCATGAGCCACAAGAATGCAATCAATTGTGGACTTACCTTTTAGGAAGGTACTCTGAGAGGATGAGACCACTGAATCAAGTAGGGGGCTCAGTATGTTGGCAAGGATCTTAGTGAATATTTTAAGAAAGCATTGATAGGCCTGTGATCTGAAACTGAGTTAGCACCTTCACACTTTGGTATGAGCATGAAGATGGAGTAATTCAACCTACTTAGGTCAGCTGCACCATTCTGTCCTTATCTTTGAAATTTGTCCAGACTCTGATGCAATTTATATTAGATTATCTTATTTCATCAGTTATACTGCCATCTTTCTGTGTCATGAAATATATTTATGTGATGATTTCAATTTCTTCCGCTCACTGAGCCGAATGGAGGAAAACAATTCTTGTAGCCTAACTTATCTGAAGACTTGTTCCCGGAGGTTCTGTTTTGAGTGAGAACAAAACCATGTCATGCCTGTATTGCTTGATGAACTTTTCATATTCCAGATCTTCGTAGTTATTTAAGCCTGTTCCTATATTGTGTCTATATGTTGAATTCGACTTTAGGTTGAGGCCTTGCTTTGCAAAGGAGTTAAAACTCTTTACATCTTTGCGTTTTTGTACTCGAAGATATCAACAATGATTTGTGAATAACTTAGTATGGACTTTATAGTGCACTGATTATGACTTACATAATAATTAACGGTCACTACACTTGTTCACAGATCTCCGAGATGACGAACAATTCTTTGTAGATCACCCTGGGGCTGTTCCCATCACTACTGCTCAGGTAAGAAACAGGTTATAGCTTCTTCTATTCATTTACATCACCTACCTAATTGGAGCTTTTGCATAATATAATTTACTCGGTTTTGTCTTTAAATGTTGAAGGGAGAAGAGCTGAAGAAGACAATAGGTGCTCCTGCCTATATTGAGTGCAGTTCGAAAACACAACAAGTAAGATAAACTCCATTTGGTCTTTCTGCATTTAGGTCTATAATTTGGTTGAGTTGTGCCAAACTGTGGTCAAACCAAAGCCCAATTTCAAGGTTGAAAGTTTAAAGCCTATGTGACCTGATGTGCATATTTGAAGCTGGCATTGAAGTAAATTATATATGTGCAACTTTACCAGTTAAATCTACTTAATATGGCTACTTCGATAGTATTTCAGTAGACATGAGTATGCATTGATCGTAATTAGTCTAGGATAATGTAAGAAAGATATTTAGCTTGATAGTCAGCACTGCCTTGACATTGTGTGTGGGGTTGTATGGAATCTTCTTTGAGTTGCGCGTTGATTCTTCACAAAATAGATTGTATATATCTGTAAGGCTAAATTTGGAGAGATAAAACCGTTAGAAAAGAAGTTAAGAAAGTGGTAAGAGATGCAAAAGAAAAAGTTTATAATAATTTATACATAAAATTAGAAACAAAATGAGAAAATAACATTTATGAGCTTGCTAAACAAAGGGATTGGAAAATTAAAGATCTGGATACAATTTGGTGTATTAAGAGTGAGGATTCAAAGAGTCTTAGTAAAAGATGAGGAAATTAAGGATAGATGACAAAATTACTTTGAAAAGTTATTAAATGAGAAGGTTGTGGGCAACTTAAATATCGAGGACCTGAGGGAGAGCAGAGAGGATATATTTTTTCGTAGAATTAGGACCTCGGAGGTTCGAAATGCTTTAGGAATGATGAAAATATGAAAAGTTTTAGGACCGGATGATATACTCATCGAAGTTTGAAAGTGTCTTGGGAATGTAGGAGTGGGTTGGCTAACAAGATTATTTAATAAAGAGGACGAAGAAGATGCCCGATGAATAAAGAAAGAGTAATTTAGTACCTATATATAAAAATAAAGAAGATATACAAAATTCCTCCAACTATCGAGAGATTAAATTAATGAGCCATACAATAAAACTTTGGGAGAGAGTGATCGAACATAGACTGAATAGAAACTACAGTGTTTGAGAATCAGTTTGGATTTATGTCTGGGAGGTCAACAATGGAAGCAATTTATGTACTGAGAAGACTTATGAAAAAATATAGGTAGAATAAGAGAGATCTACATATGTTGTTTATAGATCTAGAAGAAGTATATGATAAAGTCCCTACAGACATAGTATGGTGGGTGTTAAATAATAAAAGAGTAACTATTCGGTGTATTGAGGTAATCAAGGATATATATGAAGGGACAAATATTACAATTAGAACAATCACATGAGAGACCAGTGATTTTTCTTTTACAGTAGCTTTACACCAAGGTTCGGCTTTAAACCCTTATCTCTTTGCTTTGGTTATGGATGAATTGACTCGAGGAATACAAGATGAGGTGCCTTAGTGAATGTTTTTTGCCAGTGACGTCTTAGTAGACGAGACTAGAGCAGGAGTCAATGCTAAATTAGAATCGTGGAGAGAAATTTTGGAAGCTATAGGCTTTAGAATAAACAAAATTAAAACAGAGTATAAGGAGTGTAATTTTAGTGATATTCGGAACACAACTGAGGAAGTCGTAAAGCTTTGATGATCAAGAGATACTGTTTCCGATATTTAAGCTCAATTATACAAAAAGATGGGGAGATTTGTGAAGATGTTATGCATAGGATCCAAGCAGGGTGGCTTAAGAGGAGAAGTGTCGGTGGTGTTTTGTGTGACAAACGTATACCTTTGAAGTTGAAGAATTTTTTTTATAGGATAGCTGTTTGACCATCAATGATGTATGGAGCAAAGTGTTGGGCAACAAAGAAATAACATGTCTAAAAAATGAGTGTAGCGAAGATGAGGATGCTAAGATGTATGTGTGGTAAAACCAGGAAGGATAGAATTAGAAACGAACATATATGAAACATGCTAAAGGTAGCTTCTATCCAGGATAAGTTAAGAGAGAATCGGCTCAGGTGGTTTGGATATGTGACACGTAGACCTAGTAGTGCCCATGTTAGAAAGAGTGATTTGATAAGTATTGAGAGTAGAGTTAGGGGTAGGGGAAGACCTAAACTTACTTGGGTGGAAACGGTGAGAAAAGATATGATAACTTGTAACCGTCCAGAAGATACTGCACTAAACCGAGCAGAATGGAAAATCAGGATTCATGTAGTTGATCCCAACTAGTTGGGAAAAAGGCCTTGTTGTTGTTGTATCTATAAGGCTAAATTTCAGAAAATCTTCCGACTATTTACCAAAAATCAACTAATACTTGTGGATTTCGTAATTCTCCTCCCTGGCTTTTGATATCTGATTCGGTAGAAAATAGCTTTGTTCCATTGCCAACTTGCTTACTCTTGTCCTTCACCCCCTCTTTACTCTCCACCGACCTTTTGCCCTGTACAATTCCACTAATTGAAACCATGGTTTTAAAGATCGGCCGATCGAGATCATTTTTCAAGGGGTCGCTCCAATACAATCCTTGAGTTTCGGCTAGGTAACTTGGGGATCAGCCAAGTGAGCAAATGAGTTGGATGGATTGGCCCTATCCCAACCCAAAACCACCTATTTTATGATTAAAAAGTTCAAAATTTTGAATTTTCTACTCATGTGGATACTCTTATCCAAGCAAATGAAGAAGTGAATATGTAATGGACATATTCTCACATCTAGCTTATAATTGTTTTTTTCTTATATGTAAATAAAATTTGTATTTGATTTATCTATTTCTATTGTTCTTGGTTTATACTATATTAATAATTCTTCTTATATATAAATAAAATTTGTATTTGATTTATCTATTTCTATTGTTCTTGGTTTATACTATATTAATAATTCTCTGAAACTAATTTAAAATTTCCAAGTCTTTAATATTAAATTTAGAAAAAAGAATTTTTTAAATTCATCAATTAATTTGTAAAAATAATAATAATTTAATTATTGAAACATATTAGATTTTTTTTAGTTTTAAAACATGCCCGTTCCAGAAAACTCGAGACACCTATCTGATGCTACCGATCCGGCATGCTACCGATCCGGCCGAGACCGATCCTAATCCAAATATTTGGAGAAACAAAACCTTGATTGAAACTTCATTTTAGAGTTAAAAATAAAGAAAAGAAAAATCAAATAGCAAGCCAGAAGTGAGGGGGGTTCATAGATCTTTGGTGAAAAATCAAGGAGTTTTATGAAATTTAGCCTTTTCTAATAATGTATTTCCGGTTTGCCCTTTTTATTTTGCTGAGTAGAAATGACAAATGTGTGCATTTTGACTCTTTGCTTTTAGTTGAATTAAAATATAGACTAATATGTATTAGAAAAGACACCAGCATAATTTTAGGCAAGCTAAAAAATTGTAGAATTACCATTTCAGTGTTATTGCGGGTTTCTTATCAAGTTGCCCTGCATGCCGGTCGAGGTCCTCTTCAACCTGTAGTTTGCTATCAATTAGCAATTGTGTTGCTGGTAACTGCTTGTCTGACCTAGTCCGGCAAATTGGTAGGGTCCACGGATGGCTCGTCCAAGACTAGGGGTGGCAACAGGTCCCGGCCAGCCCACAGCCCCCCGGTCCGAGCCTTTGTATAAGGGGTGGCTCAGATCCTGGCCCGCCTGCTATAGTGGTGGGTCCATCGGGTTTCGGCCCAGACCAACCCACCCGGCCCGGTTGCCACCCCTAACCAAGATCCTCACCAAGTGTTGATATTTACTGTTTGTGTGGGATCATATGATTGACATTTCTATTGTACTGTAAATGTTTCTCCCTCGTGCAGAATGTGAAGGGAGTCTTTGATGCAGCCATCAAGGTGGTGCTACAGCCACCCAAGGCAAAGAAGAAGAAGAAGAAACAGAAGGGTTGCTCCATTTTGTGAATTGCCTTACCACCAGCTCAAATGGAATAGGCAAACTCTCCTTGCTGTAGCTCGACCACTCAACTGGTAGTTTTAGTGCTTTGGCAGATAGTCAAATTGACCACAGTAATTTATAAAAAAAATGTGTCGAGCATTAGGTGATACTGGTTTTTCTTTTATGGTGATCTTTGTAAGGCTTGTGACAAAATGAAACTGTCTTCAGATCTTCTACTTTTTCCTTTAGATGTCAGAGGTAATTGCTGTCTGAAACTGTGTTATCGTCTTATTGATTTGTATTTCTGTATCCTTTTATTTTAATTTCAAAACGGGATTTGTTACATCAAGCTTCCAGTTATGTCATAATGTATAGAATTTGTCTAACCTATTCTAATATCAGAATGTTATCTTGCATGTATTAATTAGTTGGCAAATTCTGATATTCTTGTAATGAGTTATATGTAGGTTGCAGTTCATGTTATAAATAATTGGTGATTAAATGTCTTTAAATACCTCCTTATCGGAGCAATTATAGTTCTTTTAACCAGGCAAACATAATGCACTATAGTATTACTTATCACAAGTTTTTTATGTAGTGCTATCTTTGCTTCCTCAGTTTTGTTGCTGTCATGTTTGAAGCATGAATGCGTCTTGAGAACCATTAGTGAGTACCTTGCTGCTTTATTTAGTACGGCAGTGGCACATAATGCGTTCCATTACCAGAAAATGAACAGGGTTCTAACGATGAGATGCTACTTTTGCTGTTGACTTGTGAGGCTGATCTTCTCAAATTGTGTCATCTCCTCTTTCCTATGTAGAGAATTTGTGTCTCTTGTTCAATTGGGTGCTTTCTTTCTGATGCCCATACTATTGACCGCATTTTGTGTGTTTCATATCTCGCATTTCCTCGGATTTGTCGTTTTTCTTCCGGTTGTTGTTTGTTCTTTCTTCTTTTATCTCTTCAGGCTCGCTTTGGAGCTTTGACGCAATAGAAGAATAGCTACCATATGCTTAAGATAGAGAGTTTACTATTGTATTTCTCTCATGTATATCGAATCCTTGCATAAAAGATTGTAATGGTTCTCTCTCCCTTTCTGGTTGTGTTTGCTTGAAGTAACATGAGAACTCGATACTCGACATATATCGAGGTTTGTGGATTCTGTAGTCATAGCTTTATTAGGAACCACAATATTTTTTCAATAACTGTTAAATTTTTTTTATGGATTGGAAGTCCTGACAAAGAAGGTGATTGGTCAGGGCCTTGAACAAAGGTCCCTGTCATTTCAGTTCGACTCGCTACATGCAATCACTAGCGGAGTTTTACATATATTGGTACCGACGATGTTTACTCTTTCTACTCTATTGAGCCACTCAACATTCTCACAAAACAAATATGAAAAACTTGCTCCAGTAATTTTAAAGATTTTTTAAAAACTTTTTTTTATTTTCGAAATTATTTGCAAAAAGATGAAATTTGCCAAACTTATTTTGTTCGGGGACTCAACAACTACACTCGTTGTTCCCAACGGCGAGCTTAATTATTTCGTGTTCGCCGTTGGGATACGGCGAGTGTAATTTTTTTGTTGTTGAGAAACTCACTGTTCCCAACAGCGATATGTTTTATACTAGAATCGTTGTTCCCAACGGAGAGTTTAGTTCAAAATTTTCAAACAAATCTCATAGTTCCCAGCAGCGAACTATTCTATGAAGTTTTTTTTGAAAATTCACCACTGTAAAATTTCAAAGAAGCTCGTTGTTCCCAACAACGAATATAATATAAAAAAATGTTGCTGTTGGGAACAACAAGCCTTATTTAATAATTTTGAACTACACTCGCCGTTGGGAATGACGAGTTTTTCCAAAAAATAAAACTAGGTCCGCCGTTCCCGACGGCGAGAACGAAATAACTAAGCTCGATATTAGGAACGACGAGTGTAATTGTTGAGTCCCAAAGCACAATTAGTTTGGCAAGTGTTCTCTTTTTATAAATAGTTTTAAAAAAAGACATGTTAAAAAAAGTCGATTTTAAAGACAAATCTCACCGTATCTTTACATCACCTTGATGCCAATAATATTTTATCATGAGTGCCTAAGGAAAATATGTTCCGTCTCTTTAAGGCAAAGGCGGATATTTTCTTACAACTATGTTGGGCTGTGGAATTCTATGAAAGTTTGGGACTATTATTACTAGTAATTTGTACATGCAATGCACGTTCAAATTAATTTTTTTTTAATATAGTAAATAATAAGGCGTAATCTGGCATCGAAACATCTCCCTTTACTAATCACATATTATTTACAAATTACCCATAGTGGCACAAACTTTTATATTATATGAGTGTCACTTTTGTAAATAATTATGTCGTAAATAAATTTGAACTTTAAGGGTATTATGTAGGGATGCTTTCGGATCAGATACGGATTGGATATTGGCTATACCAACATCCGTATCCGCATTCCAAATACGGATTCGGATACGGATATGGATATGACTCGGAAAAAAAAATCATATCCGTATCCGCAAATTTCGAATACGGATGCGAATCGGATACGGTCTATCGGATAACAGATACGAATTCGGATATCAAACATATAGTTTTTGCTATATTTTATTTCCTTAACTAGTTCTTAGATATGTATATCACTAAATTACGGGTATCAATTTAACAGCCGATAAATATCAATTATCAGATCAAATGATATTTTTTTTTAAATAGCCAATATCGTATCAGAGACCCTCTGGATATCTTGTCTTGGTCGATGTCAGGGAGATTTAAACAATGCTTATCAGCGGACTCAATCCAAGTCCATTAGATCTACCTCTAGTCATACAATTGACTGTAATCCTATCATTCTTCCTAACTACTGTTGGTATCTAGTCAACTGAAAGCTACTACTAATTTCTCAATATGATTGGTCAACTGGAACAACTTCAATCATACTTACTACCAAAACATAGAAGGTTAACAACTTTAGTGACATTCATTATAACCCAACTCGTAGAGGGTTGACAGCACTTACTAATAATAGTCAACTAATAGTGATAGAATGTTGATGACACGTTTGTAACCAGTTGTAAGATGTTTTTTTCTAAGGGAGCTTTCTTAACTCCTGAGACATTTCCATAGTAGACTCCATTTTGATGGGACAATCCTTATAAATGATGATGGTAGCCAGCAAGTGAACGTAATGTCAAATGGAAGTGCATATCACAGATACTGAATGGCTCACCTTAGCAAACTCTAACAGTTGACATCAAGTATCCCATGAAATTGCTTTGTTATGCTTTACCTGAATGAGATAGACAAAACTTGGTCAAAAAGATTAAAAGTGCATTTAATATAGCAAATTACACAAAACAAGAAAGAAAACAACACGCCCCTATATTGAATCACTTTATGTAGTTTCTTCCTTCTTTCTATATTGTAATTCCTAGCGCTTGGCTTTGACCATAATTTATAAAAATAAAATAAAAGCTGCAGGTTGAGATCCTTTGCTGTTGGCTGAAAACTGGGCTGCGCAGAGTGGATATATTCTATAATAATAAATTTTGAAATGATATTTTGATATGCGCCCGATGGGATTTAATACCAAGTCTCTGCTACCACCCAGGGTGCATTTGGTAGTCAACTACAATAATAGTTGCAGTTGTTACAACTGCAGTTATAGTAGCAATTGCAATATTTGGGAAAGGATGTAAAAGGAATGTTGCAATTGCAAGTGAGACTAAATTTCTCAAATTTCCACTTGCAACTAACTTGCACCCAAAAAGAGTGCAAGTTGAAAGTTGCGAGTGAGCTACCTTTTGCAACTAATTGCAACTGCTTTTTAGTTGCAACTTTAAAGTGGTTACCCAAACATTCAATTGAGCTTTGATTTTGCAACCCAGTTGCAAGATGGGCCCAGTTGCAATGCTTTTTGGTGTGACCAAACACTAAACTGTGTGGGATTTATATTTTATAATCTGAAACACACCAAAACAATATGTTAAGTGTGAGCACTTCCAGAATTTGGTTCAACAGTTAGACGCAACGTTTCAGTTCTCACAACCTTTTAACAGAGGCTATGGTGTTTAACACAAAATAGAGGAAAAAGATATGCAAAGCCTTCTAAAGGACTTTGATACAAATTACTTATTATTGTTGTAATTGTTGTGACCATCAACTTACAAGAAGCAGAATGGAAGGATTCCTTCAGAAAAAAGGATCTTTTTTTCATATCTCTACTACTACAATGGGAGAAGGCCTTAGTGTAATTTGTCCATATCCCAACCCGTGCAACACACGTGCTGGTAGAATTTTCTTTTGCCCTTTTCATTCCCCTCCCCATTTTTCCCACGTGCAGAGCACGTGTATAATACTAGTGTTAAAGAAATTTAAATACTTTACATGTAAGAAGTTGCACCAGTGCTCAATTAAAGACCAATGCTTTTCAGCAAATAGTAACTGCCACATCCCAATAGCTGTTTCCAAAGATAGAGATTTTTGGCCTTGCAAACGCAAACAGAGAATTGTTCGCTCTTAGTGGGGAGTTCTGATGGAAATAAACAAATACTTCACAGAGAAGATTGTTGGATTAATGTGAGGAATTGAGAGAAGGCAGTGAGGTCCGGACCTAAGGTTTCGGAGAGGTGGATATGGAGCTCGAGATGGGGCTCGGGGGAGGAGCGTCGGTAGGCGTTGGGGAAGGGTGCTCGATTTGGGGATTAGGGATTCGATTTGGGAGCGATGAGAGCTTGAGAAGGAGAGGGGAGAAGGAGAATGCGAGAACGAAGAGGAGAACACAGAAAGATTTGGGGATTCCGATTTGGGGGGAATAGTACTTCGGATTTTGAACTAGGTTTTTTTTTCAATTTGGGGAGAGAAATCGAGCAGAGATGAGGAGCGGGATGAGGGATTGCTGAAACGAAGGAGAGATGGAGAGTATAGGTGGGGGGAAAGACTCATTTGCCCCCATTTGTAAGTGAGAAGAGCGGAGGGATTTTGAGTCGTTCGATCTGGATCTTGATGAAGCTGCAAATCAGACGGCTGAGAGCGCAGATCCAGTCTTCAAAGCTACAGATCGGGATCATATATATATAGAGAGAGAGAGAGGCTTCTTCGGTTGCAAACGGGTCTGTGTGCACAGACCCGTGAGAACTTTAATCTGGTCCGTTGGATCTTTGATCCAGCGGCCCATATATTTTTTAATAAAATTTAGCCAACCCATCGTTCCTAAGCTAAATTTTATTTTAAAAAAATAGAGCCTTAACCCGTCGTTCCCAAGAACGGGTTAAGGCAGTCTAACTTTTTTTAGATCTGTATACAGATCATCTTCTTCAACCGACTCTCCCCACTCTCTCTCTCGTTTCTTCACCGAACCCAAACTGAAGAAAACCCTAATCCTTGATCAAAACACAAACTTGTCCTCCTCCGTCCGCTCCTCCTCCTCTCTCCCAATATCTACTCCAAACATTGAAACCCAACTCTGTCATCCCATATTCGAAAGCAAATCGAAACCCTAGTTTGGCCACAACACCTTTATTGGCTAAATTCGGACTTATTTTGTAAGGTATTGACTAATTCTTTACCTTAGTAGTTATATCTGTGTTTATTTTTATATTTGTGTATACTAAATTATTTAGAAAGTGGCCAAAAAAATCTTTGCCCAAATCTTTGTAGATGTAGAATTGGAAAGACTTTTAATATATTCAAGTACCCAAAATTTTTGTTTGCCTTAGTAATTTGTAGAACTAGAATTGGAAAGATTTTTAATATATTCAAGTGCCCAAAGAAGTCTACATTTAGGAATATATTCAAGTGCTCAAAGTCTTACAAAATTTGTAGATGTAGAATTCTTTGCCTTAGTCATTTAGTTTTGTTTGTGTTGTTTTTTCACGTTCGATATATACGAAATTATTTAGAAAGTTTTCAGTGCGGTTATGCTTGAAAACCCTGCAAACGACCTTAAAAAATACGAAACTTTGCGAGTAGGTTGGTCTCACGTAGTACAAGCCACCCCAACTTTTAGAAGTGAGTTTCGACTTACTGTTCGAGGGATACGGCTGCGTATCACTTTTGGTTGAAAAAAACCAACTAAAGCGGTACACGGCCGTATCTCGCAAACCGTGACTCGGAACTTGCTTCTACAAGTTGGGGTGGCTTGTTACGTGAATTCGACCAAGTTGCAAAATTTTATAAATTTTGGATGCTGTTTGTGTGGTTTTCTCACGTACATCGAACCATAAGTAAATGAGTTAGTACTTTTTAACTCTAGTTAGACTAGAAAACCCTTCAAACGACCTCCAAAAAATATGAAACTTTGCGAGTTGGTTGGTCTCACCTATCAGAAGCTAACCCAACTTGCAGAAGTGAGTTTCGACTCCCGGTTCGAGAGATACGGCCGCATTTCGCTTTTGGTAAAAAAAACCAAATAAAGTGGTATACGGCCGTATCTCGCAAACCGTGACTCGAAACTCACTTCTACAAGTTGGGGTGGTTTGTGTTACCTGAATTCGACCAAGTTGCAAAGTATTATAGATTTTGGATGCCGCTTTTGCGGTTTTCTCACGTTGATCGAACTATAAGTAGATGAGTTAGAACTTTTTTACTGCAGTTAGACTAGAAAACCCTTCAAACGACCTCCAAAAAATAAGAAACTTTGCGAGTTGGTTGGTCTCACCTATTAGAAGCCAACCCAACTTGTAGAATTGAGTTTCGACTCACGATTCGAGAGATACGGCCGTGTAACGCTTTTGGTAAAAAACAAACCAAATAAAGTGGTATACGGCCGCATCTCGCAAACCATGACTCGAAACTTGCTTCTACAAGTTGGGATGGCTTGTGTTACGTGAATTCGACCAAGCTGCAAAGTTTTATAAATTTTGGATGCCGTTTGTAGGGTTTTCTCCCGTTCATCAAACTATAAGTAAATGACTTAGAATTTTTTTACTGCGGTTAGACTAGAAAACTCTTCAACCGCCCTCCAAACACTACGAAACTTTGCAAGTCGGATGGTCTCACGTAGCACAAACCTGCCCAACTTGTAGAAGTGAGTTTCGACTCATGGTTTAAGAGATACGGGTGTGTATCGCTTTTGGTTAAAAAAAACCTTTGTAAAGCGATACACGGCCGTATCTCTCGAACCGTGACTCAAAACTCGCTTCTACAAGTTGGGATGGCTTGTGTTACGTGATTTCGATGAAGTTGCAAAGTTTTATAAATTTTGGATGTCGTTTGTGCGGTTTTCTCACTTTCATTGAACTATAAGTAAATGACTTGAAACTTTTTTACTGCGGTTAAACTAGAAAACCCTTCAAACGACCTCCAAAAAATACCAAACTTTGTGAGTTGGTTGTTCTCACCTAGCACAAGTCACCCCAACTTATAGAAATGAGTTCAAAGCACGGTTCGAGAGATACGGCTGCATACTATTTTTTGGTTTAAAAAAACCAAATAAAGTGGTAAACGGTTGTATCTCGTAAACCGTGACTCGAAACTCGCTTCTACAAGTTGGGGTAACTTGTGTTATGTGAATTCGACCAAGTTGCATAATATTGCTATTTTTCGTTGTGTTTTGTGCATTTTTTGACACATTTTCGCTTTATTTATTGCCGATAGATAAATGGATGTAACCCGTATCAACTAAGCTTAAAATTTTCATTCACAGATAAATGGCTAGAACGAGGCGACCGAGAAGCCCTTCTGGTAGCGCTAGTGGCGCACCAATTACGGAGGTAAGATTAATTATTATTATTGGTTTTAAATACGAATATGAGTTTCATTGTCTCATTAATAACAACATTTCTCTTTGTTCGTGTAGGTTGGTGACCGTCAATCTACATTTGCCAAGGCCGATCCGTCGTCTTCGGTTTTCGTTGCACCTCCTGGACCGTTGGGCTCAAGCTAACTTTCGTTGCAATCCAGACACCGATCCAAAGTCGTCTGGACTGGGTCCGCAAAGAAGTGCAACTTCCGAAAGCACGAACTTCTTGACATGGACCCCCGTATCACTCTGTTCTTAGTTCAAGCCAGTTCCTACGGAGCTCGCTTTATGGGAAATGTGAAGATTGACCGACCTCTACTTACAACTCTGGTCAAATGATGGAGGTCGGAGACCCACACATTCCACCTACCGGTGGGTGAGATGACCGTCACTCTCCAAGATGTAGCACTCATCACTAGGCTACCAATAGATGGGGTTACCGTGACGGGGAACATGGATATTGACCGAGTAGCAGTTATTCGTGATCTGCTCGGTATTGATGTTAAGGAGTCGTTGATCCAAAAAAGAGAGGACATTGAAAGAGAAATTCTCAGAGATACTCCTGAAGAATATGATGCAGATCTATTAGATCAAGCCTTAGATGATGCGAAAGATAAAGCGGAAGCTGAATTTTGGGCTCAAATCTTCGATGGGAAATCACTTCTACTTAGTTGGTTGAAATTCCAATTCGATGGATATTTGATGAAGAATTCGGACGAGGAATCCATACGTTACTATGCTCGTGCGTACATTTTCAGTATGATCGGGGGAGTTATCTTCCCTAACTCATCTAGTGCAAGCGTGCTGCTGATGTATTTACGCTTGTTGGAAAATTTTGGTTTTGCCGGATGTTTCAGTTGGTGGAGTGCGGCATTGGCATCTCTGCATAGGAATTTGTGTGCATGTGCATTAGGTGCCGTATAAATGGGTGGCCCAATGGTTCTTTTGCAAATCTGGAGTTGGGAACGCATCCACATCGGACGTTTCCGTATTAATGAACCAACACCGAATTGGTTGGCCGACCCACCAGCTGCAGAGTTGTTACCTTCTTTAGGGGTATATTGGGCAGGACAGTACACGTGGGTCGATAACCCATGTTAATCACTTATCTATTATAAAGATGAGTTAGATTACTTGCGGGATGAGTTCGTCAATTGGGAACCGTACTCGACCGCCAGGTTGGAAAGGGTTCCACCAGTTTGTTTGGCCGGTGCCCTTTGGTTGACGGTTGCACCACTTGTGAATTTTTCTGTTGTTGAGTTCCAGTATCCGGATAGAGTGATGCGGCAATTCGGATATCAGCAGAAGATTCCCGAAGCCCGATGTAACGATAAAAAATTGCACGAGGTGAGAGGAACGGGTCGAATGCCCAACTTTGATTGGGCTGATTTTCACTGGGTCCATGTGGCCAACTGGAATACCATGCTGTATCAGATGACACTGAATATGATGTACTTCACTATACCGTTCGATGGCTCTTTCCAACATGTATACATAACGTGGTACAGGTGCATTACACTGTTGTATGTCTCTCCACAAGCCGTTGTACCAGCTGGTGTGCAGATTCTGATTCTCCCAACCGAGGAAGAACCACCACCGGCATATTTCTCTTCCCAGCCGATGTATCAACCGAAGGCGTCGACGTATCGGAACTTGGTTAGTAAATTTTTACGCAATTTCATACATTTTGTATGCATGTATTGTTAAGATATAAGGATAGGATGATAAATTATTGTACATGTTGTTTAAATTGAAATTTTCAACCTAATGTAGATTGAAAACACATAGAAAAACGTTCGGATAGCTACTCGCATCTTGAAGAGTAAGGTACCTGAGAACGTTAAGGAAATAATGTGGGAGATGCTAAAGCCGTGCCGCCGTAGTCTTGAAGAGGTTGGTGAAGGTCCACAACTTGATGCATATTTAAAATCCAACGTGGCACTTCCTCGGCGAAAAAGCGCGACAAGGCCCGGAATTCACATCGCCGAGCCACAACAGGTTCAACAACACCAACCACTTGAAGAAGATGACCCTCAATCCCCCGAGACACAAGGTAGACGACGAAATCCTCAACGAAAGAGGAACCCGCCTGATCAATTTACACAAAGTGGTCGCAAACCGCGTGGTCGTAAAAGGTAGTATCTAACAATAGGTTGGTTAATAGTATTTTAGTGTTTGGTTTATGATTTTATTCCGTTAAAATAACTAATCCAAAGTTTTTTTCTATGTTGATAAATGTTGTAGGTAAATACTGGGCATCCACGGAAGTCAACCATGAAGATAACTGTATCGATCCATGTACACTACTTCATTGTTGAGATGAATATTTTGTACTGAATGTCTTGTAATAGCTAGTTGAAAAAATTACACAAATATAGTTGAATGAATTGTTGAGATAATTATTTGGTAATGAATGTCATATTATCTATCGTATCATATATATTGTTGCGATATGAGTTTCTGAGTTGTTGTGATCTGATATATATATTCTTCTATTGTTGTGAATTGAGTTTCTGAATTGTTGTGATATGAACAGTTGTTGTGAAGTTGTATTTTCATCCAGAAACATGGACTGATGTTCTGCCAATATATCTCTACTTAACCCGTTATTGGTGATGACGGGTTAAGTGTAATTAACCCGTCATCCACAATAACGGGGTAAATAGAGATATATTGGCAGAAGTTCATCATTTACAGATCAAGTATTCATAAGGTTCTGCCAATATATCTCTACTTAACCCGTCATTCCCAATAATGAGTTAAGTAGAGATTTTTTGGCAGAACTTTATGAATACTTGGTTTGTAGAGGATGAACTTCTGCTAATATCTCTCTACTTAACCCGTTATTGACGATGACGGGTTAAGTGTACTTAACCCGTCATTTCCAATAACGAGTTAAGTAGAGATATATTGGCATTACTTTATGAATACTTGGTCTGTAGATGATGAAGTTTTGCCAATATATCTCTACTTACCCCGTTATTGGTGATGACGGGTTAAGTACACCTAATCTGTCATCACCAATAACGGGCTAAGTAGAGATATATTGGCAGAACTTCATCGTCTAATAATTTTAACATTGTTTTTAAAAAAAAAAGGAAAATGTTTGTAAATCTAATAAAAATACATTATCAAACTAAATAATATAGTACACTAAATAAAAATAGTTTATTAAAAATTATTCAAACCCTATTATAACCCTGCTAAAACTCTCTAACCTTAGCACGTTAAAAGGTTATAGTAGATTTAGAGATAGGGCTCGACTTGGGGATCTAGTTTTTAACCAACTTCAATGTTTTATACTTCTAAAAGGGACTAATTAGTTTTTAAAAGGTTTTTCCCATATTTTATTTTTAATATCTTATTTTTAATGTAACTTTTCCCCAAATATAATGTTCGTTTTCAAGTAAATAAATAAATACAAAATTATATAATATCCTTTCTAATCAAATTGGAAACACCATATGATCTATTAAAGTAAATTAATAAATGTTTAACATAATTCCTTACGGATAGGGTTACGGCTTGGGTGAGAGTAGGGTTACAGTAGGGTTACGGCTAGGGTTAGAATAGTTATAGTAGGGTTACATTAGGGTTAGAGTCATTTTTAATAAACTTTTTTAATTTTTCAACTATATTATTTATTTTGATAATGTTTAAAATTACTCTAACCCTACTGTAACCCTGTAACCTTACTGTAACCTTACTTTAACTCTCAGACCCTAGCCGTAACCCTACTGTAACCCTAAGAACTACTCCAACCCTATCGTAACCCTACTATAACCCTCTAACCCTACTATAATGTCATATTATCTGTCGTATCATATATATTTTGATAATGTATTTTTTGAATATTTTTATTAGATTTACAAACAACTTTATGAATACTTGATCTGTACAGTGAAATGTTCTGCCAATATCTCTCCGCTTAATCCGTTATTGACAATAACGGGTTAGGACTACTTAACCCGGCTAGGGTTACAGTAGGGTTACATTAGTTCGTAGGGTTAGAGTAATTTTAAACAATATCAAAATAAATAAAAAATAATATATTAAAAATAAAATATGGGAAATACCTACTCTAACCTTTTAACGTGATCCCCAAGTCGGTAAAAAACTAGATCCCCAAGTCGAGCCCTATCTCTAACTCTCTAACCCTAGCTGTAACCCTACTTTAACTCTCTAACCCTAGCCGCAACCCTAGTTCAAAAATGCGAAAATTTTATTCAAAATTATCCTAACCCTACTCTAACCTTATCTCTAAACCTACTCTAACCTTTTAACGTGCTAAGGTTAGAGAGTTTTTAGTAGGGTTACAGTAAGGTTTGCATAATTTATAATAAACTATTTTCATTTATTGAACTATATTATTTATTAGATTTACAAACATTTTGATATCTTTTTTTTTTACAAACAATGTTAAAATTATTAGATGATGAAGTTCTGCCAATATATCTCTACTTAACCCGTTATTGGTGATGATGGGTTAAGTAGATGACGGGTTAAGTATACTTAACCCGTCATCATCAATAACAGGTTAAGTAGAGATATATTGGCAAAAATTCATCATCTATAGACCAAGTATTCATAATGTTCTGCCAATATATCTCTACTTAAACCGTTATTGGCGATGACGGGTTAAGTACACTTAACCCGTCATCGCCAATAACGGGTTAAGTAGAGATATATTGGCAGAACATTATGAATACTTGGTCTGTGGACATCGAAGCTCTTCTATACCTTCGGATTTAGCTGTTGCTGCATTTTGAGAAGTGTATCATATTGCTCCTTTTGATGAGAAGATACTACTGTTGCTGTTCATGCTTGTTTCTTCTAAATTTAATGCTGTTGCTGCAGCTGGAACTTGATTTCTTTCATTCAAAATTTAATGTTGGCTTTTTCTTGGTCTGTGGCTGTTGCTTCTTTATTTTCTTGCGCTTGTTTTCTTGCCTTCTTCATTTCCTTCTTGTTTTCTTGCCTTCTTCATTCAAGATTTTGAGAAGTGTATCAATCCCTTCTTGTTTTCTTGCCTTCTTCATTCAAGATTTTCAGAAGTGTATCAATGCCTTCTTGTTTTCTTGCGCTTGTTTTCTTGCCTTCTTCATTTCCTTCTTGTTTTCTTGCCTTCTTCATTCAAGATTTTGAGAAGTGTATCAATGCCTTCTTGTTTTCTTGCCTTCTTCATTCAAGATTTTCAGAAGTGTATCAATGCCTTCTTGTTTTCTTGTCTTCTTCATTTTCCTATAACTTTGCCTGCCTGAGTTCAATAAAGAAAAGATATAAGATGAAGAAAAGAAAGAAAAAAAAAAGAGGGAGGAGACAGATGCAGAAGTTTCAGAAAGAAGGGGGAAGAAGTTTGAGAAAAGAAAAAAAAGCCTCTGTTCAAAGAGAGTCTCCTTCATCATTCTTCATAACATTGTTTGTAGAATATGAAGCGGGAACAAGTTTCAGAAAGAAGCTCAAGATGCAGAAGTAGAGAGACAGATGCATGTCTATGTTAGCGTACAAATGCATGCTGGGTTTTCCTCAATGGGTAGGGAGGAGTACTGGCTCTGCCTTTTTTTTTTCTTTCCCCTAACTCTTCTTTTGGGGTTTTTTTAATGAATGCAGAAGTAGCAATTCTCCTCCCTTCATACACATTCGTTCTCCACTGTTACACAGAGTGCAACAATTCTCTGGCTTCGTAGGATGGAGTAGTGGTGGGTGTCACAATGTATTCATGGTACTTTTCAACTTCGTGGCATGCACACCTCACAATCATGCAGCAAATAGTATGAATATGAGGAGTGCGTGTCAAGAAGTTGTTAAGTACTTTAAATATACGGTTACACCCACTACTACTCCATCCCACGAACCAGAGAATTGCTGCCTCTGTGTAATAGTAGTGAACTAAAGTGTATGTAGGAGGGATAACTGCTACTTATGCATTCAGAAAAAGGCAGAGTCAGCATTCCTTCCTATCCGTTGAGAAGAAACCCAGCATGTACTTGTATACTAAATTATTTGTAAATTATGGTGAAAGTGTCAAAGAATGAGTTTGTAATAGCCTTCTAATTTAGTTATGTATGCATTCTTTGTATGTTCAATTTACATGTATTTGCCAGTTTCTATTGTATGAAGTACAAAGCTGTTATAAGATATAACCCGTAACCCTAACACTAACCCTAACCCTAACTTTAACTCGTAACCCTATACTAATTAATCAATTTTAGGAGTATAAACATTGTATGAACAGATTATGCTTAGGAAAAATATATCCACCTTACCCGTTATTGGTGATAACGGGTTAAGTGAGCTTAACCCGTTATTGCCAACGACGGATTAGGGTAGAATAAATTGGCCGAGCTTTATCTTCAAAATGTTCAGTTTGTACAACAAAAACCAAATACACTGGAATTAGCTACCAGCCTAACCCGTTATTGGAGATGACGGGTTAGGCTCACTTAACCCGTTATCTCCAATAACAAGTTAAGTATCCCAATATTGGCCGAACTTTATCTTCTTTGCAAATATCAATCAATCTAACCCGTTAATGTGGATAACGGGTTAACTTATCGTAACCCGTTATCCTAAATAACGGGCTAGGTTGGAAGATGTTGGCAGTTTATTATCTTCAAAATGTAAGTTTGAACAAATTTCCACAAATAAAAAAAAACACACACCATATATATAGTGCACAAATACACAATTTGCACAGATAAATAAAATTCACATATTTCAATAGAAATAAACATTCGCTAACCAATTACAACATTAACATCCACAACAACATATATAGTTCACATCTACAGAAAGTGCACACATACACAATTTGCACTCAGATTAAATACACCAGTAATCTATTTATAAATTTAAAAAATGCTGAATTGAGCATATATATAAACAATCAAAAGTGTAGAACTTTGCAAGAATTGATTCCTTCCATGGCCACGATCAGCTTTAATTCCGGACCTACACATAAAAAAAACACATAATAAAGTTCAAATTAATAATTCTCTTCACATCGAAAGACAAAAATAAGCAATTACAGAAAGTTTAACTTCAAAGTTTAATATTACATACATAATACAAAAAACCCCTTAGCATGAATCTTCACCTTCATCATCATGACTCTCTCCAGCGATTGGAGCTTCTTCATGCGCTACCGATCCACTAAAGAAGGGAGAAGTCCGGGTTATTGTCAACAACAAGAAGTTCTGATTGATTGAGTCAAATTAACAAATACTTAGGCTTGGAGCCTTGCCATATTTTTTGGGCAATTTCTTGAATCATGACATACGACACGAAGACAAGTCCTGCAAAGTTTAGGTCTCTTCATTTTATGGGATTCTCTTAATGACTTCAACCTCTTCTCTCTAGGCCTCCCCTTTATGGTGCATTGTACAGGGTCCCCCACCGGTACATGTGCATGTGCATGTCCACCACTCTCCGGTTGTGCGCTATCTTCGTATGGTGTGTTATTCCCGGATTGAATGTGAGAAAAGCCATTGATCCCCTTAAGCATGTGGGCGAGCATGTACTTGTAAGCTCCCTCTGAAAAACAACCAAGATCGACCAACTATTTTGAGTGAATACTCAATTCACAGTAATGAGAGACAAAATTGTCGCCCATACTATTGGGAACGGGTGTACTACTTCTTGTCAGTTGATCCTGGGTCCATCGTCTACAAATATATTGCTCCGGTAGTGCGGTGTGATCGGTGAACCGAAGAACCACCAATAGATGTTTGCATGGAATGCCTACGAATTCATATATGGAACAAAGGCATTTAGCCAATTTACTAATTTTGCAATAAGAAATCATCTTCCCCGGTTCTGAATTACCACAAATCGTGACAAAAAAAACTGAACTATCCGGTGTATCCATACTTGCAATGACACTCACATTAAGTAATAAGCTTTTTACGAGTTCTTGTTGGAATTTGTAGAAACTCTTCAGTGTGTATGTTCCGGCCATTTGTGACTCCAATGCCCATTCGGTCTTCAATTTTGGCCTCTCCTCGCAATTACGATAAGTTTCTTTAAGTTCTTCGTGTCTTTGTTTTACTAAGACTCGATTGAAGATGACGGTAAATTCATGCAATGAGTACTTCTTATGAGTATGTTGCTTCAAGGATGAATGTAGCGATTCGCTACGTTGGGTACTCAACATGCCGCCCCAATATGACTCTCTTGCATACACGGGAGCCCATTTCTCGCGAATCTCAAATTTATCGTTCAACCATTTGTTGCTCTCAAGATTGTATTGCGAAATCAAAATTTTCCACTTCTGTTTAAATTCAGTTTTATATTCCGTCATGTAGATGATAGTCCTCAAAGCATCCCTAAACTCATTAATGTTATTCGACATACGCACTTCATGCGTTAACTTATCCATAATATGTCAAATGCATTATCAATGTTCAGTGCCTGAGAAGACTTTCTTAACTGCAATACTTATTCCACGATCTTCATGTGTCACGATACCCACCGGATCACAAGCCATTACTACTCGCCACTTTTCGAAGAACCACTCAAATAAGGATGCCTTCTCATTTGGAATGAACCCGCAACCCAGGAATATTGATTGCCAATGATAGTTGACTCCAATAAATGGTACGAATAGCATCCTATATCGGTTTGTGTTGTAGGTAGCATCAAAGCTAACAACACTCCCAAATACGTCGAAATTCTTTCGAACGATACCATCCACCCAAATACAATGGGACAATCGCCCTTTGGGATCACATTGGTAATCATAAAAAAATAAAGGATCGGTCTCCTTTTTGGATTCAAAGAACTCAAGTAGTATTTGCCCATCGTGTCCTTTTAAACCTTCCATCTCGTCTCTCCTTAGATTTCTAACATCGGTTTCAGTGAATCCAATTTTCTCATTATCTCCACTTGTACCTTCGAAGAAAAGCATTTGTTTGCATATGGGGACATTAGCTTCGGTAAGTTGACCAATTACTTTTTTATTTGTATTTGTCAATACACGGTTTGCAGGTAGCAAGTGACGTCTACCGGGTGAAGTAAATTCGTGATTGTGTGGTTCATTAAATGAATAAATAATCCACGAATTACTTTATGAGTTTAGTTTGACACGAACGAAAGCTTTGCAATCCGTTCTAGAAGTGTTCCCCGTCTAACTTCATTCTGATTATTCGGTGACTCCCTGGCTTTATTACATACATATGATTTATCCACTACATCATTTTTCTTGTATTTATTTCTACCCTTACGCATAGTGAAACCCGCACATTTACAGTATGATGAATAAAAAAAATTTTGCTTCCTCTAAAGTGGGAAATGTCATACCAATCTTCGGTTTTAGGTGCTCGTCAACATGAGGAAAAAACTCGCCAATTTGTTGTGCCCTCACAAATTTTTCTCCGACAGCAGAACTTCCTTCAAAACTGTCCATATCTAAGATAACAAAAAGGAGAACAATTAGGGCACTAAACTTGTTACGGAATGTGATGAAAAATTTCTAACTTTATTTACTTATTAATAGAATAACATGAGAGGGCCGAACAAAAGACATTTAAAATTTATAAAACTTTGCAACTCGGTTCAATTCACCTAACACAAGTCACTCAAACTTGGAGAAGTGAGTTTTGGCTAAGGATTCGACAGTTACGGGTGTATATCGCTTTATTTGGGTTTTATCAACCACAAGCAATACACGCCCGTATCTCACCAACCGTCAGTCAAGACTAACATCTACAAGTTGGGATTGCTTGTGCTACGTGAGACCATCCTACTCGCAAAGTTTCGTATTTTTTGGAGGTCGTTAGAAGGGTTTCCTACTCTAACTGCACTTAAAAAGTTCTAAGTAATTTTGTTCTTAATGTGAGGAATTACAAAACCGCACAAAAGGCATCCAAATTTATATAACTTTGCACCTAGCTTGAATTAACCTAGCACAAGCCATCCCAACTTGTAGAAATGAGTTTCGACTAACGGTCCGAAAGATATGGCCGTGTATCGCTTTATTTGGGTTTTTTTTAAGCAAAAGCGATATGGGCCCGTATCTCTCCAACCGTGAGTCAAAACGCTACTCTACAAGTTGGGGTTGCTTGTGCTACGTGAGACCATCCTACTCGCAAAGTTTCGTATTTTTTGGAGGTCGTTTGAAGGATTTTCTACTCTAACCGTACTAAACGCTTTCTAAGTCATTTACTTCTAATGCGAGGAACGTGATAAAATCGCACAAATGACATCCAAAATTTATAAAACTTTGCAGCTTGCTTGAATTCACTTAGCACAAGTCATCTCAACTTGTAGAAGTGAGTTTTGACTAACGGTTCGAAAGATATGGCTGTGTATCGCTTTATTTCGGTTTTTTTCAACCGAAAGCGATACTCGGCCGTATCTCTCGAACCGTGAGTCGAAACTAACTTCTACAAGTTGTGGTTGCTTCCGCTATGTGAAACCATCTACTCGCAAAGTTTCGTATTTTTTTAGGTCGTTTGCAGGGTTTTCTAGTCTAACCGCACTGTAAATATTCTAAGTAATTTAATATGTACGGCACGATTAAAAATACAACTCAATCTACAATATTGTCAACCAATCAACAACTATTGCACTGTGTAAGTTCATTAAAATACTACTTAGAAATTTCTACATCTATAAATTTTTAGGCAATTTTCATATATGGTAAAATTTTGGAAAGAGACAAACAATTTAAAAATCAATACAATTACAATTACTAAGGCAAAGAATTAATCATTACCTTACAAAATATATCTGAATTTCTCCAATGTAGGTCTCGTGGCCGAACTAGGGTTTCGTTTTTGCGATGACAGAGTTGGGTTTGGAACTTTGGAGTAGATATTGGGAGAGAGAGATTATATAGGATCGAAGAGGAGGAGAAGCGAACTGAGGTGGAGGAGCAAACAGAAGAGGAGAGGTTTCAATATGGGAATGGGGCAAACGGAGCAAACGGGCGGAAGAGACTGAGAGAGAGAGCGAGAATCGCCTTAATGGAAGAGGAGGGAAGTGAGAGAGGAGTCGTCGAAGTGAGAAATTCACGATTTCGGAGATAAAACTGGGTTTGGGTTCATCCAAAAACGAATTTGAGACTGGGAGAAGTCGACGAGGAAGAAGAACTGCATACAGTTCTGAGATTATATCTATGCCTTAACCCGTTCTTGGGAACGACAGGTTAAGGCTAAATTTTATAAAAAAATATATGGGCCGCTGGATCAAAGATCCAACGGACCAGATTAAAGTTCGCACGGGTCTGTGCACACAGACCCGTTTGCAACCGAAGAAGACTCATATATATATATATATATATATATATATATATATATATATATATATATATATATATATATATATATATATATATATATATATAGCACGTGCCTACGGCACGTCTTCAGAACGATACAGCATATAAAAAGCCTTGTAAACAGTAAATCAACAATTATATAGCTTAAGTTTGAATAGTGTGACAATAATTAGTTGTAAATAAAAGTCCATGTTTTCATTAGTATATGTTGAAAAATAATTATGAATTAGGGTATAAAAGTCCATGTTTCTATATATCTATATAATAAAACACAAAGAAAGCTATCGAGTGGCTAAATCCCCCAAAAATCAAAGGCCCAGATCTAACCTCACAAAACATATTTCCCCCCCAAAAGTTCCCCCCCAAAACTCAAATTCAAATCCTCCACCCAAAACAACTCCTATATTTATTTATTTATTTTTTCTCTCTCTCTCCCTTCCTCTTCTATTCAAAAAATTAAGAAAGTAAAATTTTAAATTTTTTTTAAAAAATTAAAAATTAAAAAACCAAAAAAAATTTAAAATTTAAAATTTAATTTTTTTTTAAAAATAATTCAAAAAAATCAAAAAAAATCATATAATATGTTTTTTTTTGGACCCCCAAAAGTTTCTCATATAATATGTTTGCTACTTCAATTAATTTGCTGGATCTCCAAAACTATTTTATATGATCAAACAAGGTGCACCGTTCCGAAGACGTGCCGTAGGCACATGTCAACGGGCAAACCTAGTATATATTTATATATATATATATATATATATATATATATATATATATATAGAGAGAGAGAGAGAGAGAGAGAGAGAGAGAGAGAGAGAGAGAGAGAGAGAGAGAGAGTTAAATAAATAAAGGAGTTGTTTTGGGGGGATTTGAATTTGAGTTTTGGGAGAAACTTTTGGGAGAGAAAATGGGTTTTGTGATGTTAGATTTGGGCCTTTAAATTTGGGGGGACAAAAGGAGAGCCACTTGATAGCTTTCTTTGTGTTTTATTATATAAACTAGGTTTGCCCGTTGACACGTGCCTACGGCACGTCTTCGAAATGGTGCACCTTGTTTAATTATATAAAATAGTTTTGGAGGTCCAGCAAATTAATTGAAGTAGCAAATATATTATATGAGAAACTTTTGGGGGTCCAGCAAAAAACATATTATATGATTTTTTGATTTTTTTTTGAATTATTTTTAAAGTTTTTAAATTTTTAATTTTTTTAGTTTTCAATTTTTAAAAATTTTAAAAAATTTTATTTTCTTAATTTTTTGAATAGAAGAGGGAGGGAGGGAGAGAGAGAAAAAAATGATTAAATAAATATAGAAGTTGTTTTGGGTGAGGGATTTGAATTTGAGTTTTGGAGGAAAACTTTTGGGGGGAAAATATGTTTTTTGAGATTAGATCTGGGCCTTTGATTTTTTGGGGAATTGAAGGAGAGACATTTGATAGCTTTCTTTGTATTTTATTATTATTATTATTATTATTATTATTATTATTATTATTATTATTATTATTATATATATATAGGGTAAAAGGGGTATGAGCAACTTGCTCATTTAGTAAATGAGCAATTGATTATGTGGCATGCATGTGATACATTGGACAACTAACACTTTTAAGGATTTTCCAATCACATGCATGCCACATCATCAATTGCTCATTTACTAAATGAGCAAGTTGCTCATACCCCTTTTTCCCATATATATATATATATATATATATATATATATATATATATATATATATATATATATATATATATATATATATATATATATAGGTGGCCCTTCGGTTGAGAACTAATTTGGTGAGAAATTCGTGAGAACTCAAGGAGTATACCCCCCATGAAAAATCCGAACCGGCCATCTCGTTCTACACGCCTTAGATAGCATAACATAAAGAAATCACGTAATTTGAAGTTCATTTTCCCATGATTTACATCATCGCAAAATTGTATGGCTGAAAATTCTACTCCATTTGATGGATGAGCAAACGAACTTCAAATTATTTGAATTCTTTATGTTATGCTATCTAAGGCATGTAGAACGAGATGGTCGGTTCGGATTTTTGATGGGGGGTCTACTTCGTGAGTTCTCACGGAGTTCTCACCAAAATTTGTTCTCAACCGAAGGGCTCCCATATCTATATAATAAATTACAAAGAAAGCTATCAAGTGGCTCACAATCAATCCCCCCAAAATCAAAGGCCCATATCAAACCTTACAAAACACATTTTCCCTCCAAAATTTCAAAGCCCAAAACCAAAATTTTTCCCCCTAAAAAACTCATTACTTTATTACTATCTCTCTCTTCTCTCTTTACTTTTTTCATATTTCTCTCTTTCTCTCTCTCTCTCTCTTTCTCTCTCTCATTCTTTCTTTATTTACTTAGAAATTTTGATTTTAAGATTTCGGGGTTTTGTAAAATTTCAGAATTTTTAATAGCAAATATTTTTTCAACAATTAAATTTTATTATTTTCCAGACTTAAAGTTCTAAGAAGTTAGATTTTATACCCCCATTCATAATTATTTTTCAACATATACTAATGGAAACATAGACTTTTATTTATAAATAATTATTGTCATACTATTCAAACTTGAGCTACATAATTATTGTTTTACTGTTTACATAATTTTTCGTGTTTTGTATTATTCCGAAGACGTGCCGTAGGCACGTGCCGACGGGCAAATCTAGTATATATATATATATATATATATATATATATATATATATATATATATATATTTGCGGATATCCGAATTTTTTCCCAAATTGTTCCACTTTTTGAAAGTTTTTCCCAAATTGCCCTACTTTTTAAAAAAATTTCCATACTACCTCACTCGCTTTCTGAAAAAGCGAGTGTGGTTAAAACATCATCGCTTTTTCATAAAGAGAGTGTGAGATTTTTGATTTTCGAAAGTCTAAACTCGGTTTCTGAAAAAGCGATCTGTTTTTAACGAACACATTTTTCAAAAAACAAGTGAGTTATTTTGGTAAATACTTTCGAAAGCAGGTCAGTTTGGTAAATACTTTCAGAAAGTGGTCATTTTGGTAACAAGTTCACAGAGTGGACGATTTGACTCTTCGACATGGTGGAGCCCACTGCCCACCTTGCATTTTGTTTGCCTACTCCCCAAATAATTCCATATTTACTAATTACATTAATCATATGACATGTTTTTAAAAGTTTTTCCTTAACAAAAAAGTTTGGACCATTTCTTGATATTATTAGTTTGTCATCCTTGCACATGGTGGATAATGCTAATCTTTCTCTTGAATACGATCTATGAGAGATAAATATGCATCATTTTCTATTAAAAAATATGTTTGCTTGGAAGTCAAATTGTACCATCAAGTTTTTTTAATTATTTTATACAATACTGAAAAAGTAAGTAAAATATCATTAAAACGTTCAACAACTATTTAAAATTTAAAATAAGGTGACATTGTATATACTTGATCTTATTTATCGACTCAAATTTAAGAATTTATCATCTCATTTCGTGTTAAAAATTAGTGAGAATAAAAAAGCTAATCATCTACCTCCTTATTAAATATTGATTATTTTATTCTCATACAGTCTGTTTTCAGAACACTCATATGACTGTTGCAATAATAAGTTTCGGATCAAGAAAAAAAAATACATATCTAGAACTACTCATAGTTCACATAGAGATAAAAAAAAAAATTACAAAAGTTCGAGTTTAGACTAAATGGTCCAAACATGTGCATATTAGAAAGCTATGTGCTCGTAATGGGAAAAGTTTACAGTGCCAAAAGGAGTATAAGATAGTATTGGAAGATAAAAAAATTGCAATTAAGAGCGAAGATGATTACTGGTGTATTGTGGCTCACAAGTTAAGGTTCATATTGTGTCAGTATATCAAAAGAGCATACTCTTTATATAACTGGCTAGCTTAATCCAACAACAAGTATGTTATGTGCCTTACGAGAGACAAGGATAAAACTTTTGTAATTGGAGATGGACAACAACAAACATCTACTTAAAGTTTTAGTTTGACAGTTGAACTAAAATGCAATTTAGAGATGTGATGCTCTAAAAGACATGAATTACATCGAGCATCACATCTCATTCAATCTACAAAGAATTTTTTTTTGTATATAACAAAAATATTTCCCCCTTGCTAAACCTGTGCATATTAGAAGAAATGTAATATAAGTTATGACGGGGAGTAGACTTTTATAACCATTTAGTCTAAACTCAAACTTTTGTAATTTTTTTTATATCTCTATGTGAACTATGAGTAGTTCTAGATATGTATTTTTTGTTCTTGATCCGAAACTTATTATTGCAACAGTCATATGAGTGTTCTGAAAACAGACTGTATGAGAATAAAATAATCAATATTTAATAAGGAGGTAGATGATTAGCTTTTTTATTCTCACTAATTTTTAACACGAAATGAGATGATAAATTCTTAAATTTGAGTTGATAAATAAGATCAAGTATATACAATGTCACCTTATTTTAAATTTTAAATAGTTGTTGAACGCTTTAATGATATTTTACTTACTTTTTCAGTATTGTATAAAATAATTTAAAAAACTTGATGATACAATTTGACTTCCAAGCATACATATTTTTTAATAGAAAATGATACATATTTATCTCTCATAGATCGTATTCAAGAGAAAGATTAGCATTATCCACCATGTGTAAGGATGACAAACTAATAATATCAAGAAATGGTCCAAACTTTTTTGTTACGAAAACTTTTAAGAACATGTCATATGATTATTATAATGTAATTAGTAAATATGGAATTATCTGGGGAGTAGGCAAACAAAATGCAAGGTGGGCGGTGGGCTCCACCATGTCGAAGAGTCAAACCGTCCACTCTGTGAACTTGTTACCAAAATGACCATTTTCTAAAAGTATTTACCAAACTAACCCATTTTTGAAAGTATTTATCAAAACAACCCACTCGCTTTTTTAAAAGGCCCATTTGGTTAAAAACAGGTCGCTTTTTCAGAAAGTGAGTCTAGACTTTCGAAAATCAAAAGTCTCACACTCGCTTTCTGAAAAAGCGATGAGGTTTTAACCACACTCGCTTTTTCAGAAAGCGAGTGAGACAGTTTGTAAATTTTTGAAAAAAGTAGGGCAGTTTGGGAAAACTTTCAAAAAGTGGAACAGTTTGGGAAAAAATTCCGGATATCCATATCCGAATTCGCTTTTTAAAGAGATATCTGCATCCGAATTTTTTTGAATTTGGATATCCGAATTTGTATTCGTATTCGTCCGAATATGGATTTTTCATATCCGTATCCGCAAAAATTTGGGATTCAGATATGGATCGGATCGGATATATCTTTATCCGAGCTATGAAAACTGGTTTATCTTTGAAATTAATTTTGAAATAGGTATATTTTGAAAATTAGTTTAAAAAATTGGCATATTTTGGGAAAAAATCCCCAATTCTCCAATATAAAACTAGTTAAAACGGAAAACTGGACGGGGTAAACGAATCGCGACCACCAGATGCAAAACGATTTTCCAAAATTTGCAGTACGTTCTCTCATCCCTCTCTCTCACTTCTCTGTTAATTCTCACTCTAATCGCTAATCTCCCAATCCGATTCCAGAAAAAAAAAATTTCCCCTTTTTATTCAGTGTCGATGAATTCTACGTTAATTAGGTTTCCCCCTTAATTTCTGGCGATTTTTTGTCGTAGTTTTTAATTTTTTTTCGTATCATTTCATGTGTTTGTTAGTACTGATTCTAGGGTTTTGTTTGGAATTTCGGATTGGGAAAAATTCGATTTATTTCATCACACATTTAGCTTCGGAATCTGAAAATCTCATCTGGGTCTTGGCCAAAATGCGACTTTTCAATGGCACTGTTTGAATTGAAATTTCTAGGGTTTTGCAATTCCCCCCAATTCTTGTCTTGCTAAAAAACGAAAAAATGACGAGTTTTTCTAGTATTTGATGTTGAATCTGTTACTGTTTGTCGATGCATTGTAAGAAAATTCACAATTTTCGATTATACATATCAAATCACACTTAAAATTCACATTTTTTTAAATTTGGGTTTTAAAAGCAGTACTAGCATTCTCAACTGAAAACTGAGAATGGGAGACGGAGACATCGATTTCTCAAACCCAGAGGTGTTCTCTGGTCAAAATGACCTCCCGAGTTGCTCGATGGATAGCTTCTTTGACGAAGTTTTGAAGGACACCCATGCCTGCACCCACACCCACACCTGCAACCTTCCTGGCCCGGACCTCTCTCACACCCACACCTGTTTGCATGTTCACACTAAGATACTCTCTGCATCCACTGATGAAACTGCAGAGTCCACTGACAAGGAATCGTCCAAGAAGCGGCCTTGTGGGAATCGTGAAGCGGTTAGGAAGTATAGGGAGAAGAAGAAAGCACGGACGGCTTGTTTGGAAGAGGAGGTTGTTCAGCTGAGAGCGATTAATCAGCAACTCATGAAGAGGTTGCAAGGGCAAGCTGTTTTGGAAGCGGAAGTGGCGAGGCTGAGGTGCTTGTTGGTGGATATAAGGGGGAGGATAGAAGGAGAGATTGGAAGTTTTCCTTATCAAAAGCTGGGGAATGTAATGATGCCAGGGAATATGATGGGTGTTGGGTCCCAAGTTTTGGATTCGTGTGAGGGTTTGAGGTGTGATGATCAACTTTACTGCCTTCAGCCGGGAGTGCAAGGGAACGGAGTGGGAGAGGTTGCTTGTGAGAACAGGAATGTTCAGTGCATGGGGAGCTCGGCTACTGGTTCAGAGAATATTCTGGTTTGTCGCAGCGGAAATGGGATGACTGCTGGTTGTTCAGCAAATGTTGATAGATGCTAGGTATGGTTTTCCTTTTCCTACTTAGTAGTCTTTATTTTGGATAGTTATTGATTGATAGGAGGATTGTTGACATAATGCCTATTACCGACCCTTCGTACAACTATGTTGTTTTTATTTCGAGCCTATTACTATTCTTATATACGAACTCTTAGTATTTACTATGTTCTTACCTCGTCATACTTCTAGTATGCACCTCGTACAATTAGCTGTTGATTATACTTTCCCTCCCTTCTGGGAGGTTGATGTTGTTTGGTCTATTCGACTGCTCAGGTTTTCTTACTTTTTTCCTGATGATTTGTTTATCCTGGTTTTATGCCTAACATGTGGGGTTTATCCGTTAACCTGCCAATCAAACACTCTACTAAAAAACACACTCAGTACTTGTGAATTTAGTGCCCATTTGATGAATTTGATTCTCGATCTAACCTTTTTCCAATGCTTACCATTTAGTTGCTTACGGTTACAAGCGAAATTTAAATTTATATTGATAGATGACTACTTTGTAAGAATAGTAATGTATATCACTGTTTTTACTAGTATTTTGTGAGCTATTAATATTCACTATGTTTGTAGTCAAATATGTACGATACCTCTAGCATGCATGAGTACCATTAGTCGTTGATTGTCCTAAACAACAACGCGCTATTTTGGGTTGATTTTGTTTGTCCTGTTTGCCTAAACAAAATATTCAAAAAGCTCGTGTTACTTCTTTCTATGATTTTATGCCATGTCCTGCTTTTATGCTTAAAAGGCGGGGTCATCTGTTATCCTGCCGTCTCCCACACCCATTTATGGAGAAACACACTTATTGCGTGCTAAGCAGTTAAAATTGGTTTTTGGAACTAATCGGTCCAGGTCCGATTAATCACCAATTAATTGGCGATTTTTCTAATTAATTGCCGATTAATTGCCTTGGTAACTAATCGGACCTAGACCTAGACTGATTACCGATTAATGGGCGACTAATTCCGATTTTAGCTGCTTAGATTGCGTGTGAATTTAGTGCCAATTGCTGAATCTAAATTCTGATTGAATGCTTTTCCCAACGCTTACCATTTCTCTCATGGATACATACTAAATTCAAACTGATATTGATGGATGATAACTTTGTATCCACAAATGCTTTTTAGAAGCAATCATGAATTTAACTGAGTTCCGAGGAATACTTATATGGATGGGTTGTGATTGGTCGATGTGATCAATAGGCGTATGTTTTCCAAATGCGATGGTTTAGATCATGGTTTTAATATTGCCAAGAACTGAAACAATACTCCTTTTATCTCATCTTTTGGTTTACCAGTTTGATGCTTGCGAAATAATCCGGTATCTATAGGTATGAAATTGACAAGGAAGAATACCCAAAATGTCCAATAGTAACAAATTGAAACTCTACATCGTAGAACCTAACTGTAATACTGGCACCATTGATGACAACACAAATTAGAGAGAGTGCAAGAGAGAATGTTGACAGAGCTTGATAGAAAAATATTTTACTATATCTTTGTACATTTCTGTATTATAGTCTTTATAACTCTAAAAATTGTATACTTTATAGTGTACTTATTTAATTTCAATTTGTAATTCTGTAATATATCCAGGAGACAAGTTGGTAAAATTGAATTTGTGTATGAGATCAAAGAATAATCATGAACACAATATTATATTATATAGTTATATATGTGATAATATATGAACAAATTGTTTGCTTCAAGATTGAATTATTTTGAGTTTTTTACTATTTAAAAGAATTTTGCAGTAACTATTTATTATTTAAACACTTCAAGAAGCCAGTACCACAGTACATTGAGTCAATGAGCTAATGAGCCTGATATTTTTTAAAATGCCTAAATCAATACTAGAATTGGAAGGCTGATACACGGTATTGAGTTTTCCGACCATGTTTACCTGTCTTCAAGTCTTTCAGTCATGTTTTATTTCCCCTTTTTCAGTGACTTTTATTTCATTTTGTTTCTTCTTTTTGATTCTTTTGAGAGGAAAAGTGAGATGGATACCATCATACGTTAGCCATATAGCATTCTGAATGTTGTAATTTTAACTAAAAAAATGTATGTGTACTTACTCTACGCATAGCATCTGGCGACACATGCTAGTCAGACAATAAAAGTGCACATGCCCCTAAGATAAATGCCTGTAAGCAGACACATATTATGTTTGTCTATATATATATATATTACGTTAACTATAAGAGAATCAGTGAAAACATGTTTGAATTGGATGTGACATTGAATATAATTTCCACATACAAGTAACCACTCATTACTGGCTTAGGATAACCTGACCACATGTTTATAGGGGGCGGTGCGCAAACACTTGCACATGCATATAAGGTACAAGGCGCAGATATGGTTGTGCGTCTGAGTACGTAGATCTATAGCTAGATTCCTAGAGCGTACAACCCATTATCCGAAAACACCAATGCACATTGTGTAGTGCCCAAGAATGTCCACAAGACCTCAATATCAAGATTCCACCACAAACGCAAGATCTCACAAATATAAGAATATAACGATATGCAGAGGTAACCAATACTTCTTATTATTCAAGAAATACAAAGATATAAAGAGATCTCACTCTAATCTCTCCCTCACCTTTTGTAGCAGTCGGCACAAAAACTCTCTTGAAGTTGTTTTAGCACTCTAACCCTAAGATTTACATCTATATGTATAGTCCCCAAGTAAAGATAAATACAAATACAGCCTAGGTGGATCCAAATCCGCAATCTAAATTTAATCAGCGCCGCTCGTGGTCGACTGCACTTCGAACGCGGTCGACCGTAGTTAGACTTCGCCAAAAGAGTGACTAAACACAGTCGACTGCTCCTCCACGGTCGACTACCACCAATTGTCGGATTTGGAGTTGGCGAAAGAGAAGACATGAAGAAGCAGCAGAACAACAGCATTGTCGGTCGACTGTCATCTGACAATGATGTTGTTCTGCTGCTTCTTCGTATATTCTCTTTCGCCAACTCCAAATCTTGTGCTTTATGTGTTTGTGTCCACAATTTCTGACACATTGGTTTCGGGGTTTCACCTACCCAAACCCTCCTCTAATGGGTGTTGGGGTATTCCCCCCCCCCCCCCCCCCCCCCCCCCCCCCCCCCCCCCCAAAAAAAAAAAAAAAAAAAAACAAAAACAAAAAAAACTTGATAACCTGCTACTATTATAGTTTATCAAGGCATAGGAAAATTCTTTGTCGACGAAATATGTAAATGTAAATGCATATGTATCTTTAAAAGAATAATTTAGAAGCGATTGGTGTAGATACATTAATAGACAAACAATGAGAGTAATGATATGGTGAGCTGAGATTTTTATCTTGAGCTAGCCAAATTGGTCATCCAAATCAAATGACGTGAACTGCTTAGTTTGATCTTTATGTCATGAATCTGTATATTTAAGATTTGAGTAGTTTGGATCATTTTAACACATGCATCAAGTCTTACTAAGTAGATGGTTAGTCGAGCACCATAACAGTCATCTTTTTTTTAATGATTGCATGTCACGAAATTATGTAATGTGCATAGAGTTTATGATGCGTGCACACACGCATATGCACACATTCAAGTGGACAAGGGTAGAGGTAGAGTTATGGTCAGACAGTCACACACATATTCAAGTGGGCAAGGGTTTGAGTTTTGGTGAGACAGTTGAGTTTCGGTTGAGACAGTGAGGTCAATTCATCTTTGGTTTGGGTCATACACACCAGATATGCAAGTGGTAAGGGTTGAGCTTGGGTCAGTGAATCTGGTCAATTCGGCACGCATACACACACATTCAAGTGGGCAAGCGTTGAGTTTGGGTCAGACAGTCAGGTCAGTTCGGCTTATGTTTGGCTTGTATATGGATTATGTTTTTACCAAGTTCGGATAGGTTGGAGGTGATACCCTGACAGGGGCAGACCTACATTATGGGGAGCGTGGGTGCCACGCCCACAGTGGGTTTTCAAAAGTTTCAATAGACCTAGATACCAAGAGTACTGATACATAGGATTTGGTAGATTACATATCATAACCTGAGCATAGCTTTGTTCATCCAGTTTTGCGCATCAAATTTCTAGCAAGCTCCTCGGATTTGAACTCTAGCAATTTCACATTTAATTTCTTTTTGAGCATTTTCTCTGTTAATTCCTCTTTTGAGCATTCTCACATTTAATTTGTAATTCTAGCATTCTCTGACAACCAGTTTTGTCCGAGTATTCTCACATTTAATTTCTCTTTGATCGACCATTGTCGATGGGATATTTTCTTTTGAACTATATGATAATAACAAAAAGATGAAAGTAAAAGAAGTATTTCTTTCACTTCTCTCTTAGCTTGACAAAACACCTCACGGCTAATTTCTTTTTCAGCATTGTTAATTTCTTTTCTGGTGTGCTTTGGTGAAGAAATAGTAGAAGGAAAAAATACTTCTCTCAACCTCTGCAGAGAGTGTCTTGGGAAAAATTCATTGCATTCCATATTATCTATATTACTCTACCATCTAACTCTGCTTATCACTCTTTCTTAAAAGTTGACTTAGATTCCGTTTCAAGTTTTTCGATCTTCAGCCTTTGCTCTCTCTCTCTATCTCTCTCTCTCTCACACACACACACATGATGCCCATATCTGCCATTCAGAAGGGCGGCCAAGGGTTGGGTACAGTTTGGAAGCCATTTTTTGGGTGCAGGTCGGGTCGTCAATGTGTAGTCAAATGTTTCTCCCCTTTTGTTAGTATGAGGTGTTTTTTCTGTAATACCTAAATCAAAGTAACATGATGCATTTCTCCCATACTGTTTAGATTATTTCAAACTGGATAGTTCTATATTTATCCTTCAAAATTATGGAGAACAAGTTAGTTTCTACATCACTAAGAAGGTGGTATGGGATAAGATGTATCTGTGGACATAAATACAAGGTTTCAATTGATTAGTTTTGTTTTCAGGTTTAATAATTTGGTATATTTTGTTTCTAGATGATTAATAACTGTCATGTGTTCTCCTGCATTAAATGAAGTTAATTATATTAGATTTTGTAAGGAGCGATTCTGTAGGGGTTCTTCTATGCTAATGTGAGCATTAATGTTTTTGTTAGAACTTCCCATCATCATTGTTAATGACATATATGCATAATCATTACAATCAGCGTTTCTTATTCTAGGTTGCGGCCTTCAATCTATTTATATTTAATGCGATGCTTATTATGAAGTTCCTTACTAATGCTCAGGCTTATTTTCATGCTTCTACAGAGGGATGAAGGTTTGAAACATCTGCTGGTGATGGAGTTACTCATTGGAGAAGACGCATTTCATCATCACTTAAGCTTTGCTAGTTTATATATTGTCTCTGAAGAGATGAAGCATAAAAAAACTTGTATTAGGGCAGGAGTGAATGAACCTTGCCGCCTATTTTATTTTCCTTGTTCTTTAAATTCCGTTGTTCCCTTTGTTGCGGTGGCATTCTGTATAGCAGTAGCTTATGTGGGACCTGATATATGACCTCTCGGTGAAGTAGTGTGCAGCTACAAAGAGAGTTCAATTCTTTGAAGTTCTTGTCATCTTAAGATAACTTCCCCATGTTCCTTGGAGTCTAGTTGGATCACTATGTATTCCTGCAGTGTTTGTTTAATTTCCCATTTGTTACTCATGCTGTTGGTATTGTATTTGTAAGAGACTAACGTTCTTCTATATTTCAGCAGTGATTTATGGATTTTTTTGCCGTACTAGGCCACTTCTTGATAGTATTTGCGTTTTTAGGCCAGGTCCTAGACTATTAGCGTTCGTGGGCTATAGCCATTGCCACGTCAGCAGCGGCCGCTATTGGGAATAACGGCCTTTTTATATCCACTAAATTTGTACTCCCACACTTGATAGAGTATGGGGGGGATTGAGCTGAGTATGTGTAAAGGAGGTCGCTAATGCCACTAGCGATCTCCTCCAACTGAGGTCGCTACTCCCAATCGCGGCCACAGTGGTAGGCTATTATGAGTCTTGGATGTTTATACTAAGGTCGCAATTACCAATCGCGACCACAGGTATGATAGGTCGCGATTGACATTAGCGATTATGCTCTTTGCCAAATCAGCTTATCCTTTGTGATGTTTATACTAAGGTCGCGATTACCAATCGCGACCACAGGTATGATAGGTCGCGATTGACATTAGCGATTATGCTGTTTGCCAAATCAGCTTATCCTCTGTGAATATGACTCATAATAGCCAACCACTGTGGTCGCTATTGGGAATAGCGACCTCAGTTGGAGGAGGTTGCTAGTGGCATTTGCGACCTTCTTTACACATACTCAACCCAATTCCCCCCGTACTCTACCAAGTGTGGGAGTACAAATTTGGTGGATATGAAGAGGCCGCTATTCCCAATAGCGGTCGCTGCTGACGTGGCAGTGGCTAGCCCACGAACGCTAATAGTTTGGGACTTGGCCTAAAAACGCAAATACTATCAAAAAGTGGCCTAGTACGGCAAAAAACTCTGATTTATGTGATGTTCATGGGCGGATCTGGGCCGAAGCAGCACAAACAAGTCCTTTGGGCCAAACAAATTGCTTTGGACCCCAAATTTTATAAGGTCCCATACTTTTTAAGTATTTACAATGTTTTTTTTAAAAAAAAAGTAATTGTTTTTAGATTCGATTATATTGTATTATCTAAACTTTTTTTTGATTATATTGTATTATCTAAACTTTGAAACAACAATTGGTCTATTAACTCATTCAGGTTCAAAATCTCATGGGCTAATTAAATTTTCAATCATTTTTTTAAAACTAATTATTTTTTGCATAGTTATATATGTTATTTTACCATTTTATAAATTTAATATTATTTTTCAATGAGTCCATGCATGTCATTCTATAATATTATTTGAATGTTCCATGGTATATTATATTTACTTGTTTATAATAAATTTCTAACCAAATCTTCAAATGCATATGATTATTCTACATTTTAAGCTTCCAACTGGTATTCTTATCATCACTTCATTCTGACCGTGTTATCGAATATATCATATATACCTTTGCAATAATGTAATATTCAAGTGCATATACATGTTTGTTTTATTTGCTTCTTTTTCTTTTCTAAATTTTGTATCCGTTAATGAAAGGAATACTAGGGTTGTCTTCAAAAAGAAAAAAATATATAAGAGGCATTTGATAGTATCAAAATGTATCCATGAAAACTTTCAAAATAGTAATATAGATATACGTCAATCATGTCAGTTCAATATTTCCTCATAATGTACACAAATTCAAAGTGCGTTTATGTAACACCCGGTATATATATAATATTATATGGAGATATATAATATATATATATATATATATATATATATATATATATATATATATATATATATATAATAAGAAAGAAAGAATAGAAAGGTGGTGGATGGTTAGTGACGTGGAGAAGGAATGGAAGAAGGAAAGTGGGTGTAGTGTTGACTAGTTGACTATGTATGGATTAAATAAAGGACTTGGTTGGACCTTGGACCGGTTTGACCATGGGATGGAATAATCCCACATCGGCCATACAAGAAGAAAATGAGAGTATATATAGGAAAAATGCCAATGATTAGGGTACCAAATGGTTAACCACCCTTTTGAGGCAGCCTGTGGTGGGCGTGGCTAGAGTTTTGTGTCCGTTCTTTCGCGTGTGCGCACGTGTAGCCGCGTGCACAGCTGAGCCGGGCTCGGGGCGTTACAAATGGTATCAGAGCCGACTTTCGACACCGAGTGTGTGCAAGATGTACGCCTGAGAACGCCTGAGAAGGAGCTAGGTTGGGACAGGTCGCCCGGGTAGGAGACTGTACAACTAGCAGAATCAGGGTAGTCCTCTCCACATCGGCTAGAATATATATATATATATATATATATATATATATATATATATAGTATAATAAGAAAGAAAGAATAGAAAGGTGGTGGATGGTTAGTGACGTGGAGAAGGAATGGAAGAAGGAAAGTGGGTGTAGTGTTGACTAGTTGACTATGTATGGATTAAATAAAGGAATGAATGAATGAAAGGTGTGTGTGTGCTTGGTTGGACCTTGGACCGGTTTGACCATGGGATGGAATAAGCCCACATCGGCCATACAAGGAGAAAGTGAGAGTATATATAGGAAAAATGCCAATGATTAGGGTACCAAATGGTTAACCACCCTTTTGAGGCAGCCTGTGGTGGGCGTGGCTAGAGTTTTGTGTCCGTTCTTTCGCGTGTGCGCACGTGTAGCCGCGTGCGCAGCTGAGCCGGGCTCGGGGCGTTACAGTTTACTTGTATGTTTTGTATATATATATATATATATATATATATATATATATATATATATATATATATATATATATATATATATATAGTTAGTCTATTATGAGATGGTGAGCGGGGCTCCTTATCTTGAGCGGGAGCTTCCAGCCATCCGATCTGAATTGCTCCGATCTGAATCGATTCAGATCGAATGGCTGAGATGGGATCCCGTTCTCCATCCTGTTTTGTTGAGGGTGAAATGGTCATTTATCCCCTCTCCTTATCTTTTTGGCATGCTGGCTCCCAACTCTTATCCAGCTCTCTTACGATCGTAAGAAACCCTAGCCCCCTCTCCTTATCTTTCTCCCGCGCTCTCCTTCTTCGACTGAAACCCTAGCCCCAAATCCGCTGGCTGATTTCATGGATTCCGTCACTCTCTTCGACGAGATGCCCTAGCCCCAAATCCGCTGCGCACAGTGGTCTCTTTCTCTCTCTCTGCGATCGAAGACCCAAATCGCCATTGTGGGTTGCGAGGCTCTCTCTCTCTCTCTTCGACGTCAAACCCAGCTTATGAGACCCAAATCGCCATTGTGGGTTGCGAGGCTCTCTCTCTCTCTCTTCGACGTCTAACCCAGCTTACGATTAGGGTTTCGATTCCTCATCGATTCGAATAGAAACCCTAGCAGCCCCCAATCATTCTTTTCAGGTATTCTCAGGTATTCTCACTTTCAAATTACATTTCGTTTTCTTCTTTCAAGTTTCACTATTAGAAATTGAGTCAATATGGCCTCTACTGTATATATATTGTAGAGGTGTATTTTTTGTCAATATGATATCTTCTCATGATAAGGAGAGGTATTCACAGCTATTTTTGGTATATCAGAAGAGGGCCCATGGCCGTTTTTGTGTGTTGGTCTAGGCAATGATGATATGCACTCCCTAACAAGCTAATAAGTTAGAACTAGTTGGCGCGGCATAATAATGCAGCCCTAGACACATTCTTAATGCTTGATTTACAAAATGAATATATAGAAGTGTGTTCTGAGCCTACGACTAATTCAGTTCATGTGTTGAAGACAACTATGATGATGAAAAATTTAGCTCTCCGAATAAGTTTGAGTAGAGCCTGCATTTATTTAATTAAGTTTGAGTCGATTAAGACCTTTTAATAAAAAGGTAAAATTATGGGTTTGGTTGGCCGGCAACAAATTTGTTTAGCAGGAAGATGGGGATGTTGGAGATGTTAGATGACCTCTTCTATATGTTTAATTTGTTGAGGAGCACACTATATGAGTTAGTCTATTATGAGATGGTGAGATGGGCTCCTTACCGTGAGAGGGAGCTACCAGCCATCCGATCTAGTTTGATTCAGATTGAATGGCTGAGATAAGATCCCGTTATCCATCCTGTTTTGTTGAGGGTAAAATGGTCATTTATACAATCTCCTTATCTTTTTAGATTATTCCCCTATTTGGGTTATTAGAAGAGGCGCGAGGTGGCCTCTACTGTATAAGTATTGTAGAGGTGTATTTTTATTAGTCAATATGATCTCTTCTCATGATAAGGAGAGGCATTCACAGCTATTTTTGGTATATTAGAAGAGGGCCCATGGCCGTGTTTGTGTGTTGGTCTAGGCAATGATGATATGCACTACCTAACAAGCTAATAAGTTACAACTAGTTGGCGCGGCATAATAATGCAGCCCTAGACACATTCTTAATGCTTGATTTACAAAATGAATATATAGAAGTGTGTTCTGAGCCTACGACTAATTCAGTTCATGTGTTGAAGACAACTATGATGATGAAAAATTTAGCTCTCCGAATAAGCTTGAGTTTAATATGTATGTTTATTATATTTTTTTCTATGTAGAATGGAGTTTGAAGAGTTACCAAGCCAAGATGTTCATAAGGGTTGGAGAGATGTTGATGATGATTCTAAACCAAATGTTGGTTTAGTATTTGCTAGTTTAGAGGAAGGTTATGAATTTTACAAAAAATATGCAAAATTAGCTGGTTTTTCTGTTCGCAAATCTGCTACAATGATGGATACTGTTACAAAGGAGAGGTATTCACAGTCATTTGTATGCTCTAAGCAAGGTAAGCCGACAACTTTAGATGAAGGAGTGAATGTTGCTGGTATTGAAGAACCATCTTCTTCAAATGTCATCAAGAGAAGGAGAAGGGCTGTGACTAGAGAAGAGTGTATGGCTCAAATTCGAATTCAAAAAGACAATGATGGGAGATGGTCAATCCGAAGGTTTGTTGAGGAGCACACTCATTCTTGTGTTACACCAAGAAAGCAACAGTTCTTAAGAAGCAATAGAACTGTTACCGAAGCACAAAAAAGTTTACTTAGTTCGTTCAAAGAAGCTAACATAAGAACTTCTGAGTTTATGTCCTACATGGAGATAGAAAATGAGGGTTTCAGTAATATTAATTGTACTGAAAAGGACATTAGGAATTCGGTGCAAAGAGACAAGGATCGTAGTAGCGCTTATGATGTGGATCTATTGATGGAGCACTTGCAAGAGGAAAAGGATATGAATCCTTCTTTTTGTTTTCATTATAAGGTGGATGAAGACAACAAATTAACTCATGTCTTTTGGGCTGATGCTCTAGCCAGGAAAGCTTACAAGCATTTTGGTGATGTGCTAATTTTTGATACTACATATGACACAAATCAGTACAAATTGGTTTTTGCTCCATTTACTGGAGTTAATAACCACGGTCAATCTGTCAATTTTGGTGTAGCTTTCATAAATAAAGAAACGACCGAGTCGTTTCTTTGGTTGTTTGAAAAATGGGCTGAAACAATGTGTGCGCCTCCTCCTACAGTTATTATTACAGATCAAGATCCCGCAATGGAAAATGCTATCCGACTATGTTTTCCTGGTTCCAACCACAGGCTATGTATGTGGCACATTCTTAAAAAGCTTCCAGATAAGCTTGGTGGTCCGGGCCTTAATAGTGATTTTAGCATTCCATTTCATAGTAGCATTTGGGATTCAGAGACGCCGGAAGAGTTTGAGATGAGATGGAATGAAGTTATGAACGTTAATTTGTCTATTTCAGGTAACCCTTGAATTAATGATTTTTACCGTAGCTAACAAATTTTAGTAGTCTTATTTCTTGATAAATATTGAAATTGTAGGTAATCCTTGGCTTTCTGATATTTATGAGCTTTGTGAAAAATGGATACCAGCTTATGCTAAGCATATTTTCACTGCTGGAATCCGCACAACTCAAAGATCAGAAAGTATGAATGCTTTTGTGGATAAGTATGTTAATAGTAAAAATTCTTTGCACGAATTTATTACGAGGTTTGAAAGGGCAATAAGAAAACAAGGACAAAATTAGTTAGCAGCAGACTACACAACTCTTCATACAAAACCAAAACTGCAAACAGATTTAGAAGTTGAGAAACAAATGTCTGATGTGTATACGAGAGAGAAATTTCATGTATTCCAAGATGAATTAGTTCAAAGTCTGAATTACGCCTCTTTAATGAAAGATGATAATGGGAGTGTGCGGCACTATATTGTGAGGAGAATGGGAATGTCACAAAAATCAGCCAAAACAAGGGATGTGTTATATAAAGGAATGGATAATGCTGGGTCCTGTACATGTAGAAAATTTGAAGTTGATGGAATTCCTTGTAGACACATTCTTGTTGTTTTGAGGAATGAGTTTGTTGATTGCCTACCTCAATCTTATATCTTAAAGCGGTGGACCGCCTCAGTAACTACCGAGATTGTGTATGATGATGTTGGCGAAGAAATTATTGGTAGCTACGGTAGTCCACAAGATTTGGATATGGTGGAGTTGACAAATGAAATCCACAAGTTGATGAGGATTGCTCGCTCATCCAAAGAGATGTGCCAAAAGGTCAAAATATTAGTAGTTGCCGATATTGCAGAATTGCAACAAGATATTCCCGAAGAATTGCAAGCAAGAAGCACTTCCTTACCTAAAGCAGTAAACATTCAAGTACCAGATATTGCAAAGACCAAAGGTAGCGGGAAGCGAATTAAAGGAGGGAAGGAAAAAGCCATGGAGAAGGCCACGAAGCCTCCCAGGAAGTGTCGTTTATGCAAGAAGCTTGTTAATCATGACAGTCGGACTTGCCCTTTGAAGGAGAGGTTGGTATTTTCATACATAATTTATTTCAACTTTTGTCATATATAATATATCTTTTATTAAATTGGTGCTTATTAATCGTGTAGTTCTAATTTGAACGAGTCACAAGCTTCAACTACTTTTTCAACAATGGAACCCATAACGGAAGAGGCTCCAAATATTGTATGAACTTTAGTAGTTTATGACTGTGGAATTTGTAGGTAAGTGTTTTACATGATTTTACCCATATTTTTTTGCTATATGTGTAATTATTTTTCAACCATTCCAAATATGTTCATATGTTAAATTAATCGTTATGTGTTTGACTGTGTGCAGGCAATTTGATGATGGGTATAACAGAAATGAATGATGTTTCGACATCTTCAAAAAGTTGGTAAAATGATTTTGTTTATACATGAAAAGTTGGTAAAAAATATCACGAAAGTGGCCGAAAACTGTGGACTATATAGCCCACAAATGAGCCCCAAACAGTAAAATACGAAATTTCATAAAAGTAATCGAAAACAGTATGATATAGCCCTAAAAATGAGGGAAATAAAAAATCTCACGAAAGTGGCCGAAAACTGTGGACTATATAGCCCACAAGTGAGGCTAAAAAATTCAAATACAAAATTTTGCGAAAACAGCCGGAAACTGTGGGCTATAACCCACAAATGAGGCTAAAATAGTCAAATACAAAATTTAACGAAAATGGACGGAAACGGTGGATTATAACCCACAAAATGAGGCCAAAACAGTAAAATACTGTAACGCCCCGAATCCTAAATACACTGAATTCGAGATGTTCTACAGGATCTTTCCGCTTCCTTTAGTACAATTTTACAAGAAAATTTAAACTTTTCTCTTTACATCAGAGTTTACATCAATATTACATTTACATTGCATAGCAGAAGTAAAATTTTACAACAATAAAAATAAATATACAACAACATTGAGTAATCTTTAAGCATTTGTTCCTCTTTAATCTTTCTCAAGCCATTTATCTGCATATAAGACTGTGGGTACGTCAGTTTATTCAACCGACGATCATTATACACGGCCATCCTCTCTATGCCGGAAATAGTATAACTTATTTTCCATGTTTAGCAAACACAAACTTGTCACATCCAAACTAAAGGGACTACCCTATTGATGTCGTGTTGTGATTATGCACTTAGTCCTTAATGCAATTATTTATATTAGATGACACTAATGCGTACTTGTTCGGATTCTATGCATCCCATACTACATAGGTCCGAGGGCAAGCCCTTAACCGTTCTTCATCTTTGTAGGGTTCAATCCCTCGTCATGATTTAATCTACTACTGTAACTACGGTAAGTATCCTAGATGTTTTCTGACCTACGAACTCATGTCTAGGCACCCTGGAGGGAATCCCATCGCTGACATGACTCATCATGCAGACATCTTGTGGTAATTCAGCTCCTACCATAGACATGACACCACCCGTAGTCTTCAAACATCCCACGAGCGTCACCACCGGGACGGTACTCTGGAGCAGTATCCTCGCCCAGACTCATCATGGGACATCCTGGGATACACTCTCGCCGCTATCCAATGGCCCTCATACTCAGTGTTTTTCTCTTACTTTCATTACATCTTCACTATGTACTAGTCCTTAGTTTTATTAGAATCATGAACAAAATCAAAGCTCTAGAGTTAGCCTCTCCACTAAACCGGACTTAATCATTCATTCAACATGACCAACCTTGGTCTTTCATTTCAATAATTCATTTCAATTTCTTTTCAATTGCCGGGGGAGACTTAGCTACTCTTTCATTTCAATTCCAATTCACAATTACTAAAATAATATGAGCACTTCCAGCTCATGAGCTCATTTCATAATCTCAACAGATTTTCTTTTTCATGCCATAGCTTTCATATTCATGTAATTCCCACAATTCAAAATAAATGATTCACTTCATGTAAATCCATGCAAAGGCAAATAGAGTTCACCAATATCGTCCATAAGATTCACAATCTTTACCACAACAAAATTACAAGATTTCTGATATACCAAAAGCACTCTGGACAGTCGACTTGGAACTCCTCCAGTCGACTTCCAGTCAAATACAGTTCATTAATAACACTCAGAAAAGTCGACTGCTGCACATGGCCAGTCAGCTGTTCCGCAGTTTTCCACGTCTAAAATGTCATTCACTTAACAGTCGACTGTCATTCAAATCAGTCGTCTGTACTGGGTGATTCAACTATACACTATTCATGCCCAGTACAGTCGACTGCTACAAGCATTCGGTCGACTGAACAGGTTAAATTTCAAATTAAGGAATCATCTTTTCTTCCGTTCTTCAATTCACATATTACATTATATTCGTGCCAACATAACATGTAATTTCTTATCTGTTTACTAACATCACAACGTGGTCTCAATTAAATGTAAATTTCACATAACTAGTACTTCTTTTCTCAAAAGAAATGCTAAGCATGTACTTTCATTTACTCATCATTTACTTGCAGAGATGAATACTAATCTCAATTAAACACACTAGAACATCACATTAAAGTACATCGTTTCATGGAACTCTGGACTGTACATACTTCATTTCAATAAGCCAGTCGACTGTTCACATTACCAGTCGACTGTATGTGTTATTTCCAGTTCTTCAATTATCACTAGTTCCTTTTCATCCATTCATATTTTCTAAATTATATACCACATGGAGGATATTGATTTAGCAATTGTTCTAGCACTTCAGTTTGCATACACATACACGACTAAATCTTTAGTCTTAATAAGGATTATAATTTAGAAATCATGAGAAAACACCCGCCTCGTACCAGTCGACTTGTCCACTTGACGGTCGACTGTACAGGCCATTTTCAGTCTTTTTACAATGTCATTACTAATAGAACCACATACAATTGCACATCCATATATCAATTAATCAATGGGTCATTTTCCAATTAATGTGTACTCTTATCAATCATTTTCATGCTTCGTTCATTCAATTCAATCTAGCATGCATTCCTAATTAGAAACATAGAAAATTTACCCACCTTATTGAAGAAAGTACAACTAGTGATCTCCTAGACGAATGTCCTTGCAACGAAATGCTCCTCCTTTGCTAGCCAGCCTCTCCTTCTTCTTGTTGCAAGCCCAAACTCCCACACAACTCAATCTTTTAACTCACTAGATAATATAATTTAGACTATAGGTTTGGAAAGATTAATAGGCACAAGGATAACTAGCCATGGGAGGGGGTATTTATACTAAAAATCAAATAGATTGGAGGGCTAGGATCACTTGGTTGGTTGTAGGATGGAGGGCCAAGATGAAAGTAGGAGTTGCAATAACTACCCACATCCAAGTAACCACCACACCATGATCACCACTCAAAATTTGAGTTTCCCTCCAAAGATCACAACCGGCCTACAAGAAGGAATGCATTTTGCACGTGTACGTGTAGTGCACGTGCATGCAACTAGCCCCAAAAATGTGCATAAAATGTTGTATAAAAATAGATTAATCCATGGGCTTTAGTTTTGGGCCAAAATAATTATTTTAAAAAAATAAATGAATTACCTTTTGGGCCTTTTTTTAAAAGAAAAAGGCCTTTTAAAAGAAAGGGCTTTTCATCCATTTAAAAGAAGGCTTTTGTATAAAATAATTTTGAAAGCACATATTTAAATATTTATACCCATCACAATGAAAATAATTATAAGATTTAATTCAACCAAAATATTGCACGTGCACACTACGTGCAAAATAAAATAATTTTTCATTAATTGAAAAATCAGGGCATTACAAATACAAAATCTCATGAAAGTGATCGAAAACAATGTACTAGCCCACAAAATGAGGAAAATAAAAAATCTGACGAAAGTGGCCAAAAACTGTGGACTATAGCCTACAAATAAGGCTAAAACAGTCAAATAAAAAATTTTGCGAAAACGGCCAGAAACTGTGGATAATAACCTACAGTTTTCGGCCATTTTGAGAGATTTTTTCTTTCCCTCATTTTGTGGGCTATATTACACTGTTTTCAATCACTTTCATGATATTTCATATTTTAATGTTTTGGCCTCATTTTGTTGGTTATAGTCCGCCGTTTCCGTCCGTTTTCGTTAAATTTTGTATTTGACTGTTTTAGCCTCATTTGTCCGCTATAGTCCACAGTTTTCGGCCACTATCGTGAGATTTTTTATTTTCCTCATTTTGTGGGCTATAGTAAACTATTTTCGGTTATTTTTGAGAGATTTCGTATTTTACTATTTTGGCCTCATTTTGTGGGTTATTGCCCACAGTTTCTGGCTGTTTTCGCGAAATTTTGTGTTTGACTTTTTAAGCCTCATTTGTGGGCTATAGTCCACAGTTTTCGGCCACTTTAATGAGATTTTTTATTTTCCTCATTTTGTGGGCTATAATACACTGTTTTCGATCATTTTCATGAGATTTCGTATTTTACTGTTTTGGCCCCATTTTGTGGGTATAGTCCACCGTTTCCGGGCGTTTTCGTTAAATTTTGTATTTCACTGCTTCAGCCTCGTTTGTGGGTTATAGTCCACAGTTTCGGGCCGTTTGTGTGAAATTTTGTATTTGACTTTATAGTCCACAGTTTTCGGCTACTTTCGTTGGATTTTTTATTTTCCTCATTTTTTGGGCTATATTACACTCTTTTCGATCACTTTTATGAAATTTCGTATTTTTATGTTTGGGGCTCATTTATGGGCTTAGTACACAGTTCGTGAGATTTTTTATTTTCCTCATTTTGTGGGTTATAGGTCACCGTTTTCGGTAAATTTTATGAGATTTCGTATTTTACTGTTTTGGCCTCATTTTGTGGGTTACAGTCCACAGTTTCAGACCATTTTCGTTAAATTTTGTATTTGACTATTTTAGCTGCATTTGTGGGCTATAACATACAGTTTTCGGTCAGTTTCGTGAGATTTTTTATTTCCCTCATTTTGTGGGCTATAATACACTGTATTTGATCACTTTCATGAAGTTTCGTATTTTACTGTTTTGGCATCATTTTGTGGGTTATAGTCCACAGTTTCCGGCCGTTTTCTCAAAATTTTGTATTAAACCGTTTTAGCCTCATTTGTGGGCTATAGTCCACAGTTTTCGGCCACTTTCGTGAGATTTTTTATTTCTCTCATTTTGTGGGCTATATTACACTATTTTGGATCACTTTCAGGAAATTTTGTATTTTGCTGTTTGAGGCTTATTTTGTGGGTAGTCCACAGTTTCTGGCATTTTTCGGAAAATTTTGTGTTTGACTGTTTTAGCCTCATCCGTGGGCTATAGTCCACAGGTTTCGGCCACTTTCGTGAGATTTTTTATTTTTCTCATTTTGTGGGCTATATTACACTATTTTCGGCCACTTTAAAGAGATTTCGTATTTTACTGTCTTGTCCTCATTTTGTGGCTTATAGTCCACAGTTTCTGACCGTTTTCGTTAAATTTTGTATTTGACTGTTTTAGCCTCATTTGTGGGCTATATAGTAAACAGTTTTCGGCCACTTTCATGAGATTTTTTATTTTTCTCATTTTGTGGGCTATAATACACTGTATTCGATCACTTTCTTGAAATTTCGTATTTTACTGTTTTGACCTCATTTTGTGGGTTAGTCCACAGTTTCCGGCCGTGTTCGCGAAATTTAGTATTTGACTATTTTAGCCTCATTTTTGGGCTATAGTCCACAGGTATCGGCCACTTTCGTGACATTTTTTTATTTTCCTCATTTTGTGGGCTATAGTAACTGTTCGATCACTTTAATGAGATTTTGTATTTTACTATTTTTAACTCATTTTGTGGGTTATAGTCCACTGTTTTCGACCGTTTTCGTTCAATTTTGTATTTGACTTATTTAGCATCATTTGTGGCTATAGTCCACAGTTTTCGGCTATTTTCGAGAGATTTTTTATTTCCCTCATTTTGTGGGCTAGATTACACTGTTTTCGATCACTTTCATGAGATTTCATATTTAAATGTTTTGGCCTCATTTTGTTGGTTACAGTTCGCCATTTCCGTCCGTTTTCGTTAAATTTTGTATTTGACTGTTTTAGCCTCATTTGTGTGCTATAATGAGGCATTTGTGCGCTATAGTAAATTACAATTCGCCACAGTTTTCAGCCAATATCGTGAGATTTTTTATTTTCCTCATTTTGTGGGCTATAGTAAATTATTTTCGGTCATTTTCGAGAGATTTTGTATTTTACTGTTTTGGCCTCATTTTGTGGGTTATTGCCCACAGTTTCTGGCTGTTTTTGCGAAATTTTGTGTTTGACTTTTTTAGCCTCATTTGTGGGCCAGTTTTCAGCCACTTTCGGAAGATTTTTTATTTTTCTCATTTTGTTGGCTATTGTACACTATTTTCGGTAACTTTAAAGAGATTTCGTATTTTACTGTTTTGGCCTCATTTTGTGGGTTATAGTCCACAGTTTCTTACCGTTATTGTTAAATTTTGTATTTGACTGTTTTATCCTAATTTTGGGCTATAGTCCACAATTTTCGCTCACTTTCGTGAGATTTTTTATTTCCCTTATTTATACACTGTATTCGACCACTTTCGTGAAATTTCGTATTTTACTGTTCTGGCCTCATTTTGTGGGTAAAGTCCACAGTTTCTAGCCATTTTCGCGAAATTTTGTATTTGACTGTTTTAGCCACATTTGCAAGCTATAGTCCACAGTTATCGCCCACTTTCGTGAGATTTTTTATTTTCCTCATTTTATGGGCTATAGTTTATTGTTCGATCTCATTCATGAGATTTCGTATTTTACTGTTTTTAACTCATTTGGTGGGTTATAGTCCCAGTTTCCTACCGTTTTGTTTCAATTTTGTATTTGACATTTTAGCGTTATTTGTGGGCTATAATCCACAATTTTCGGTTATTTTTGTGAGATTTTTTATTTCCCTCATTTTTTGGCCTATATTACACTGTTTTCGATCACTTTCAAGAGATTACATATCTTACTGTTTTGGCCTTATTTTCTTAGTTATGGTCCACCGTTTTGACCGTTATCGTTAAATTTTGTATTTGACAGTTTTAGCCTCATTTGTGGGCTAGTTCACTGTTTTCGGCCACTATCGTGAGATTTTTTATTTTCCTCATTTTGTGGGCTATAGTCCACAATTTTCGGCCACTTTCATGAGATTTCGTATTTTACTGTTTTTGCCTCATTTAGTGGGTCTTTTTGTGGGTTATAGTCATCCGTTTTCGACCGTTTTTGTTAAATTTTGTATTTGACTGTTTTAGCCTCATTTGTGGGCTATAGTCCATAGTTTTTGGCCACATTCGTGAGATTTTTTATTTGACTATTTTAGCCTCATTTGTAGGCTATAGTCACAGTTTTCGCCCAGTTTCGTGAGCTTTTTTATTTCCCTCTTTTTAAGGCTATAATACATTGTATTCGATCACTTTCATGAAATTTTGTATTTTACTTTTTTGGCCTCATTTTGTGGGTTATTGCCCACAGTTTCCGGCTATTTTCGTGAAATTTTGTGTCTGACTTTTTAACCTCATTTGTGGGCTATAGTCCACAGTTTTCGGCCACTTTCGTGAGATTTTTTGTTTTCCTCATTTTGTGGGCTATATAGTACACTATTTTCGGTAACTTTAAAGAGATTTCGTATTTTACTGTTTTGGCCTCATTTTGTGGGTTATGGTCCACAGTTTCTTACCGTTATTGTTAAATTTTGTATTTGACTGTTTTATCCTAATTTTGGGCTATAGTCCACAGTTTTCGCCCACTTTCGTGAGATTTTTTGTTTCCCTCATTTATACACTGTATTTGACCACTTTCGTGAAATTTCGTATTTTACTGTTTTGGCCTCATTTTGTGGGTTGTAGTCCACAGTTTCTAGCCGTTTTCATGAAATTTTGTATTTGACTGTTTTAGCCGCATTTGTGGGCTATAGTCCACAGTTATCGCCCACTTTCGTGAGATTTTCTATTTTTCTCATTTTGTGGCCTATAGTTCATTGTTCGATATCATTCACGAGATTTCGTATTTTACTGTTTTGAACTCATTTTGTGGATTATAGTCCCAGTTTTCTACCGTTTTGTTTCAATTTTGTATTTGACACTTTTAGCATCATTTGTGGGCTATAATCCACAATTTTTGGTCATTTTCGTGAGATTTTTTATTTCCCTCATTTTGTGGCCTATATTACATTGTTTTCGATCACTTTCAAGAGATTACATATCTTACTGTTTTGGTCTCATTTTCTTGGTTATAGTCCACCATTCCGACCATTATTGTTAAATTTTGTATTTGACAGTTTTAGCCTCATTTGTGGGCTAGTTCACTGTTTTCGGCCACTATCGTGAGATTTCGTATTTTACTGTTTTTGCCTCATTTAGTGGGTCTTTTTGTGGGTTATAGTCCACCGTTTCCGACCGTTTTCGTTAAATTTTGTATTTGACAGTTTTAGCCTCATTTGTAGGCTATAGTCCACAGTTTTCATCCACATTCGTGAGATTTTTTATTTGACTGTTTTAGCCTCAATTGTGGGCTATAGTCACAGTTTTCGGCCAGTTTCGTGAGATTTTTTATTTCCCTCTTTTTTAGGCTATAATACACCGTATTCGACCACTTTCATGAAATTTCGTATTTTACTGTTTTGGCCTCATTTTGCGAGTATAGTCCACAGTTTCCGGCCGTTTTCTCGAAATTTTGTGTTTGACTGTTTTAGCCTCATTTGTAGGCTATAGTCCACAGTTTTCGGCCAATTTCGTGAGATTTTTTATTTTCCTCATTTTGTAGGCTATATTACACTATTTTGGATCACTTTCATGAAATTTCGTATTTTACTGTTTGGGGCTCATTTTGTGGGTTATAGTCCACAGTTTCTGACAGTTTTCGGGGAATTTTGTATTTGACTGTTTTAGCCTCATTTGTGGGCTATAGTCCACTGTTATCGGCCACTATCGTGAGATTTTTTATTTTCCCCATTTTGTGGGTTATAGTATAGTATTTTCGGTCACTTTCGAGTGATTACGTATGTTGCTGTTTTGGCCTCATTTTGTGGGTTATTGTCCACAGTTTCTGGATGTTTTCGCAAAGTTTTGTATTTGACTGTTTTAGCCACATTTGTGGGCTATAGTCCACAGTTTTCGACAACTTTCGTGAGATTTTTAATTTTCCTCATTTTGTGGGCTATGGTACACTGTTTTTGATCACTTTCGTGAGATTTCGTATTTTATTGTTTTGGCCTCATTTTGTGGGTTATAGTCCACCGTTTCCGACCGTTTTCGTTAAATTTTGTATTTGACTGTTTTAGCCTCTTTTGTGGGTTATAGTCCACAGTTTCCAGCCGTGTTCGCGAAATTTTGAACTTGACTTTTTTAGCCTCACTTGTGGGCTATATAGTCCATAGTTTTTAGCCAGTTTCGTGAGATTTTTTATTTCCCTCATTTTTTGGGCTATATTACACTGTTTTCGACCACTTTTATGAAATTTCGTATTTTACTAATAGGGGCTCATTTGTGGGCTCTAGTCCACAGTTTTTTGCCACTTTTGTGTGATTTTTTATTTTCCTCATTTTGTCAGCTATTGTACACTGTTTCCGGTCTATTTCAAGAGATTTCGTATTTTACTGTTTTGGCCTCATTTTGTAGGTTATAGTCCACAGTTTCCGACTGTTTTCGTTAAATTTTGTATTTGACTGCTTTAGCCTCATTTATGGGCTATAGTCCACAATTTTCGGTCACATTCGTGAGATTTTTTATTTGACTGTTTTAGCCTCATTTGTGGGCTAGTACACAGTTTTCGGCCAGTTTCGTGAGATTTTTTATTTCCCTCATTTTGTGGGCTATAATACACTGTATTCGCTCACTTTCATGTAATTTCGTATTTTACTGTTTTCGCCTCATTTTGCGGGTTACAGTCCACAGTTTCCAGCAGTTTTCTCGAAATTTTGTATCTGACGGTTTTAGCCTCATTTGTGTGCTATAGTCCACAGTTTTCGGCCACTTTAGTGAGGTTTTTTTATTTCCCTTATTTTGTGGCTGTATTACACTATTTTGGATCACTTTCTTGAAATTTCATATTTTACTGTTTAGGGCTCATTTAGTGGGTAGTCCACAGTTTCTGGCAGTTTTCGAGAAATTTTGTTTTTGACTGTTTTAGCCTCATTGGTGGGCAATAGTCCACAGTTTTCGGCCACTTTCGTGAGATTTTTTATTTTCCTTATTTTTTCGGCAATATTACACTGTTTTTGATCACTTGTATGAAATTTCGTATTTAACTGTTTGGGGCTCATTTGTGGGCTATAGTCCACAGTTTTCTGCAACTTTCGTGAGATTTTTTATTTTACTCATTATGTGGGCTACAGTACACTGTTTTTGGTCAATTTTAAGAGATTTCGTATTTTACTGTTTTGGCCTCATTTTCTGGGTTATAGACCACAGTTTCCAACCGTTTTTGTTAAATTTGTATTTGACGGTTTTAGCCTTATTTGTGGACTATAGTCCACAGTTTTCGGCCACATTCTTGAGACTTTTTATTTGACTGTTTTAGCATCATTTTTGGGCTATAGTCCACAGTTTTCGGCTAGTTTCGTGAGATTTTTTATTTCCCTCATTTTGTGGGCTATAATACACTGTATTCGATCACTTTCATGAAATTTCGTATTTTACTGTTTGGGGCTCATGTTGTGGGTTATAGTCCACAGTTTCTGGCAGTTTTCGGGAAATTTTGTGTTTGACTATTTTAGCCTCATTTGTGGGCTATGTCTACAGTTTTCGGCCACTTTCGTGAGTTTTTTTATTTTCCTCATTTTGTGGGCTATCGTACACTATTTTCGACCATTTTAAAGAGATTTCGTATTTTACTGTTTTGGACTCATTTTCTCGGTTATAGTACACAGTTTCCTACCGTTTTCGTTAAATTTTGGATTTGACTGTTTTAGCCTCATTTGTGGGCTATAGTCCACATTTTCGGCCAGTTTCGTGAGATTTTTTATTTCCCTCCTTTTGTGGGCTATATTACACTGTTTTTGATTACTTTCATGAGATTTCATATTTTAATATTTTGGCCTCATTTTGTAGGTTATATAATCCACCGTTTCTGTCCATTTTCGTTAAATTTTGTATTTGACTGTATTCGCCTCATTTGTGGGCTATAGTCCACAGTGTTCGGCCGCTTTCGTGAGATTTTTTATTTTCCTTATTTTGTGGGCAATCGTACACTATTTTCAGCCACTTTAAAGAGATTTTGTATTTTACGGTTTTGGCCTCATTTTCTGGGTTATAGTCCATAGTTTCCGACCGTTTTCGTTAAATTTTGTATTTGATTGTTTTACCCTCATTTGTGGGCTATTGTACACAGTTATCGGCCAATTTCGTCAGATTTTTAATTCCCTCATTTTGTGGGCTATTGTACACTGTTTGATCGTTTTCATGAGATTTCGTATTTTACTGTCTTGAACTCATTTTGTGGGTTATTGTCCACTGTTTCCAGCTGTTTTCGCGAAATTTTGTGTTTGACTGTTTTAGCCTTATTTGTGGGCTATAGTTCACAGTTTTCGGCGACTTTCGAAAGATTTTTTATTTCCCACATTTTGTTGCCAATAGTACACTGTTTTCGATCACTTTCATGAGATTTCGTATTTTACTGTTTTGGCCTCATTTTGTGGGTTATAGTCCACCGTTTCCGACCATTTTCGCTAAATTTTGTATTTGACTGTTTTAGCCTCATTTGTGGGTTACAGTCCATAATTTCAGGCCGTTTTCGCAAAATTTTGTATTTTACTTTTTTAGCCTCACTTGTTAGCTATAGTCCACAACTTTCGGCCACTTTCGTGAGATTTTTTTATTTCCTTTATTTTTTTCGGCTATATTACATTGTTTTTGATCACTTTTATGAAATTTCGTATTTAACTGTTTGGGGCTCATTTTTGGCCAGTCCACAGTTTTCTGCCACTTTCGTGAGATTTTTTATTTTCCTCATTATGTAGGCTATATTACACTGTTTTCGGTCAATTTCAAGAGATTTCGTATTTTACTGTTTTGGCATCATTTTGCGGGTTATAGACGACAGTTTCCGACCGTTTTCGTTAAATTTTGTTGGCTATAGTCCTCAGTTTTCGGCCACATTCTTGAGATTTTTATTTGACTGTTTTAGCATCATTTGTAGGCTATAGTCCACAGTTTTCGGCCAGTTTCGTACGATTTTTTATTTTCCGCATTTTGTAGGCTATAATACACTATTTTCGGCCACATTAAAGCGATTTCGTATTTTACTGTTTCGGCCTCATTTTGTGGGTTACAGTCCACAGTTTCTGACGGTTTTCTTTAAATTTTGTATTTGACTATTTTAGCCTCATTTGTGGGCTATATAGTCCACAGTTTTCGACCACTTTCGTAAGATTTTTTATTTCCCTCATTTTGTAGGCTATAATACATTGTATTCGATCACTTTCTTAAAATTTCGTATTTTACTATTTTGGCCTCATTCTGTGGGTTAAAGTTCACAGTTTCCGGCCGTTTTCGTGGAATTTTGTATTTGACTGTTTTAGCCTCATTAGTGGGCTATAGTCCACAGTTATCGGCCACTTTCGTGACAATTTTTATTTTTCTCATTTTCTGGGCTACAGTACACTGTTCGATCACTTTCATGAGACTTCGTATTTTACTGTTTTTAACTCAATTTGTCGGTTATAGTCTACAGTTTCCGACTGTTTTCGTTCAATTTTGTATTTGACCGTTTTAGCGTCATTTGTGGGCCATTATACACAGTTTTCGGCCATTTTGGAGAGATATTTTATTTCCTTCATTTTGTAGGCCTTACAACACTATTTTCGATCACTTTCATGAAATTTCGTATTTTAATGATTTGGCCTCATTTTGTTTGTTATAGTCCACAGCTTCCGTCCGTTTTCGTTAAATTTTGTATTTGACTGTTTTAGCCTCATTTGTGGTCTATAATCCACAGTTTTCAGCCACTATCATGAGATTTTTTATTTTCCTCATTTTGTGGGCTGTACTACACAATTTTTGGTCACTTTCGAGAGATTTCGTACTTTACTGTTTTGGCCACATTTTAAGGGTTATTGTCCACAGTTTCCGGCTGTTTTCGCGAAATTTTGTATTTGACTATTTTAGCCTCATTTGTGGGCTATAGTCCACAGTTTTCGGCCACTTTCGTGAGATTTTTATTTCTCTCGTTTTGTGGGCTATAGTACATTGTTTTCGGTCACTTTAAAGAGATTTCGTGTTTAACAGTTTTGGCCTCATTTTGTGTGTTATAGTCTACAGTTTCCGACCATTTTCGTTAAATTTTGTGTTAGACTGTTTTGAGCCTCATTTGTGGGCTATAGTCCACAGTTTTCGGCCACTTTCGTGAGATTTTTTATTTCCCTTATTTTGAGGGCTATAATACACTATATTCGATCACTTTCATGAAATTTCGTATTTTACTGTTTTGGCCTCATTTTGTGGGTTATATTCCACAGTTTCCGGTCATTTTCGTAAAAATTTGTATTTGCCTATTTTAGCCTCCACAGTTTCCGGCCGTTTTCGCGAAATTTTGTATTTGACTTAGCCTTACTTGTGGGCTATATAGTCCACAGTTTTCGACCACTTTCGTGAGATTTTTTATTTCCCTCATTTTTGGGCTATATTACACTGTTTTCGATCACTTTTATGAAGTTTCGTATTTTACTGTTTGGGGCTCATTTATGGGCTATAGTCCACAGTTTTCTGCCACTTTCGTGAAATTTTTTATTTTCCTCATTTTATGGGCTATAGTTCACTGTTTTCGGTCAATTTCAAGAGATTTCGTATTTACGGTTTTGGCCTCATTTTGTGGGTTATAGTCCACAGTTTCTTACCGTTTTCGTTAAATTTTGTATTTGACGGTTTTAGCTTCATTTGTGGGCTATAGTCAACAAATTTCTTCCACATTCGTGTGATTTTTTTAATGACTGTTGTAGCCTCATTTGTGGGCTATAGTCCACAGTTTTTGGTTAGTTTCGTGAGATTTTTTATTTCCCTCATTTTGTGGGCTATAATACACAGTATTCGATCACTTTCATGAAATTTCGTATTTTACTGTTTTGGCGTCATTTTGCGGGTTGTAGTCCCCAGTTTCCAGCCGTTTTCGCAAAATTTTGTATTTTACTGTTTTGATTAACTTCCATGAGATTTCGTATTTTACTATTTTTAACTCATTTTGTTGGGTATAGTCAACAGTTTCCTACCGTTTTCGTTCAATTTTGTATTTGACTTTTTAGCTTCATTTGTGGGCAGTCCACAGTTTTCGGCAATTTTCGAGAGTTTTTTTATTTCCTTTATTTTGTGGGCTATATGACACTGTTTTCCATCACTTTCATGAGATTTCACATTTTGTGGATTTTGGCCTCATTTTGTTGGTTATAGTCCACCGTTTCCGTCCGTTTTCGTTAAATTTTGTATTTGACTGTTTTGCCCTCATTTGTGGGCTATAGTCCACAGTTTTCGGCCACTACCATGAGATTTTTTATTTTCCTCATTTTGTGGGCTATAGTACACTATTTTCGGTCACTTTCGAGAGATTTCGTACTTTACTGTTTTGGCCACATTTTATGGGATATTGTCCACAGTTTCCGGCTGTTTTCGCGAAATTTTGTATTTGACTGTTTTAGCCTCATTTGTGGGCTATAGTCCAAAGTTTTCAGCCACTTTCGTGAGTTTTTTTATTTCCCTCGTTTTGTGGGCTATAGTATACTGTTTTTGGTCATTTTAAAGAGATTTCGTATTTTACTGTTTTGGCCACATTTTGAGGGTTATAGTCCACCGTTTCCGACCGTTTTCGTTAAATTTTGTGTTTGACAGTTTTAGCCTCATTTGTGGGTTAAAGTCCACTGTTTCCAGCCATTTTTCCAAAATTTTGTATTTGACATTTTAGCCTCACTTGTGGGCTATAGTCCACAATTTTCGGCCCATTTCGTGAGATTTTTCATTTTCCTCATTTTTGGGTCTATATTATACTGTTTTCTACCACTTTTATGAAATTTCGTATTTTACTGTTTGGGGCTCATTTGTGGGCTATAGTCCACAGTTTTCGGCCTCTTTCGTGAGTTTTTTTATTTTCCTCATTTTGTGGGCTATCGGACACTGTTTTCGGTCACTTGAAAGAGATTTCGTATTTTACTGTTCTGAACTCATTTTCTGTGTTATAGTACACAGTTTCCGACCGTTTTCGTTAAATTTTGTATTTGACTATTTTAGCCTCATTTGTGGGCAAGTTTCGTGAGATTTTTTATTTCCCTCATTTTGTGGGCTATATTACACTGTTTTCGATCACTTTCATGAGATTTCATATTTTAATGTTTTGGCCTCATTTTGTAGGTTATATTCCACCGTTTCCGTCCGTTTTCGTTAAATTTTGTATTTGACTGTATTCGCCTCATTTGTGGGCTATAGTCCACAGTTTTCGGACTCTTTTGTGAGTTTTTTAATTTTCCTCATTTGTGGGCTATCGTACACTATTTTCGGCTACTTTAAAGAGATTTTGTATTTTACTGTTTTGGACTCATTTTTTAGGTTATAGTACACAGTTTCCGACCGTTTTCGTTAAATTTTGTATTTGACTGTTTTAACCTCATTTGTGGGCTATAGTCCACAGTTTTCGGCTAGTTTCATGAGATTTTTTATTTCCCTCATTTTGTGGGCTATAATACACAGTATTCGATCACATTTATGAAATTTCGTATTTTATTGTTTTGGCCTCATTTTGTGGGTTATAGTCCACAGTTTCCGGCCTATTCGCAAAATTTGTTATTTGACTGTTTTAGCCTCATTTGTGGGCTATAGTCCACAGTTATCAGCCAATTTCGTGAGATTTTTTAATTCTCTCATTTTGTGGGCTATGGTACACTGTTCGATCACTTTCATGAGATTTCGTATTTTACTGTTTTGAACTCATTTAGTTGGTTATAGTCCACAGTTTCCGACCGTTTTCGTTCAATTTTGTATTTGACTTTTTTAGCGTCATTTGTGGACTACAGTCCACAGTTTTCGGCCAATTTCGAGAGATTCCCCCCCCCCCCCCCCCTCATTTTGTGGGCTATACTACAATGTTTTCGATCACTTTCATGATATTTCATATTTTAATGTTTTGGCCTCATTTTGTTGGTTATAGTCTACATTTCCGACCGTTTTTGTTAAATTTTGTATTTGACTGTTTTAGCCTCATTTGTGGGCTATCCACAGTTTTCGGCCACTATCGTGAGATTTTTTATTTTCCTCTTTTTGTTGGCTACAGTACACTATTTTCGGTCTCTTTCGAGAGATTCCCTATTTTACTGTTTTGGCCTCATTTTGTGGGTTATTGTCCACAGTTTCCGGCTGTTTTCGTGAACTTTTGTGTTTGACTGTTTTAGCCTCATTTGTGGGCTATAGTTCACAGTTTTTGGGCACTTTCGTTAGATTTTTTATTTTCCACATTTTGTGGGCTATAATACACAGTTTTCGATCACTTTCAAGAGATTTCGTATTTTACTGTTTTGGCCTCATTTTGTGGGTTATAGTCCACCGTTTTCGACTATTTTTGTTAAATTTTGTATTTGACTTTTTTAGCCTCATTTGTGGGTTATAGTCCACAGTTTCCGGCCATTTTTGCAAAATTTTGTATTTGACTTTTTTAGCCTCACTTGTGGGCTGTAATAGTCTACAGTTTTCGGCCACTTTCGTAAGATTTTTTATTACCCTCATTATTTGGGTAATATTATACTGTTTTCGATCTCTTTTATGAAATTTCTTATTTTACTGTTTGGGGCTCATTTGTGGGCTACTTAGTCCACAGTTTTTGGCTACTTTCGTGAGATTTTTATTTTCATCATTTTGTGGGCTATATAGTACACTGTTTTCGGTCAATTTCAATAGATTTCGTATTTTACTATTTTGGCCTCATTTTGTGGCTTATAGTCCGCTATTTTCGACGTTTTCGTTTCGTTTTGTATTTGATTATTTTAGCCTCATTTGTGGGCTATAGTGCACAGTTTTTGGCCACATTGGTGAGATTTTTTATTTGACTGTTTGAGCCTCATTTGGGGGTTATAGGCCACAGTTTTCGGCCAGTTTCGTGAGATGTTTTATTTCCCTCATTTTGTGGGCTATAATACACTGTATTCGATCACTTCATGAAATTTCGTATTTTAATGTTTTGGCGTCATTTTGTGGGTTATAGTCCACTGTTTCTAGCCGTTTTCGCGAAATTTTGTATTTGATTGTTTTAGCCTCATTTGTGGGCTATAGTCCACAGTAATCGACCAATTTCGTGAGATTTTTTATTTCCCTCATTTTGTGGGCTACAGTACACTGTTCGATCACTTTCATGAGGTTTCGTATTTTACTGTTTTGAACTCATTTTGTGGATTATAGCCCACAGTTTCCGACTATTTTCGTTCAATTTTGTATTTGACTTTTTTAGCGTCATTTGTGGGCTACAGTCCACAGTTTTCGGCCAGTTTCGAGCGATTTTTTCCCCCTCATTTTGTTGGCTATATTACATTGTTTTCGATCACTTTCATGATATTTCATATTTTAATGTTTTGGCCTCATTTTGTTGGTTATAGTCCACCGTTTCCGACCGTTTTCGTTAAATTTTGTATTTGTCTGTTTTAGCCTCATTTGTGGGCTATAGTCCACAGTTACGGCCACAATCGTGAGATTTTTTATTTTCCTCTTTTTGTTGGTTATAGTACACTATTTTCGGTCACTTTCGAGAGATTTCGTATTTTCCTATTTTGACCTCATTTTGTAGGTTATTGTCCACAGTTTCTGGCAATTTTCGCGAAATTTTGTGTTCGACTATTCTAGCCTCATTTGTGGGTTGTAGTGCACAGTTTTTTGGCCACTTTCGTGAGATTTTTTATTTTCCTCATTTTATGGGCTATAGTACACTCTTTTCGATCACTTTCATGAGATTTCGTATTTTACTATTTTAGCCTCATTTTGTGGGTTATAGTCCCCCATTTCCGACCGTTTTCGTTAAATTTTGTATTTGACTTTTTTAGCTTCATTTGTGGGTTATAAGTTCACAGTTTCCGGCCGTTTTTGCGAAATTTTGTTTTTGACCTTTTTAGCCTCACTTGTGGGCAGTCCACAGTTTTCGACCACTTTCGTGAGATTTTTTATTTCCATCATTTTTTGGGCTATATTATACTGTTTTCGATCACTTTTTATGAAATTTCATATTTTACTGTGTGCGGCTCATTTGTGGGCTTATAGTCCACAGTTTCCGACCGTTTTCGTTAAGGTTTATATTTGACTGTTTGAGCCTCATTTGTGGGCTATAGTCCACAGTTTTCGGCCACATTCGTGAGATTTTTTATTTGACTGTTTTAGCCTCATTTGTGGGCTATAGTCCACAGTTTTCAGCCAGTTTCGTGAGATTTTTTATTTCCCTCATTTTGTGGGCTATAATACACTTTATTCGATCACTTTCAGGAAATTTCGTATTTTACTGTTTTGGCCTCATTGGTGGGCTATTGTCCACAGTTATCGGCCAATTACGTGAGATTTTTTAATTCCCTCATTTTGTGGGCTATTGTACACTGTTCGATCACTTCCATGAGATTTCGTATTTTACTGTTTTGAACTCATTTTGTGGGTTATAGTCCGCAGTTTCCGACCGATTTCGTTCAATTTTGTATTTGACTTTTTTAGCGTCATTTGTGGGCTACAGTCCATAGTTTTCGGCCAGTTTCGAGAGATTTCCCCCCCCCCCCCCCCCTCATTTTGTGGGCTATATTACATTGTTTTCGATCACTTTCATGATATTTCATATTTTAATGTTTTGACCTTATTTTGTTGGTTATAGTCCACCTTTTCCGACCATTTTTGTTAAATTTTGTATTTTACTGTTTTAGCCTGTTTTGTGGGCTATAGTCCACAGTTTTCGGCCACTATCGTGAAATTTTTTATTTTCCTCTTTTTATTGGATATAGTATACTTTTTCGGTCTCTTTCGAAAGATTTCGTATTCTACTATTTTGGCCTCATTTTGTGGGTTTTTGTCCACAGTTTTCGGCTGTTTTCGCGAAATTTTGTGTTTGACTGTTTTAGCCTCTTTTGTGGGCTATTGTTCATAGTTTTCGCCCACTTTTGTGAGATTTTTTATTTCCCACATTTTGTGGGCTATAATACACTGTTTTTGATCACTTTCTTAAGATTTCGTATTTTACTATTTTGGCCTCATTTTGTGGGTTATAGTCCACCGTTTCCGACTGTTTCCGTTAAATTTTGTATTCGACTTTTTTAGCCTCATTTGTGGGTTATAGTCCACAGTTTCTGGCCGTTTTTGCGAAATTTTTGTATTTGACTTTTTAAGCCTCATTTGTGGGCTATAGTCTACAGTTTACGCCCACTTTCGTAAGATTTTTATTGCCCTCATTTTTTTGGTAATATTGTACTGTTTTCGATCTCTTTTATGAAATTTCATATTTTACTGTTTGGGGCTCATTTGTGGGTTATTTAGTTCACAGTTTTCGGCCACTTTCGTGAGATTTTTTTACTTTCCTCATTTTGTGGGCTATAGTACACAGTTTTCGGTCAATTTCAATAGATTTCGTATTGTACTATTTTGGGCTCATTTTGTGGCTTATAGTCCGCAGTTTCCGACCGTTTTCGTTATGTTTTGTATTTGACTGTTTTAGCCTCATTTGTGGGCTATAGTGCACAGTTTTCGGCCACATTGGTGTGATTTTTCATTTGACTGTTTGAGCCTCATTTGTGGGCTATAGTTCACAGTTTTCGGCAAGTTTCGTGAGATTTTTAATTTCCCTCATTTTGTGGGCTATAATACACTACATTCGATCACTTTCATGAAATTTCATATTTTACTGTTTTGGCGTCATTTTGTGGATTATAGTCCACAGTTTTTGGCCGTTTTCGTGAAATTTTGTATTTGACTGTTTTAGCCTGATTTGTGGGCTATAGTCCACAGTTATCGACCAATTTCGTGAGATTTTTTATTTCCCTCATTTTGTGGGCTATAGTACACTGTTCGATCACTTTCCTGCGATTTCGTATTTTACTGTTTTGAAACCATTTTTTGGATTATAGCCCACAGTTTCTGACCGTTTTTATTCAATTTTGTATTTGAATTTTTTAGCGTCATTTGTGGGCTACAGTCCACAGTTTTCGGCCAGTTTCGAGAGATTTTTTCCCCCCTCATTTTTTGGGTTATATTACACTGTTTTCGATCACTTTCATGATATTTCATATTTTAATGTTTTGGCCTCATTTTGTTGGTTATAGTCCACCGTTTCCGACTGTTTTCGTTAAATTTTGTATTTGTCTGTTTTAACCTCATTTGTTGGCTTTGGTCCACAGTTTACGACCACTATCGTGAGATTTTTTATTTTCCTTTTTTTGTCGGCTATAGTACACTATTTTCGGTCACTTTCGAGAGATTTCCTATTTTGCTGTTTTGGCCTTATTTTGTAGGTTATTGTCCACATGTTCCGGCGGTTTTCGCGAAATTTTGTGTTTGAGTGTGTTAGCCTCATTTGTGGGCTGTAGTTCACAGTTTTCGACCACTTTCGTGAGATTTTTTTCCCCTCATTTTGTGGGCTATAGTACACTTTTTTTGCTCACTTTCATGAGATTTCGTATTTTACTGTTTTGGACTCATTTTGTGGTTTATAGTCCACCGTTTCTGACCGTTTACCTTAAATTTTGTATTTGACTTTTTTAGCCTCATTTGTGGGTTATAGTCCATAGTTTCCAGCCGTTTTTGCAAAATTTTGGTTTTGACTTTTTTAGCCTCACTTGTGGGCTATAGTCCATAGATTTCGGCCACTTTCGTGAGATTTTTTATTTTCCTCATTTTTTGGGCTATATTATGCTGTTTTCGATCACTTTTATGAAATTTCATATTTTACTGTGTGCGGCTCATTTGTGGGCTTATAGTCCACATATTCTGACCATTTTCGTTAAGTTTTTTATTTGACTGTTTGAGCCTCATTTGTGGGCTATAGTCCACAGTTTTCGGCCACATTCGTGAGATTTTTTATTTGACTGTTTTAGCCTCATTTGTGGGCTAAAGTCCACAGTTTTCGGCCAGTTTCGTGAGATTTTTTATTTCCCTCATTTTGTGGGCAATAATACACTTTATTCGATAACTTTCAGGAAATTTCGTATTTTACTGTTTTGGCCTCATTTTGTGGGTAGTCCACAGTTTTTGGTCATTTTTGCGAAATTTTGTATTTTACTGTTTTTGCCTCATTTGTGGGGGTATATAGTCCACAGTTTTCGCCCACTTTCGTAAGATTTTTTTATTTCCCTATTTTTGAGGGCTATATAGTACACTGTTTTCGATCACTTTCTTAAAATTTCGTATTTTACTGTTTTGGCCTCATTTTGTGGGTTATATAGTCCACAGTTTCCGGCCGTTTTCGCAAAATTTTGTATTTGACTGTTTTAGCCTTATTTGTGGGCTACATACAGTCCGCAGTTTTCGGCCACTTTCTTGAGATTTTTTATTTTCCTCTTTTTGTGGGCTATATATAGTACACTATTTTCTGCCACTTTAAAGAGATTTCGTATTTTATTGTTTTGGCCTAATTTTCTGGGTTATAGTCCACAGTTTTCCGTCCGTTTTCGTTAAATTTTGTAGGTGACTATTTTAGCCTCATTTGTGGGCTATATAGTCCACAGTTTTCGGTCAGTTTTGTTAGATTTTTTCCCCCTCATTTTGTGGGCTATCATACACTGTATTCGGTCACTTTCATGAAATTTCGTATTTTAATGTTTTGGCCACATTTTGTGGGTTATAGTCCATCGCTTCCGGCCGTTTTCGTTAAATTTTGTATTTGACAGTGTTAGCCTCATTTGTGGGCTATAGTCCACAGTTTTCGGCCACTTTCGTGAGATTTTTTATTTCCCTCATTTTGTGGGCTGTAGTACACTGTTTTCGATCACTTTCATGATATTTCGTATTTTACTGTTTTGGCCTCATTTTGTGGGTTGTAGTCCACTGTTTCCGACCGTTTTTGTTAAATTTTGTATTTGACAGTTTTAGCCTCATTTGTGGGTTATAGTCCATAGTTTCCGGTTGGTTTCGCGAAATTTTGTATTTGACTATTTTAGCCTCATTTGTGGGATATAGTCCACAATTTTCGGCCACTTCGTGAGATTTTTTATTCCCTCATTTTGTGGGCTATATTACACTATATTGGATCATTTTCATGAAATTTTGTATCGTACTGTTTGGGGCTCATTTGGTGGGTTATAGTACCCAGTTTCCTCAGTTTTAGGAAAATTTTGTGTTTGACTGTTTTAGCCTCATTTGTGGGCTATGGTCCACAGTTTTCGGCCACTTTCGTGAGACTTTTTATTTTCCTCATTTTGTGGGCTATAGTACACTATTTTCGGCCACTTTAGATAGATTTCATATTTTACTATTTTGGCCTCATTTTCTGGGTTATAGTCAATAGTTTTCGGCCACTATCGTGAGATTTTTTATTTCCCTCATTTTGTGGTCTATAATACACTATATTCGATCACTTTCATGAAATTTCGTGTTTTACTATTTTGGCCTCAATTTGTGGGTATAGTCCACAATTTCCGTCTATTTTTGCGAAATTTTGTATTTGACTATTGTAGACTCATTTGTGGGCTATAGTCCACAGTTTTCGGCCACTTTTGTGAGAATTTTTATTTACCTCAGTTTATGGGCTATAGTACACTGTTCGATTACTTTCATGAGATTTCGTATTTTACTGTTTGGAACTCATTTTGTGGGTTACAGTCCATAGTTTCCGACCGTTTTCATTCAATTTTGTATTTGACCTTTTTAGCATCATTTGTGGGCTATAGTCCACAGTTTTCGGCCATTTTCGATAGATTTTTTATTTCCCTCATTTTGTGGGCTATATTACATTGTTTTCGATCACTTTCATGATGTTTCATATTTTACTGTTTTGGCCTCATTTTATTGGTTATAGTCCACTGTTTTAGCCTCATTTCTGGGCTATAGTCCACAGTTTTGGGCCACTTTCATGATATTTTTTATTTTCCTCATTTTGTGAGCTATATAGTACACTATTTTCGGTCACTTTCGAGAGATTTCGTATTTTACTATATTGGCCTCATTTTGTGGGTTATTGTCCACAATTTCCGGCTGTTTTTGCGAAATTTTGAGTTTGACTTTTTTTTGCCTCAATTGTGGGCTATAGTCCACAGTTTTCGGCCACTTTCCTGAGATTTTTTATTTCCCACATTTTGTGGGTATAGTACATAGTTTTCGATCACTTTCATGAGATTTCGTATATTACTGTTTTGGCCTTATTTTGTGGGTTATAGTCCATAGTTTACGGCGGTTTTCGCGAAATTTTGTATTTGATTTTTTTAGTCCACAGTTTTCGAGCACTTTCGTGAGATTTTTTATTTCCCTCATTTTTTGGGCTATATTATACTGTTTTCGATCACTTTTATGAAATTTCATATTTTACTATTTGGGGCTCATTTGTAGGCTATATAGTCCACTGTTTTCGGCCACTTCCGTGAGATTTTTTATTTTCCTCATTTTTTGGGGTATAGTACACAGTTTTCGGTCAATTTCAATAGATTTCGTATTTTACTGTTTTAGCCTCATTGTGTGGCTTACAGTCCACAGTTTCAGACCGTTTTCGTTAAGTTTTGTATTTGACTGTTTTAGCCTCATTTGTGGGCTATAGTCCACAGTTTCGGCCTCATTCGTGAGATTTTTTATTTGACTGTTTTAGCCTCATTTGTAGGCTATAGTCCACAATTTTCGGCCAGTTTTGTGAGATTTTTTATTTCCCTCATTTCGTGGACAATAATACACTGTATTCGATCAGTTTCATGAAATTTCGTATTTTACTGTTTTGGCCACACTTTGTGG